>OX375765.1:13193064-13525064 GCA_947359385.1 Chesias legatella
AGTTGTCTGGTTCCCATGATACAAGCTATGCTTAGCTTACTTTGGGGCTAGATGGCCCTGTGTGAAATGTCCACCATTATTTATTTATTATTTATTTATAATTCGGTACATTTTTTTGAATGAAATGCGATTTTTGTCTCGTTTCAAAGCATAACGTGCCCTATGATAATGTACCTTAATAAAATGCCATAAATAAACACGTGTATACAATATATATAATAGAATATAAGCCCATTAATATAAAAATAAAAACAAATTTTGAAAATCTGCGTTTATTATAAAAACTATGAAAAATGTTACAGGTTAAGTTTGATTTTCACGCTTTAAAAATAAAAATCACTTATTTTAAGGGACACATACATTTTATATGAAAAAGTTTGAGAAATTATACTTTCCATGTACGTGGTAGTTTTTGGTAGAAAATAGTAGAACAATATTTGATAATACCTTAGGCTAGAATTAGACCAAAATAAAACCCATCCATTTTTCCAACACTTATATATTTGTATATGAATTTATATATCAGCTTTTGTATAATATATAGCATACATATGCGTGTTATATAAACAAAGCGTTAACTGTTTCTGTATACATAGTTATATCTTTAATCGCAATACAATTATTGAAAACATTACTTTGGTTTTTGTACTACCACTAGCAATCAATATGTATGTGTTATACAGGGTGTCCGGTAATAAAGGAAAAAAATATCAAATAAAAAAAACCAAGTAGTATCAAAGATATGTCTTTTTTAAGTAATATCGATGTTTCGCTTTTTTTTTCTTTTTTTTTCTTATACTACTTGGTTTTTTTTATTTGATATTTTTTCCAAATGCCCAATAGTTCTACTAAGACCCATTTCAAGGTTATCCATTCATTACCGGACACCCTGTATACGAGATTTTATTCTATATAATTGACTCTACTTTAATCTTCAATAATGTAAAGAGATTGCATCTTATAATGTTGCGGAATGACCTACCTGATGTTGAGTGGTAACCTCTGCCCATAACATGCTATACAAATTGGGTCCTCCCCTACTTAGGTAAGACAAGCCCAAGTTGAACTTGAACAAGGTGGAATATGTCCTGTGCCCGTAAACTCATCAGCAACCACACCTTTCACACCAAATAAAGAAATTCAAAAGAAAAATAAATAAAAATGGAAATATGGAAAAACTGATATACTTTCTTTTTGTAAATACATACATATAATACATATTAACAGTCAGACAGGACAAACACCTATTGCTCGTCACACAAATATTTGTCCTAGGTGGGAATCGAACCGACGACTTACAGCGCAGAAGGCAAGGTTTACTACCAACTGAGCAATGAGTCCAGTCAATAAGTTCCGTAGTAGATGTACCTGAGTGGAGCCGGGTCGCATCGCTACTTAAAACGTCTCCTATGTGGCACAAATACATCTCTACAATTATGTAATAGGAAAAAGGCTGTGAATATTTTGAGGAAATGGTTAAGACTTAAATATTTGATAACGAATATTACTCTGATGGATTACATTTACCTGGTACTCAAATATATACCATAATATAGGTGTACCCTACCATATAAGTAGATAGGTATTTGAAATTCAATTTATTTACCATCTGTGTATTTTAGTGGGTAGTAGGTAGCCATCTCTGCAAGGCGAAGAGTTCGATTTCTGGCCAAGGCAAGCATATGAGGAATGAACATAGATGTTTTTTGTGTATAGGCGCATGCCCATGCAAACTGCGACACAGGAAACTCCAGTAATCACATAGCGGTGTCAATGTGGAAGTGTTTCAATTGTAAACTGAGAATTTACGTCAACGTATCTTATCCAAACGAGGTTACCTGCTGAACCTAATCTATACAAATAAATAAAATTGGAGTGTCTGTTTGTAATATTAAAATAACCGCTTTTTACTAAGTGCATATGGATGTATACACGGTACATATACCAAAACAACATTTTTTTACAATTTTTGTCTGTCTGTTTGTTCCAGCTAATCTCAGCTCTAAATCGGAGAGCGTGGTGGTCTAGCGGTACTGACCCCGAGATTCAATCCGGAGGTCGCCGGTTCAAATCCCGACGTGCACCTATGAGTTTTTCGATTGAAAGATTTATGTGCGCAATAACACGTTCTCAAAACGGTGAAGGAAAACATCGTGAGGAAACCGACATGTCCTAGAACTAAAAATTCGAAGGCATGTGTCGAGTGCACGAAAGGAGCCTATCTGAGGCGCACTTACAATCCTTTCACCACACCGGTTCAAGAGAACCAGTGACTCGAAGAAGAAGAAGAAGCTAATCTCCGGAACGGCTGAACCGATTTTGACGGGTCTTTCACTGGCAGATAGCGATGTGATAAGGACTAACTTAGGCTACTTTTCCAAGGGATAAAATAAGGGTGCGCGATAAAACCGAATCCGACGCGGACGAAGTCGCAGGCAACAGCTAGTTAGTAAAATAATTACCTAAGCTTTCATTATTTTGAGGTGACAACTTTGACGTTAATTTTAAACCTTTACAAATGTATGCTTATCATTTACCACACTGACTCAAACATCATGTCAACTTTTTCCTTTAACGTTAATCGAAATTAACTGGCTGGGTACACACTGCTTACTGCTATGACTTAGGTTTGGGCGACTCGTCCGCCCCGCCCCGCAGCCCCGGCCATGCTGAAACCGGTGGGCGGTTAGGAGCTGCGATTAATGTTGCGTTTTTTTCTCTTTGTCATATATGAAAACAGAGAGCGTTCACAAAGTCGTTACGAAGACAGAGCACAGACAATGGTTGTATCAATATATCAGCGATCCGCCCCGGATTTGCACGGATGCTACTAATAAAGTAATTTTTTAAAACACCACTGAACAGCCAATTTCCTAAAAATATTCCTAATTTTATACACAAAAATCTTCATCGTTTATCGCTCTTTCTATTAGTGTAAACCGTATCAAAATCCATCGCGCGGTTTAGTAGTAAGCGGAGAAACAGACAGACGGCAGATAGCGACTATGCTACTATTCTGAGATTTGTCATTGAACAGAGTGTTGGGGTCCATTCAGTGGCGTATCTATACCATCTGGGGCCCGTGGCAAATTCTTTTGATGGGGCCCTATCAGTAAAAATCGTTTGTCAGTAAAAAATATACTTTTCAAGTAAAATATAAAATACTCAGGTACAATGTAAAAAAATTCTGAGCTCGCGGCCCCTTGGGCCGGGGCCCTCTTGGGTCGGGGGCCCGTGGCATTTTGACAGCCCTGCCACCCTGTTGTTACGCCACTGGGTCCATTCCAGTTCTCCACCGCGCGCCTCACGTGTATACTTAGCTTTAATCAGCTTGAATACAAATAAAAGTTAACATTGTCGCGTTTGTTAGTTAAATTTAGTATTTTCACAGTAGAGTTTGGTGGTTCGTGATAGGTCAGATATATCATCTGTCGCTGTTACATATATGTTTGTAATGATGAAGCTCCTTTATACATTGATAGTGCTGCTGTCGTGTCTGCTGTGCGTAGAAATGAACGTACACAATGGATTATTGAGTTCGCAGCCCTCTCACACAGACACAGTGCCACTGAAGAAATACACGCTTTTTAAATGCTAGGAAATATTTCACAAATTTCTATCGCTTCAAGTGAGTATTAATTGCGTTTTGATGTGAAACATCTATAGCCGCACGTAAAACCGATTTCTGGCGTGGCAACGCATGCCGTGGCGACGCGTCGCCACGGCATGCGTTGCACACACGTTTGTTTGTGTGTGGGTGCGTGTTTATGTGTGTGTGTGTGTGTGCGTGTGTGTGTGTGTGTTATTTATTTATATATTGTTGTAAGTGTCCGTGTGACGTCATAGACGAATGGTCTATCACCGAAGTTGCCAGCTGCCACACAATTTCAATCATTTTCAGCCAAAAGAAACCAGCTTTGATAAATTACACTTAAAATTTAAAATCATTCAATTTACGCATTCAGTTTTATTTATTAGCGAAATGACTGAACTTAATAATATTGATAAAATAATTCAAAATAATTCTTGCTTCGTCCCGCGCTGGGACTATAGAGGTATATGGCGACGGCGGGCGATACAAGCTATGCTTAGCTTACTTTGGAGCTAGATGACGCTGTGTGAAATGTTATATTATTATTTGGAACATGTCACCCGATACGGCTCCATACACAAGCTGGTAGTATTACTACTATATATTACTACTATATATTATTATTACAACTATTTGCACAGCGCGGTTCCGGATTCTATTCCCGACCGGGACAGTGCCATGAAGTTTGGTCTTGGGAGATGTGTTTGCGTTCCATACCGCTGCGCAAATGTAATCATTATTACTAATGACTTTACGGGAAAATTGAAATGACGTGATGTGTATAGGTATGTACCTAGTATCAGACCTAAACCCCGTACCTACTCGTAGTAGATAGGTAATGTATAAAACCGAGGCACAATTTGATTTATATTCAGTATTGGATTAAGTACAGAACAGTATTTCAATTATCATAATCAAACAAGTTAAAATGAGACTGTTCTACCTGATAGTATTCGTAGTACTGTTAGTGAGCGTGCGGTCGCAAGGCACCACATCGCCCACGCCCACGCCCACGCCCACGCCCACGCCCGCGCCCGCGCCCACGTCTCATGCACCGTCTAGGATAAAACGCTGGATTTGGAGTTATGGTCTGAGACGTTACTTGCCCGAATATAGCTACAATCCGAATCGGTAAGCGTTTGTTTACCTAATTTGTCGTTAATTAAACATTCATCGCGGGTGCCAAGTGGTAGATAAGCCCAAGTCACTAAAAAATGCAAGTGCCTTTATCCAGATGCGTTCAGCCTAAGTCTAGTTTTCATAGTACAAGCTTACCTATAGTAGTCTGGAGCTAGATGGCTCTGTGTCCAATATCCGATATCTTATATCTGTCTATATATTTATAGATAATATATTAATATACGTATGTATGTCTTGTTGTTAAGTTTGAAGGCACCTCGCCATGTTTTGAAGTTTCACAATAAGAAGAAAGAAATAAATACATAAATGCGTGTGCTTGTGTCTTGCCTCCCCGCGTATCCCACACTGATGTTAACAAGCCTACACTACATTACACTACACTACACTACACTACACTACACTACACTACACTACACTACACTACACTACACTATGAAGTTGAACAAGTGAAGTGTGGTTAATGTGAGTTTATTTTGTTGCAGAAACACTGGTTTCCTCGACTATTATAACTTCGAATAATACACCACATAAGATGAGGAAGAGACGGAGGCGAGGAGGCTGTAAATGACAGTTTCCATGCACCCAGTATGTTGTGACGCAAAACCGCTATACTGCACAAAGTCAAAGTCAAAGTCAAAACTTTTATTTCCATAGCCAACGGAAAACACCATAATAAAATAATAAAACCCCAACGGAATAAATACCAGAATAAAACCAACGGAACTGTGGAACCATCTCAAACACAGCCTCTTCATAATTAACAAAATAAATATATTAAAACTATTATTTTCACAATTTTAGCTGTCTACGGGCATTATTATTTATTTTAATATTTCTTATATTCGCATATGCCTGGCTACTTTATAAATAAAATTTCACTAAACTGATTGAAACTTTAAAAAATAAATTCTTAAATTAGTTTAATAAAGGTGTTTCTAGTTTCATTCATATTTATTCGCGTACTAAATAAGGTAAATAAAGAAATTGAAATATTATTAATGCTGTTTCTTTGAAGGTAACCTCAACCCATAACAAAAACCATACGTTTTGTGGTCCACCCCTACTTAGATATGGGAATACCATGTCGCATTACTAAGACGTGAAGGTGAAATGCCCTTTCCAACTGGAACACATCAATGCGTTACTGCTTGGCGGCAGGAATAGGTTTGGTGGCAGTTATCCCCGGACCAAATCTGGGTTCTATTGCCTTTAAACCGTGTTGGTACTCGTTTGAATGGACTGCAAGATTTGAACCTACGTTAAAGTAGAGAAGCCATCTCTAATAATATTGTCACAGGCTGATAGTTCCCTCCAACCGGATTGGTAAAATAATTAAAGTGCGCCACGCATCGTGCACACAACTTTTTTTGGTTGTAGGCAGGACATGGCGGTTGCCTGACGATGTTTTCCTTCACCGTTTTGAAGACGCGGTCTGTACATCCGTCACAAAGTAAAAGTCAAAATCTTTATTTCCATAGAATTCATAAAGAAATGGCTTGGAAACGTCAATATTCAAAACATAAGGTCAAGCGTACTTATCGATAAGTTTGATGCCTGTTCAAACCCTATCCGACCCTCCATGGGGAAGACTTGGGACTTGGACATTGGGAAGACACAGTATTGAAATGTTAACAATCACACCAAAATGAAATCTTCATAATCGAGTCCCGGGGTTTGGGGTGGGCTGGGTGTGTTTGGGTATATTTTTTTCACGTAATGTTTTGGAAGAAGTTATTCTATAGCAAGTCTCACGTCACGTCACGTCACGTAGTAAGTACACCGTACATGTAATACTCCACGAGCTGTTCCCGGACACTGAAGGAAACCGCTGCGATATTATCCGAAATAGGAAGATAATCGATGCAAGCCGCCTGACTACCAAGCCTAAATACACATAAGTATGTACTTGCTACCAACAAACTACAAACTTAGAACGAGCCGACGGCCCACCTGGTGTTAAATGGTAAACTCTGCACATAACAAGTGATGCGACTTGGGTCCTCCCTTACTAGGTACGACTAGACTCAAGTAGCAACGTATGCGCCCGTAACTCTGGGACGTGTAGGTGGAATGTCTCGTGTGCCTGTAATTTCTCATAAACATATAACATTTTATATTATGGTTAACTTCAGAGAGGATAATATAATGTTATTGCAAATACAATACGGTTGGTGAGTAGGTACGTATGATGAGGTCATTTATATAATCGGAATGTATCTATATAAACTGGCTTTATGTGAATTAAATTCATTTATCCTTCGTATATAGTACTGTTTGCCAGTGAAAATGAAAATATATGTGATTATTTTCATATTTTGCTTCGTGTTTGTTCATTCGCAACCATCGCGGGGAGATCGGAGAGTTATGGAACCAAGTGTTGAGTTCCAACCGGCCGACGAAAAACTGTTAAGGAGAACCAAACGCTTTTGGGGGGTACAGAGTATAATGTGCCCTTCCGGGATGTATCGTGTAGGCGGTATTTGTTTGTAAGTATTCAACGGTTGAATAATATTAGATAACTAGGAATGTACTGATACCTATAATCTATTATGTTTGTTTCAGTAATGAAGACGACGACTCACTTTGGGATTAAAAATCTTCAATGAACTCTTCTTCTTCGAGTCACCAGTTCTGTCGAACCGGTGTGGTGAAAGGATTGTAAGTGCGCCTCAAAGAGGCTCCTTTCGTGCACTCGACACGTGTCTTCGAATTTTTAGTTCTAGGACATGTCGGTTTCCTCACGATGTTTTCCTTCACCGTTTTGAGAACGTGGTATTCATATCAATAGAAAAACTCATAGGTGCACGTTGGGATTTGATCCGGCGACCTCCGGATTGAAACTCGGGGGTCAGTACCGCTAGACCACCACGCTCTGTCTGTCTCACCCTGTCGATATATAACTAATATAAATAATTTTCCTCTAACCGTGTCATTGACATAGTGTTTAATTGTGTGTCCTTCCTGTAACACAGTTTCTATAAACTAAAACAGGAGGCAAAGCTTCCACAGTTATTTGTACCCTTTATAGTATTCATAAAAAAATGTATTTTGTATTTGTTAATAGCGAGAGACATTGTTAGATGGTAAACTAAATAAACTTTACATCCTGATTTGTTAATGCTATTATTGTGAACCTGGTGTATATTACCTAGTGACTCATGTAGGCAGTACTCCTACTATACCCATTTCTCTGGCCCACTTCCGCCAGTGTGCTGAAACTAAAGTCCGCCTTAAAGAAAATCCTTCTGTACACTTGACTAATGTATTCAACGTGTATAAGGTAGGATATAAGTGTATAAGGTAGGATATAAGTATATAAGTTAGGATAATTGTTTTATATAGGATATAAGGTAGGATATAAGTGTATAAGGTAGGATAATTGTTTTATATAGAATATAAGGTAGAATATGTTTCGTAGTGGTGTTTCCTTTCACCGTTTTGAGAATTCACCGGTGCACGCCAGAATTAAATAGGGATTTTCGAATTGAAACTCAGAGTCGATGCAAATAAGTTATTTCGTTTTAAAGCAAATATTTCTATGCGTCCGGTATCAGGCAACATATTAATACTAATATTCATACTATTCAAGTGTTGACTGTTTTAAAAAACAAACTAGCACATTTTGTGGCAACTGCAATTTAATTTCAATACCAAAAATCTTTTACTAAAGTAGTCGAAGTCAAAAACTTTATTTCCATAGAATTCATAAATGGCTTGGAAACGTCAATATTCAAAACATAAGGTCACGCGTACTTATCGATAAGTTTGATGCCTGTTCAGACCCTATCCGACCCTCCATGGGGTAGGTATGGAATACCCTTAGTCCTGTCATATTGCGATCATAACAGAGAATTGGAGAAAAAACGGTGCACATGCCACATAAAATAAAATAAAACCAGTAGTACATTTTACTTATTTACAATTTCTTATGCGGCTTTATTAGTGAAAAGCAATTAATAAACCAGTTTATATACAGATAACATAATTGTGTTATCGGTTAGTTTATCTCGCTAAGCTTAGCTTTGGCGTAACGTGGCGTATTGGCGTATTTACAATAACAATACAGCTACAACAGCGAGCACAGTAACGGAGGCTAGTGCTGTACTCGCCGCAGACACCACGAGTGGTCGGCCCGTCACAAACTCGTGCAAGTGGTGCAACACTTGGGTTTTCACTTGCGCTAGCTCTTCCGTCTCACTCTCACTGGACGCTCTGAAATAATAGTTATATTGGACATTTCACACAGCGCCATCTAGCCCCAAAGTAAGCTAATCATAGCTTGTATCATGAGAACAAGACTTATACTTTTACATACATATTAACACCCAGACACAGAACAAACATCTATGTTCGGCACACATTTTTTTGTCCTGGGTGGGAATCGGACCCACGGCCTCCAGTGCAGAGTTACTACCAACTGAGCTATGAGGCCAGTCATAGTGGAAAGCAAGTGACAACAAATGGCCCACCAATTGATTTTGGATGATTTTGGGTTCAAATCTCCACATTCCTTACTAAGTTTGCGCGTAGGCACGCCCAAGGAACACAGCATCAACATTTCAAGTCACTAGCGACAGTCTATCGTTTAAATTGCAATTTGTATGTCAGTCAGACAAACGATTATTATTACGACACTAATATGGAACACATTAATCACAAAAAGACAAGGTCATTTAGGGGTCGAGTGGGTCATATTGTCAAAATTTATAAGTAACGATTAACACAATTGATACCTGTAGGCACGGCAATGGGATATGTTAGGCACCACATAGACGGGTGCTTTAGGGGTCGCGTGCGTCGCGTTGGGCCCCATGGGGGACCACGGGTCCGCGCCCCCGCCCACCGACACCACGTAGTCCGGCACGTGAGTCAAACCCGCGAACAGTAGGTTGGTGCGCTCGATGCCTGCGCGGAGGAACGACTCATCGAAACTGGAACAATAAAACATGATATAACATCTGTTTTGGAATGTACTAAAAATACAGTTACGGAACGAGCCGACGCGACGGCCCAACTGGTGTTAAGTCTGTAGCATAATGAAGAAGAGTATAGAAGATTGAATTATGAAAAATCTTGGTATACAGTCATGTTGCGTGGCGTGGCGTGGCGTGGGTCCTAAGGTAAGCTAAAGGTATTCTTAGATAAGTTCACGTATTTAACACAAATGTTTAAGAGCAATCATTACGAAATATTGCTATTCTTTTATTATAAGGCACACAATAAAAAAATCCTTATAAAATTTATGTGTAAGTAGCAATGCGTGGCCATTTTTTTGTAATTTATTATTACTGTTAAGGGCACAAAGAGATATAATCATTTAATTATCTTCTAGCTTTCAGGAATTTCAAACAATTTAGGTTACTATTCGTAAATGGCCTTAAAATGAAAATACCAACGTATAAAATTGAAAAATAAAATAATTGCCATTACTTCTATTAAAACTATCTAGTCTAGTCTGATAAATAATCAGAATGAAAGTAACAAAAACATTATTGAAATTGATACCACAGTAATGACGTCATTATTCATCAAAAATTGGGAAAACCTGTTCTGTTCTTCGAGTCACCGGTTCTGTCGAACCAGTGTGGTGAAAGGATTGTAAGTGCGCCTCAAAGAGGCTCCTTTCGTGCACTCGACACATGTCTTCGAATTTATAGTTCTAGGACATGTCAGTTTCCTCACGATATTTTCCTTCGACGTTTTGGGAACGTGGTATTGCGTACATAAATCTTTCAATCGAAAAACTCATAGGTGCACGTCGGGATTTGAAGCGGCCACCTCCGGATTGAAACTCGGGGGTCAGTACCGCTAGACCACCACGCTCTCGTCTCGGGAAAACTAGTAGAAACGCTGAACGAGTGAACTTACGAATTGGAGAAAAAGTCCCGACACATCTGGTGGAAGTACTGCAGGGGCACGGTGGAGAGGAAGGGCTGCCGGGGACTCGTGGTGCTCTGGTACCAGCCGTACTCCACGCACGTCTGGTATGCCCAAAGACGCACTGGAATTAATCGCTAATCATTTAAGCTCACACGCGCATTTCGCGTACTTGTCTTAAGAGCAATAGAACTCGCCAAGTTCATCCGGGTAGTACTGCCACAATGCCCATTTCTGCCGCCAAGCTGTAACGCATTCACGTTACTGTGTTCCGGTTTGAAAGGGGTGGTTGCCGGTGAAATTACAGGCACATGAGACACTCCACCTACACGTCTCATAGTTACGGGCGCATACGATGTGACTTGGGTCTTGTCGTACCGACTAGGGGAGGACCCAAGTCGCATCGGTGGTTATGGGCCGAGGTTACCACTTACCACCAGGTGGTCCGTCGGCCCGTTATGTAACTACATAACATAAAAAGAAACTTGTGAAGACATATTATTAGAGATATAATTACCACAAATATTTGGCTATATTTATTTCTTTAATTAGAAATTTCCAAAACCTCGTCTTACGTTACACCCTAAAAATAACCCCCATTTATAATTTAAGACCTGCGTTGCGAGTCAGACCCACAAAAGAGTTACCCTCTGAAAAATACAAACCCTAAAGGTAATTAAAATAAGGCTTAAAGATAGATGTCAAATTAATCCTCTAAATATTTTTTCGATAATTTTTGTCACATTTCACCCCCAAACTGCACTTCAACTGTTAAATTAGCTTTTGGCATATTTCCCAATTTAATTTGCGTTAAAGCTGGACACGGGATGTCTGGGCACACACACACGAGACGGAGAGGGGGGGGGGGAGGGGAGGGGAGACAGAGGGAGAGAGAGAGAGTATGTAGATATTATTTAGAGACATTTGCAACGTAGATATGGTAATTGTCACAAACAGAGGATACGAAGGCGTGATTCATAGTCAACAAGATTGGGAAATTTATTTATTTTGACTCTTTTATTTATTTTTAACTAGCGATCTGCCTCGACTTCGCTTGGATGCAATTTACTAATTAAGAAAATGAGGAGTGCGTTAAAGTAACTTTTTGATGTGAAACATCTATAGCCGCACGTAAAACTGATTTCTGGCTTGGCGACGCGTCGCCACGGCATGAGCGCTGATTGGTCCGTTCAAGGTTACGACAAATCATAAACATTATTAGTGATGGGGTACTTAGTTTCTTACAAAATAATGTCGATGTTTCACATCTGCCAGGCGTCCCGTGACGGCTCACATTTTTTTTTTATTACCGTTATTTTTCATCCATTTTGTAAATACAGTTGACACAAACGGAGTAACGAAGTAAGCGGAGAAACAAACATGCAGATAGCGACTTTGTTTTATATAATGAAAAGATGATATAACTGTCAGTTAATAATGGCTGAGTAGCTAAGTTGCAAGCAAACCTGCGTGTTAGCAACTGTCTCGATTTCGACTCCCGGCAGCTGCGAGGAAATTTTTAAGTTATATAGGCGATAGGGGGATTAAGAGAATAAATACGAATGAAATAATGGTGCTTAGCCCTGTCTGTCCATGGCAAGAGATGTAATCCTATGGCGGAGGGTGAAAAACACTTATTTACGTGGATTTTACAGGTAGATTTGTTGAAATATACACAGGGTTTTCAAGCCGAAACTACGCTTTAAGGCAATGTAAGTACACTTAGCAATGGCTGGGTGTAAGGCTCGTTTGCTGAACTATACAGCAGTGTGTAGCCTTTTGACATTTGATTCACAGATGTCCTCCGATCATTAACGTCTCATATGACCATACATTGCCAAGTAATCACAATATTATTATTTAATTATGGCGAAAGTTTTTATATATAATGTTTGTCACTCCTCAAACGGCTAAACGGATTTGGATGAAATTTTGTTGCATGATAGTTTATATCCTGGACACACAAGTTATACACACATTTTTTTGTAAATACATACATATGAACCCAGCCATAGAATAAACATCAATGTTCGTCACTCAAATGTTTGACCTGAGTGGGAATCAAACCCACGACTTGCAGCGCGGAAGGCAGAGTTACTACCGAGCTGTCAGGCCAGTCAACAGTAAGTTACTTACTGACAGATTGCGGTGAATCGTAGCTGGTGTCTGTGTGCCGGCGCACCACCTCCGCGTACTGTGACTCGATGCAGGGCTGCGTCCACGGCTGCGCTCGGACCCAGCTCGACAGCCGCTCCACAGGCTCTGTTATCAAAACATTATATATAACAGATCCATTTATATTATTATTTGATAACTAACAACCCTACTCAGTTTCCCTAGTGTTATTACCTTTCCTATAGTTACGTTACCAAAACGGTGAAGGAAAACATCGTGAGGAAACCGACATGTCCTAGAACTAAAAATTCGAAGACATGTGTCGTGTGCACGAAAAGAGCCTCTTTGAGGCGCACTTACAATCCTTTCACCACACTGGTTCGACAGAACCGGTGACTCGAAGAAGACCCTGAAAGTAATCCCCATTTATAATTTAAGACCTTCACCTTCACTTTGGCATTTTTCAAAAATAATTTTGCTGGATTCACAAGAGCAACAGCAGTAAAACTCTCGCCAAGTTTGTCCGGAGTAATTTTTTTTTGTTATGTAATACAGTTACCGAACGAGCCGACGGCCCACCTGGTGTTAAGTGGTAACCTCGGCCCATAACAACTGATGCGACTTCGGTCCTTCCCTACTAGGTACGACAAGACCCAAGTCGCATCGTATGCGTCTGTAACTCTGAGACGTGTAGGTGGAATGTCTCATGTGCCTGTTATTTCACCGGAAACCACACCTTTCAAGCCGGAACACAGTAATGCGAATGCTTCACTGCTTGGCGGCAGAAATGGGCATGGTGGTAGTACTTCCCCGGACGAACTTGGCAAGAGTTCTATTGCTCTTAAAATACCAATAATACTATAATACTCCCACCATGCCCATTTCTATCGCCAAGCAGTAACGCATTCGCGTTACTGTGTTCTGGTTTAAAAGAGAAGAGTGAGGTATCTTCTAAGCAAGCATGCTACATAGTAGACCGCATCGTCACTTAACATCAGGTGAGATTGCGGTTAGCCTGCGGCAAAAAAAGGTTTGGCTGCCGGTGCAATTACAGCACATGAGACATTCTACCAACACGTCTCAGAGTTACGGGCGCATACGTCTTGGGGTCTCGTACCTAGTAGGGGAGGACCAAGTCGCATCGGTTGTTATGGGCAGAGGTTACCAGGTGGGCCGTCGGCTCGTTCTGTAACCGTATCTCATAACATGTAATCAGAATGAACCATTGCAATAGCGTGTTAGCTAAATAAGCCCTCTTCAATACTGACCAATATTAGGTGATGTAAGCACGCTGCAAGCCTGCGGGATGTCTCCTGGAGTCGCGTACTGCACCAGATACGCGAACGTCTCCGTGATACCGAACCAGAAGAATGTGGCCAGGTCCAGAGGACTTGTGGTAATGGTCGAGCAGGTGCTGTAACGGGGGGATATTAAGCTGTGAATACACTTCGATACAGCTCGCAGTTGCCAGCTACTGTATTGTTAACAATCTGGGCATGCAACACTGGCAAAATTTTTTTTGTCTGTGTGTGATTTTCGGAGCAAAGACTAACTTCAGAACGCATCTCACCAGCTAAAGGATATCTAATTTTAGCAATATCTGACTTCGTCTTCTTCGAGTCACCGGTTCTGTCACCAGTGTGGTGAAAGGATTGTAAGCGCGCCTCAAAGATGCTCGTTTCGTGCACTCGACACATGTCTTCGAATTTTTTGTTCTAGGACATGTCGGTTTCCTCACGATGTTTTGCTTCACCGTTTTGAGAACGTGGTATTGCGCACATAAATCCTTCAATCGAAAAACTCATAGGTGCACGTCGGTTTGAACCGGTGACCTCCGGATTGAAAGTCGGGGGTCAGTACCGCTAGACCACCACGCTCTCTTCAATATCTGACTGAATAGCAGGCATGCACTTGCAAGTGTATCTGAGAGTTGCAACCACGCTGTCTGTTGGTGCCTAGCGAAACTGCATCGTATCTTACTTGAACAACTGCGACACAGTAGCCGGTCCACTCGGCGTTTCGAGTAGCGCTACCAACGCACTCATGCTCTGTGCAACCGCGGAGACGCAGGTCTCGCCGCCCTGGGTGCGCAGGGCTTCCGTTATCACCTCCAGGTATTCTGAAAAAGGGCAGCTGTTATTTTAGACATTCAGTAATCAAACAAGGATTCCCAGAACTTACCTGGTAAGTTTTCCACAACCCACACTCAAAAGCCCTGTGTCCTTGCTATGAGACAACTTACCAGGGAAATCTTCCTGGGCATGCAGAGGTCCACTGTCGGAAAAGACTGCGTCTACCAGGTGAGGGTATGCTAGCCGCATCCATGTCGCCATGCTGCCCGCGTACGAACATCCCACTAGGACTACCTTTGTGTCCCTGGAGATGTAGCAGAGATTAATCATTAGTCAGTTTGGTTACGGAATGACAATTTAGAACCTGACTCCCTGAAGTCCGCAGTATTATGATTCTGACTGGATACGAGTCACTTCATCACTTGAAGTTGGATGCGTTCTTCACACTTCAGTTTGTGGCTTGTACGACCTGACAATGGGCGGCGAATGCCGTCGAGAAAATAATACGTCTAACGGAAACATCATTGTATCAATCGTTGTCCCAATTCCTTTACAAGACTTTACTTGCGCGATTTCGGGTCGGTCTGAGCGACGCCAAATACTTACGGGTGTGAGTACTGTCCACTCTCGAAGGTCGGGCTTTTGACGTGCTGGATGAACTGTGCGAGGTCTCCCAGAGCCTGGTCCACCGTCAGGTATCGAAGATCCTCCACATTAGTTTCACTGAAAACAGTTTGAGCAAAATAAATCACGTTATAACTTGCATACAGTTGGAGTGAGGTGCTCGCCAAAGCTACCTTTGCAACTTTCTTATTTATTAAACTTTGAGCCGGCTTCAGCCACCACTGCTTGGCGGCTGAAATGGGTGCGGTGTGGTGGCAATTATCCCTGGATGAAGTCTGCTTTACAGTTCTATAGTGGTACGGAATCCATCATTACGGTCCTTTTAAGATAACCTACAATTTAGGATTCTGAATTGTTAAAGATATTGATAGTATCTTCAAAAATAACAAGAGTCGACCTCGGAACATTTTCTTCCTGGGTTTGCCTTTTGTTCCTTGGGTTGCTGTCTCAAAAACTATAACAAAGTTGAGACATGTGTCGCGTACGGAGCGAGACGTATTAAAACTGCACCTATCAATTAGTTCAAGTAAAGGATTTGTCAAAAGGCGGGGTCAATTGGCCATTAGCCCGAGTCTGAGTCACAGGAGCCGTCGGCGGCGCCTGAGCATATCTTATTGCATTACCCAATCATATCACAAGTGGGTCTATCCTGTTTGTTAGCGGACGAAAAGAAAGCAGACAACAAAAGAAAGTGAAACACAGACTCAATTGTTTTGATGATTGAACGTGTGGAAATTCAAAAGCTTTGGCAGTATTCTGAAAATGTGTTTAAGTATTTATTATATTTATTAATTGCTGTCAATTTCATCGGCAAGAAACTTAACTAAAAATATGTCAAGAAAAAATCATCTTTTGTAAAAACATTGACGCTGTTTGACATTCAATGTCAAAGTCTAAAACTTTCAAAAAGTCAAAATTCTATTTCCATAGAATACATAACACGGCTTGGAAACGTCAATAATATTCAAGACATAAGGTCACGCTTAAATAATCAATGTTTGACGCCTGTTCAAACCTTATCATGGGTATCGAATATGGGTGCTGTCTCTTTTTAAATGAGTTAACAATTGACAGAACTACCTAGTAACAACTTAGTTGATGGCCCACCTATCAAAACGGTATTCTCTAGTCTCATCTTTGGAATGTGGAATATTGCGTGTGTATTATAATTTCACCAGCACCCACCATCCTTCAAACAGCGACACAGCAAAGTAACATCACACAATGATTGACTGGCCTCACAGCTCAGTTGGTAGTGTCACTGCCTTCTGTAGTCGTGGGTTCGATTCCCATTTAGAACAACTAGGTATTTGATGACATAGACGTTTGTTCTGTGCCTGGGTCTTCATCATCATCATCATATCAGCCGGTAAAAGTCCACTGCTGAACATAGGCCTCCCCCAAAGATTTCCATTTTGAACGGTCTTGAGCCTGGGTCTTAATATGTATCTATTTACAAAAAAAAGTTTATTTCATTTATATAAGTTGTCTCCCATGACACAAGCTATGCTTAGTTTGGAGCTAGATGGCGCTGTCCACTAATATAAAAATTAAAAAATCTAAAGATATTATTGCTTAACTACTTTGGCTACTCCTAAATGATCAAAAGGTCTGTTACTCTTGATTCGCATACTAACTCAATAGTCTTCCATTCCCTTATTTATTCCATTTTTATTTTCCCCGGGGGCTTTCTTTAATTTATAGTCGGTAAACTCCCCAGCAGACCTAACAGAGCATTTCGTTCACGCAAAATCGTCTAATTCGAGAAAAATATTCGACCCCAGTATTCTTCATGCATACTAACTTATCAATTACAATTTAAAACATTCACTCGTCCACATGTCTATTGGTCGAGATTTAGAGACTATTTTCAGTTGGCAAATAGAGATGTATGCTTGCGTAGTAATTTAGTACAAAGTTTCATTTGCACGCAAAAATACCTTTGTGTCATGGGAATAGAGTCGGTATTCACTCGCCGCTGGCGTGTGTAACATTGCAATAAGTTAACTAGATAATTAGTAAGGATTACAGGGGGTGAATCGGGGGCGGCTAATTTGATGACTGCTATTTTAATGTTTTTTGAAATGTCTCTGGTAGAAATTTACGTCAATCGTTTGCCTGTAATTGTAGTCTGAATTGTGGTATAGGTTGCAGCAGAAGGATTGAGTGTCTGGGAAGTACTGCCGCCATACCAATTATCGCCGCGAAGCAGTAGAGTAGCAGTACTTTAATTATGAAACAGCAAAGTTACGGTTTTGGTGCGGTGCACCCCATTTCGGCACGTTCCTTTAATTCCTCAAAATACTAAAATAAAGTGATAAATATATTTCGATAAATCAGATATTCCTGCTACCTATTCCATTTAAAAAGTACCAATTTATTGTAAATACAAGGTGAAAGGTGAGATTTGGCATGAGAAATAATATTATTACATTTATATAAAACAATAATGAACTATGGATTGTACAAAACCATCATAATCCTTATTAATTATCTAACTACATAAAGTCAATGAGCTGTGGTCTTGACTCCCACAACCAACTGAGTTATTCATATGTCGTTGTAACTGGATACTAGACAAAGGTAATATCAATTAAAACGTACAGCCCGACACTGTATTCGGAATCGAACCCGTGTAATATCGTGTGTCGTTTGTTCCGTTGCCAAATGCCGGCTGCACTTACACCGTACTGTAACCGCCCGCTTAATAGTCCGGCTCGGAAAACAGAGGGCATTATATTGCATTGAAAATAGAGTTTTAGCACATTTATATAAGGAAGTATGTTTAAAATTCTGTTTTTTATGACATTTTTCATCTGGAGAATCTGAAAGAAAGAAAGAAAGAACGGGCCCACGTTGCTTGCGTCCATGGGTGATTGACTTTTGAATCCCTACACGTGTCCCCCGGGTGGTGCAACGTAAAGTAGCAGTAAAACATGTGCTAAGTTCAGAGAAGTACTGCCACCACACCTGGTAATCTGCCGCCAAGCAGCGATGCACTCGTGTTGCTGTCTTCCAGTGGAAGGGAGTGGTTGCCGGTGAAATTGCAGGCGCATGAGACGTAACATTCCGTGGAGAGGACTTGAGTCGCATTGCTGTAGTCTATGGACGGCGGTTACCTATTTGCACCAGGTGGGCCATCAACTCGTAATAATGCGATATTCCGCATTGACTCTGCTGAAAGAATTTCCAACTTGATGTTGCTGGTCAGATGTGTAATGCTCTTATATATCAAAGGTTAGTCCTAGCAAAAGTCCCACCAATGCTTTATAAATTAGGTTTAATAGGAAATCTTATGATATTATGTGTAAAACAATTAATATTTAGTTATATTTGGAAATAACTGCTTAGAGTGTTAATAGTTTGTCCTCTCTAGTGGTTATATAGTAGTTGGATCTAGCATTCTTGTACTGAACCTTGGTTACAAGTCATCTTTATATGTTTTGAACCTCCAGTTAAAGTGCTTATTTTGAAATAGTTTTTGTGTATTTATTCATTTATACGTCGTCGTAATTTCGTGTTACTATTTTGTACTAATGAAGTTTGGATTGATAGAAATAAATAAATAAATAAATAATGGTGGACATTGTCACACAGCGCCATCTAGCCCCAAAGTAAGCTAAGCATAGCTTGTATCATGGGAACCAGACAACTAATATAATGCTTATATACTTTTCTTTTGTAAATACATACATATAATACATATTAACACCCAGACACAGAACAAACATCAATGTTACAAATGTCACATAAATGTTTGTCCTGAGTGGGGATCGAGCCCACGACCTACAGCGCAGAAGGTAAGGTTACTAACCAACTGAGCTATGAGGCCAGTCAAATATATAAATAACCCGTTTTGTGTTTGGATTGTTTCAACCCGTGGATTGTTTCAGTGTGAATATTGAATCGTTTCACTAATTAACCGTTTTGGATTCCGATGCAGGCTTCCCCTGACGGCTGATTCTGTACACGACTAAGATAAGGGCTTAGGGACATTACCACGAACCATTATAATAGCTAACTCGGCTACATTGTGAAATATACAAGTTCAGTGGGAAGTATATTTTATTTTATTTTATTTTATAGTTTAGGTACAAAAGCAGTTAACAAACCATAATGCTAAATAAACTAGGTAGGTACATGTTGATAACTTATTAACTAAGTCTGCTAACCCTAATATTGTACACAGCATTTGTTTAAACAATATTTTCGAAATGTGACATAAAAAAAAAAAATTACAACCAAATAAATACAATAAATTAGAAATTACATATACAAAAAACAAGAAAGAACTATTGTTACTTAATTGAGATATTAAATGTAGACAGTTAGAATATGAATGTAGGAATGTTATCATGGAAAATATCAATTTCAATGGGAAGTTTATTGTAGAATTGACACATACGGTGCAAAGGGTTATTTTGTGAAACATTATTATTAGAATGGGGAATATCAAAGAGACGAGGGTAGCGCTGACCACGTTTGGAGGCGGTTATATGTAATGAAACAAGAAGGTCTGGGCTTAGAAGACCATTGGTCACTTTATGAAGCAAACATAAGTCTTTTATATGCCTTCTATGTGATAGACTGTCGTATTGAAAGTGTGCCAGGCGTTCATAATATTCCTGCAGTTTAGTTCTAACACCAATCTTTATACACATATATCTTAAGAATCGCTCTTGTATATGTTCTATTTTGTTGATATTAATATTGTATATAGGTGACCAAATGGATGAACAGTACTCCAACTGGCTCCGAACTAAAGATTGATGTACGCATAACAAACCCAAGCATTTGATTAGCTTTGCTTTGCTAGTAATATTATCGTAATGATATTTAAGAGACAATGTAGAATCCAAAATAACTCCAAGATCCCGAATTACGTTTGTTTTAATTAGTTTATTGCCATCAATTAAATAATCGAACCCAAAAATATTTTTCTTCTTAGTGAAGGTGATTTGCATACATTTGTTAATGTTTAAAGACATGGAATTTTTCGTGCACCACTCACTGAGTAAGTTTAAATTGTTTTGGAGTTTTAAACAATCATCAAAGCTTGAAATCTCTGAATAAAGCTTAAAATCATCAGCGTAAGCTAAACATTGACAGGATATTATATTAAGAAGATCATTAATAAAAATCAAAAATAGAAGAGGACCCAATTTTGAACCTTGGGGCACACCTGATATGGGAATAAATGGAGTCGAATCATATCCGTACAAGGCTACAATTTGAGTCCTATTCATCAAGTAGGATCGAAGCCATCGATGAAGGTTACCGTGTATTCCAATATGGTGCATTTTTTTCATAAGGATTATGTGATCTACTCTGTCAAATGCTTTGGCAAAATCAGTATATATGGAATCTACTTGAACTTTTTTGTTGAAGGCAAGGCATAAATTATTTGTATATGTCAGTAAATTTGATTCAGTGGACCTTCCGCTAACAAAACCGTGCTGACAAGGGCTGAGTACGTGTTCAAAGTGGTGGTAAAGTGGAACATAAATCAAACCTTCAAAAATCTTTGCAAAGCAGTTAAGAATACTGATTGGTCTGTAATTCGTCACATCACTTATAATTCCTGATTTATGAATCGGAGTAATTTTAGCGATTTTCCAGAGATCAGGAAACACACCTTCATTCAAAGATTTATTAAAAACAATTGTAAGTGGAAATGCTAGAGCTGAGTCACACTTACTAATGAATATGGGAGGAATTTCATCAGGTCCCGCACCTTTATTAATATCTATTTTTTTAATAGCTGAAATAACCTCATCTTCTGTGAAATTTAATGTGCATAGATTATAGTTTGAAGTAGAAAAATATGGTTCGAATTTATTTGCGGCCGCGTTAGACGCACAATACACCGAAGAAAAATAGTCTGCAAATAAATTACATATACCGACTCCAGAGTTCTCAGTGCGACCATTATACTGTACAGTTTTAGGTATATCATTAGTTATACGTTTAGCTTTAGTGTACTTCCAAAAATTCCTAGCATTCATAGTAATATCACTTTCAGTTTTCTCTATAAATTTTTTGAAACACTGATCCATTATTAATTTAGCCCGTACCCGAAGTACTGAGTATGTATCATAATCTCTAGGGTTGTGGTACATCTTATAGCGTCGGTGGTACTTGTTTTGTTCATCAAGAACTTTTATCAGAGACTTAGAGAACCAACGCGGATGACGGTATTGTTTCTTTGAAATCAAAGGTGTGTATTTGCTAATGACATCCCATATTTTGTTGTACAGAAATTGTAAAAACATATTGCAATCCATTTTTTGTGCATGTTCAAACCATGAAACACTATTCAAATCTAGAATACATTTATCAAAATCAGTCTTACGGAAATTAAATTTGGGAGAACTAATATTTTCTTTAAGTAATCTGGTGTTGACTTTTAGCAAAACCTCAAGGGGGGGATGATACTTATCATCAGTGGGACTAATTGAAGCAGCACGCGTAACTTGAACCATTCTTACGTCAGATATGATTAGATCCAAGGTATTATTGGCATCGTTAGTAAGTAAATTAAATTGTTTTAGATCAATAGTTTCCATGAATGTCATGAGCGAAGCCGCTCTTGAGCTATTGTTTAAATTGACTCCTTTAAATAAACTATCCCATTGAACATGCGGTACATTAAAATCCCCTAGTATTAAACTTTTAACATTTTTTCCAACAGACAAATTACTGTTACACTTATCTAAAAAAAGTTCAAATATATCATTAGGAATATAAGACGGTATGTAGACCGTACATACGTTAAGAATACAATTGTTGTCCAATTTAATGCGAATCCACAGATCTTCGATTGCACTTTGCCAATCAATACGTAATTCAAAGTCAATATTTTTCTTTATAGCAATTAATACACCACCTCCGTGCGACTTATCATATTTAAATTTGAATTCGTCATCACGGTCACGTCTAACTATAATGTATCTATCATCAAATAGCTCTGCCGAATTAATACTATTATCTAACCAAGTTTCACAAATGCAAATTAAGTCATAATCATTACACAAAACAGAATTAAAAACTTGAGAAATTTTACCTTTCATTCCTCTAACATTCTGAAAATAATATAGAAGTAAGATATAGAATATAGAAGTAGAAGAATATAGAAGTAAGTGCTGGCCGAGGAAGGATCGCGACTTTGAATCCGCAGGTAACTGGTTCAAATACGTGCCGTGTAATATAACCACGTCGACAAAACGGTAAAGATAGATAGTGTTAAGTAAATATAAATATATTTGTGGACATATCACACAGCGCCATCTAGCCCCAAAGTAAGTTAAGAATAGCTTGCATCACGGGAACCGGTTAACTGATATAATACTTACATACTTTTTGTAAATACAAATTAAAAGCTATACACAGAACAAAAATATGTTTTACACGCAATTGTTTGTACTGGGTAGAAATCGAACCCAAGACCTGAAGCGCAAAAGGCAGAGTTACTAACGGCTGAGCTGTGAGGCCAGTCAAACTCCTTTCAAAATAAAACCTGACCACGTACTTTGAATAGGAAACATTATAGGAACTCACTTGGTAGGCCTGGTCTGTCCGTAATACCGGTGTTCCGTATAGAACACCCCGGCTCCTATCTGCCCCGCCAGCTCGTGCCCCAGCCCGGCTTGCGTCCACCCGGCGGAGATGGCCCACTCTCCACCCACCAGGATCACCACGTGAGGACCGCCGAACTCGTTGTTGTAGAAGTAACGCTGTTATTAAGAAAGTTTTTATAGGAAGGTTGCCTGGAAGAAATTGTTTGAAGCAATAGGCCGCGTATTGTATGTCACAAGTATTGTTATTTCTTTTAAACCTGTTTATTTCTTCTGTTTATTTATTGTGAAAGAGTTTTCTATTCTATTATATTCTATTGTTTTTAGTGCGTGTTTCTTAAATCGTATATCAAGGTGAATTTAAGGAACCGATTAAATGCTGATTCCTCATAAAACTTAGAGCAACGGTAATAGAATGTAGCTGGTCTGATGTGCCAAATCGCGGGCCGTCACGTGACCATCTGAACTGACTCTTAGTTGTTCTTGGACCAGTGTCACAAAGCAAATAAAATAAGCGGTTTTTATTGCAGAGAGATATGAGAACTGTTTGATTGTAAAAATAACAATATATTTAATAAAATGAGAGATATCAATAATTCTTAAATCAATATTTAGAATAGTTCTGGGTGGACGTATGCTTTGTATTATACATTTAAAATAAAACGAGTTTAATACAGACTGATAGTTATAATGCTACGAAGGCCGTGGAGAAAATGGTCTAGCGCGTTTCTTACAAAAGCTACGAGTGGAGTGCTTTCTACAGAAAAGTTGTAGAACTGAGACAAGCTTGTCAAAAAGTTTGCGACTACATATAAGGTCTGACAAAGAGACTCAACGTTAAGGTTATTAACAAATAGATAAAATTTGACTGAACCATGTAGCTAGTATTAAAGACAAAGTGAATGGACGCGGGCGATGTCGCGGCACTAACATCAGTACAGTACCATAGGATAGGTACCGAGAGCGTGGTGGTCTAGCGGTACTGACCCCCGAGTTTCAATCCGGACGTTGCCGGTTTAAATCCCGACGTGCACCTATGAGTTTTTCGATTGAAAGATTTATGTGCGCAATACCACGTTCTCAAAACGGTGAAGGAAAACATCGTGAGGAAACCGACATGTCCTAGAACTAAAAATTCGAAGACATGTGTCGAGTGCACGAAAGGAGCCTCTTTGAGGCGCACTTACAATCCTTTCACCACACTGGTTCGACGGAACCGGTGACTCGAAGAAGAAGAAGTACCATAGGAAAGGTGTTCGTGTTGGAGGCGTCGAAGTGGTTCAGCCTCACGTCGAGCCATCCTTCCTGAGGCGAGCTGTCGCTCCTGATCGAGGGCGGAGGCGGGGGTGGCTCCCGGGAGAGGAGCCCCGCGCACGCAGGCACCAGGAGGAACCCTGGGAAACCGCTGAGGGTATGATTATGGACACCAAAATAAAACATTAACCAGTATATGAAAATCAGCGCTGAGTGAAACTCACCCAGCACACGCTGAGCCGAACCCCTTTTCGGCACTAGGCACTGCGTATTTTTTTATAATTTTTTTTTTTTTAGTAATAAGTGTTTTGTTTCTTTTTTGTAATTTGATTTGATATTTTTTTTTAAGTTTTGTAACGTATTTTTTGGCATTTTTTTTTATGTAGTTTTAATTTGTTTATGTTTTTTTTTTGCATATGTTTATCTTTTTCTTTGTATCTTAGTTTCTATTTTTTTTTTCTGCGCTATGTTCGTTTGTAAGTGTCGTGTGCTGAATAAATGTTTTTTCTTTCTTTCTATATCCTACAGTTGCAAATCCAACACTAAACAGAGTGCAGTACACTGAGTGCCGGTGAAATTACAGGCACGTAAGATGTTACATCTGTATGTCTGGGAGTGACTGACGAATATCCATAATATGTAAAATATTAAATATTCCATAATTTCCAAGCCATTTCTTTATGAATTCTATGGAAATAAAAGTTTTGACTTTGATTTTGATCCGACTTTCGTATTGCAAGGTGATCCCGGGGTACAAAGCAATATTCTTAGATATTCCTTTACCTAATTATGGGAGGATTCATTTAGTGTTGTTGCCTTACGCTGAAGTATGTGTTCGTTATATTAATTTAATAACGGAAAAAAACGTGTCGGTCTCAAATTCAGGTAATTAATTAATTCATAATAGTAATGAACACTCACATATATATTTCATTGTAATTATCCAATCAGGAACAATTATCACCACAAACGATTATGTACTGCACAGCGTCCCCATTGTGTTATCTACAGATATCGGGAAAATGTTATCTATAGGTATACCTAATCCGATAATTGAAGCATAGCTACGGCTCTAGTATCGTTTTAATTACAGATAATCTATTCATACTAATACAGTCCTCTCTTATCATAATTAACAAAAAAATGTGAGAAAGACGGGTTGAGTTTAGTATTATGTTTTTAATGTAAAATAATATAAATAAAATTCACTTGAATCTTTTACAATGAGTCTTGGATATAAAACTGACGAAAACTATTCCAGACAACCAGTTTTGTGTAATAAATATTTAAATATAAAATGTTATTCAATTCAGGCACAGATGACCATACATGCGTTCTACCGCTATCCTCGCATCCCTGATCCCTCCGTCAGCGTCACAGTGCCCCATGATGATACAGCGCAGAAAGGAACTATTAACTGGTTTTCATATATCTACAGTTTAGCGGTTACGGTTTAAGATTTATCGATAACTTTGGTTAAACTTCGTTTGGAATATCGATAGTAACAATATTTTCTGATGCTGAGATTAAAACCATTCGATTCTGTTTGTGGCTCCCTCCATTAGGGGTTTCTTACTGTTCTTCCCCATGAGGGTCGGATAGGGTTTGAACAGGCATCAAACTTATCAATAAGTACGCGTGACCTTATGTTTTGAATATTGACGTTTCCAAGCCATTTCTTTATGAATTCTATGGAAATAAAGTTTTTGACTTTGACTTTCCTCAAGGAAAAGCTCTTTTTCTAGAAGATCTAGTTACTCTTCTAGTTCTCTGGTAACTTCAAGAAGTTCACAGATATCTGACTAGCCAATTTAGGTTACATGCCTACAATAAACTAGGTTCCACCCTGGGCACTGAGTGACCATAATCAGTTAGCAGCTGTGCTATTGTTGGGCGGTGGGTATGCGCGGCGCATGCGCAATGTATTGTTTCGAAATACAGTCACGTGGAGACTGAATCATTTGTTATTGTACAGTACCTACTAGTGGTCTCGCTGGCTCTCTCTAACCGGTGTGGTGAAGACAGAAGTGCGCCTCAAAGAGGCTCCTCGTCATTTGAACCTGATTCTGCTAACAAGCAGTAATGTAGACTGTGCCCATGTGCCGCTGGGCAGGATAGGGTGATGATAACTTATTATTAGCAAAAACTTTATTTCCACAGAATTCATAAAGAAATAGCTCGTCTTTGGCTGACTATTAGTCATCCTTTACAGAATGGGAGAATCAACATTAAATATATTATGTACATATTCAAATCCAAACCAATGAATCGCCACTTGAACACATCAAAGTTTGATACAAATATCATATTATTTGTGGTCAAAATGGAATCTAAAGACAAGATTCAAGCACTATATATCAAAGGAGAATATGTATTGATGTTTCAGTTACACATATTTGCTAATATTATGTCTCTCTTGTCCCCCGGTATTGTTGGCGGTGCCGTAGGGGACATGGGGACAAGAAAACTCTATGTTAACAATATTTACTTATTGTGATGAACAATGTTATTTGCAAAGACTTAAGAAATGTTTTATTATAAATGGAATGAAAGGAATTTACCACAAAATTCTCTTGCAACTTTGCTTAGTGGTTTTATACAGGAGTTATGGATACAAATTAATATGGATTCATGCAAACGACTCATTTAAAACTGTTTTAAAGCTTAATATGTCATTAATTTACAACTAAAATATACCTGTAAGATAACTCTTCCTTATTGCAAAGGTTGGCCTGATCAAACCTTAATCGTCTCTCCATGGCAAAGAACAGTCAAGAAACCCCCAAAAGTGCGATTCCTTCTTTTTGCCAACGTGATTCTGTTGACAATCAAATACGAACAGTTAGATTAGAATTAGAGGGTTCGATTACCAGCCAGGACAAATATTTTTGTGACGAATATAGACGATGTTTGTTCTGTGTCTGGTTGGGTTAATATGTGTTAATAAAATATATATGAATAATAACCCATATAATAGTATTCTATCAGCTATCTGGTTCCCATTGTTTCTGTGTATGCTTATTTTGGGGTGGTCAGACGGCGCTGTGTGAAATGGCCACCAATAATAGTTTAATTAAAGTCATCCATAAAGTCTCATCTTTTACCTGTAAAAGCAGAGCAAGCAAAACGGGCAAGTTTCGGGCAATTTAGCTCGCGGGCTAAGGACAATCATTGCATTGATTTTGATCAGAAACTTCAAGCAAACTGATCAGGCTCAGGGTCAGGCCACCTCCATCAGTCACACGTCTCCAAGTCAGCGATTAATATGCTCGACGCGTCCGCGGAGCTGAGTAATGCAGTGATTCACACTACCTTTACTGTTACCTATTGAATGCCCTATTGTTTAGTGTTGCGGTATCTGAACAATTTATTGCATATAGGTAGATGCTGAAACAGGTCAGGAATCAAACTCGTGACCCGTGGAATGTCTCCGTTGTCCGAACCTCGGCGCCGACTGTTTGATGAATAGCTTTGAGGTGGATGTAGCTGCCGATGTAATTGTAGGAGACATTGCATTTTTATGTATTGAGGGCGTATACATATACAGGGTGTCCGGTAATGAATGGATAACCTTGAAATGGGTCTTAGAAGAACTATTGGGCATTCGGAAAAAATATCAAATAAAAAAAAACCAAGTAGTATCAAAGATATGTATTTTTTAAATAATATCGATGTTTTGATTTTTTTGTTTTGTTTTGTTTGTTTTTTTAGATACTTGTGTTTTTTTTTATTTGATATTTTTTTCCGAATGTCCAATAGTTCTACTAAGACCCATTTCAAGGTTATCCATTCATCACCGGACACCCTGTATGGATATTTATACGCGTATGTACATATGTCTGTGCAAACGGCTTAGATTTCATATTGCGTGTTTGACCAGCGCCGATAAGCGCCCACCCTTAACGAATATACCTCTACATTAGTACTTACGAGAAAACCCAAGCAGTATTGCTGTGAGGCTAGTAACAGTTGGTATGTATGTATGTATGTATGGTACGGGTCACCAATACTTATTGAAAAACTGTTTACAACACAGGTTACCTGTTCTCTGTACTCTAATGAGTGCTACTTCAGGTTACTGATTCTGTAAACTTACTTTTCATATTTCAAATTCTAATTCAGGTACATTTATTGTGAAAATGGATGTACATTTAGCTCATAATTAATACTAATAGTTCCTCAATAGTCCGCTTTACGGCAAGCAGGTTTATTTTTATGTGTTAGAATTACGGATCGAGCCGACGGCCCACCTGGTGTTAAATGGTAACCTCTGCCCATAACTGAAGTGGCTTGATACTTAATTACTTCAACTAGTAAGATACTTTCTTAAACAAATGAAATTAATTAATTAGACATAGACATAGATAGATAGATGTCACGAAGAGTCCATTCCAAGAAGGAAGATAACCAATAAATAATTATTGTGGTACCTAGTCATTCGGAGAAGCACTGCCTCGTCTATTCGATAAAAACGTTCAATTGCGTCAAATGAATCACTTCCCTTGTGCTGCATAATGAACACAGCTTCCTTTAGCTTCTGAATTATTGACATGCGGCCATTCAATTACCTTTAGCATCATCAACAATCACTTGAAAGCGTGGTGGTCTAGCGGTACTGACCCCCGAGTTTCAATCCGGACGTTGCCGGTTCAAATCCCGACGTGCACCTATGAGTTTTTCGATTGTAAGATTTATGTGCGCAATACCACGTTCTCAAAACGGTGAAGGAAAACATCTTGAGGAAACCGACATGTCCTAGAACTAACAATTCGAAGACATGTGTCGTGTGCACGAAATGAGCCTCTTTGAGGCGCACTTACAATCCTTTCACCACACTGGTTCGACAGAACCGGTGACTCGAAGAAGAAGTAACTTATAATTCGTTGGCATGAGATTTACGGCCAATAAAAACAAAGAAATAACTTTATTTCCATTGAATTCATTAAGGGAAATGTCTAATAGTCACATTAAAATGTTCAAAGTTGCCGAGTTTATGTTGGCGCTTCAAACCCTACCAGACCCTAAATAAGGTAAACCAAACTGGAAGCCCCTAAAGGACTTTCTTTCGAGAAATGAAAGGAAATCCTTTTCGTTGTGGAACTATTGATTGGATAATGGAATTTCTTACCAGAAGACGATTAATTACTGGTCATCAAATTATTCATCGAATTAAGGTTATTTGACTATTGGAAAACTCACTTTTTCCGTCTGTTTATCTGAGAATTGGAAAATCATTACTTCATTCCACAAAACAGTATAAATAAAATAAATAAATAAATAATGGTGGACATTTCACACAGCGCCATCTAGCCCCAAAGTAAGCTAAGCATAGCTTGTATCATGGGAACCAGACAACTGATATAATACTTATATACTTTTCTTTTGTAAATACATGCATATAATATATATTACCACCCAGACCCAGAACAAACATCAATGTTACAAATGTCACATAAATGTTTGTCCTGAGGGGATCGAACCCACGACCTACAGCGCAGAAGGTAGGGTTACTAACCAACTGAGCTATGAGGCCAGTATGGATTGTGCGCTGTGTTAGAATGGTGACGCAACATTTTCAATATTTATATACATAATTATTCACAATTTCTCATGTATAAGCAATTTAAATATTCCTCATCGTATAAATATTTTTCTTATAAATTAAATCGTGTGAGAATCTGGTTATTTTATTTCCGCAAACTATAATCTGCACGTAACTACATTTTTGTCTTGATTCATTGTGGCTAAGTCATATACAGGGTGTACAACATTCCCGCATACTGACGGTAGAAGCGAATTGTGCTTTGTACAGCATTAGTAGAACTTACGCAGGTCAAGTAATACATCTGTGGCATTTTACCAAAAAAAACTCATTTAATATTATTGTACGGATGTGTGACTTATGCCATATGTTCAGTTTCGTAGGGAGCAGTTTTTTTTTTGTGTTTTTTTTTTTATTATGTAGTTACGGAACGAGCCGACGGACGGCCCACCTGATGTTAAGTGGTAACCTCTGCCCATAACAACCGATGCGACTTGGGTCCTCCCTACTAGTACTATACCCAAGTCGCATCGTATGCGCCCGTAACTATGAGACGTGTAGGTGGAATGTCTCGTGTGCCTGTAATTTCACCGGCAACCACACCTTCCAAACCAGAACACAGTAACGCGAACGCGTTACTACTTGACGGCAAAATGGGCATGGTGGCAGTACTTCCCCGGACGAACTTGGCGAGTTCTACTGCTCTTAATATTGTATTAATTACTTAATTGTACACCCTGTACAAGAGACAATGTAACATGCATGTTATGTAGGAGCCGTGTCTGTGTGATTGCGGTAAATACTAGGGATTTCCCACGGTTCCTCTTATGTATGAAAGAATGATGTAGCTACTTCTGAGCTATGTGCCTGTAGCTTTCTGTGTCATAATGCAATTATTGTATATAAATAAATAATAAATAAATAAAGGTGGACTTTTCACACAGCGCCATCAAGCCCCAAAGTAAGCTAAGCATAGCTTGTATCATGGGAACCAGACAACTGATATAATACTTATATACTTTTCTTTTGTAAATACATACATATAATACATGTTAACACCCAGACACAGAACAAACATCAATGTTACAAATGTCACAAATGTTTGTCCTGAGTGGGGATCGAACCCACGACCTACAGCGCAGAAGGTAGGGTTACTAACCAACTGAGCTATGAGGCCAGTCAGTCATATAACTCGCACAACGATGAATCCAAGTGTATTCCGGTCTCAAAGTTACGTTTACCGGTGAAATTACAGGCGCATGAGACATTCCACCTCTTCATCTCAGAACGCGTGCTATGCGACTTCGGTCTTGTCCTAACTGGGGGGGGGGAGGTCACAAGTAAATATGAATCAGAGTAATGTTTACATGTGTACAATACTTGGGTATATAAACAAGTTGTTCAATGAATGAATCAAAGCCGTTAACCTTAATCGTAGTTCGTAATGAAACCAGATTATCAGTTCTCTGAGTCACGTCTGAACTGTGCTCATACGCGCCGGTAGATATCGCCCCTGCTATCTACAGTGAACTTAATGATGAATACATATGTAAGCAAATAATAGTAATAACAATAAATCAAAATTTATGATGATGCCTGATTTGACTGGCCTCATAGCTCAGTTGGTTCGTAACCCTACCTTCTGCGCTGTAGGTCGTGTGTTCGATCCCCACTCAGGACAAACATTTATGTGACATTTGTAACATTGATGTTTGTTCTGCGTCTGGGTGTTAATATGTATTATATGTAATATAATACATATATTTACAAAAGAGAAGTATATAAGTATGTATATCAGTTGTCTGGTTCCAATGATACAAGCTATGCTTAGCTTACTTTGGGGCTAGATGGCGCTGTGTGAAATGTCCACCATTATTATATATTATTATTATTATGCCTTAATCGATTTCGGTGATAGTGAAGTATATGTATGGACAGACATATCTTACTTCTAATTATTAATAGTAGATAGGTCTTTGATATTCTACCCTTTAATGCAACCTTAAAGTATTTTATTTTCTGTAAATCAGTGTACGACAAGCTAACTAGAGTAGGTTTATGCAAATATGTTTATAATGTACAATAAAAATTCATTCGTTTTGACTACGAAATTTGAAGTAAAAAACTGGACACAGCAAAACAGAGGTCAGAAAACCAAACCGCAAAAAGGACCGCCCAATAAAACATACTAAATGAATACAAAAGTAATCCACAAAAGTAGGCGTTTAATTACACAACCCACCAGAGCGACGTGACAGCTGTGCTGTGTCGCAGTGGACATCATACAGATGAACAACTTCTCAGTTACATCTATCAAAGATTTACACATTGTGCGACATTGAGGCCCTGCCAACCCCTTTAAATGTCTACCCCTAATGTCTACCCCTAATCAAAGTCAAAATGCTATTTTTGCTATTTTTTAGTAGTGATCTACTAGAGAACGAAAAATAGCATTTTGGTCTTAGAATTGGTCTTTATTGCACTCACCAAACATTTAATTCCCGCATGCAGCGAAATAATTGTTCAAGCCAGTTTTTTTTTATGTCATACAGTTACGGAACGAGCTGACGGCCCACCTGGTGTTAAGTGGTAACCTCTGCCCATAACAACCGATGTGACTTGGGTCCTCCCTTACTAGGTACGACAAGACCCAAGTCGCATCGTATGCGCCCGTAACTCTGAGACGTGCAGGTGGAATGTCTCGTGTGCCTGTAATTTCACCGGTAACCACACCTTTCAAACCGGAACACAGTAAAGCGAACGCGTTACTGCTTGGCTGCAGAAATGGGCATGGTGGCAGTACTTCCCCGGACGAACTTGGCGAGAGTTCTACTGCTCTTAACAATAATACAATGTATTATATACTAAATAACAACACAGTTAAACCAGTTTCCCTACAACTCAAGTTCCTATCGCACCACTGAATAAAATAACATTTACAAAGAAATGTTACGCGTGTAACGCTAAAAAAGGGTACAGGAATCCAAGTGATTAGTAATTAGTATATACGACAGGCCTCACAGCTTATTTTGAATAACCCTGTCCTCTGTACTGTAGGTTGTGGGTTCGATTCCCACCTAGGACAAATATTTATGTGAAATTAGATTGCTCTGTGCCTGATTGTGATAGTGTAGTTATGTGATGGAAGAAAATTGCTTAAATCTATATGTATATAAATTGTGATATTGTTAGTGACGTTTCCGAGTGTACTATAAAATGTATCAAAAAGGAATAAATAAATGAAATGAAATGAAATGAAATGAAATGAAATGTTGATATGTGTTATATGTACGTATGTACACAAAAAAGTATGTAATAAGAAAATAAAACAGGTTTTTGGCACTATACTTTGGCATGGGAACACAACGTTGTATTGCATCGTACCCATACCTTCGAAAGCTGAGCTATTAGTAATTTCACCGCCAATCACACCTATTAAACGGAAACATAGTAATACATATGTTACTGCCTGGCAGCAAAAATAGGTGTGGTGGCAGTACTTCCCCGGATGAACTTGGCACAAGTTCTTCTGCTTGTAAATTACTTAACGAATAAAGCTTGCCTCTCACACTGATTACTAAGCCCAAAATCGAACCCGTTAGCTTAGCTTTGGAGTCGTTTAATAAAATAGAAAATGGATTTTCTTAATGATATTTCCATTCTGTGGCATCTAATCTCCACAAATGTCCAGCAAACGGCAGAATTTATGATGATCTGTATCATGATGTGTCCCCTAAAATACAATTACGTAGAAATTACTCCTGATAGCAATGTTCCCTTCTGTAGTCACTGTGGTCGCGCTCTGTTACATATCTATCTACACACGAGACGCGAGAGTGCCCACATTTATACTAATGTATGAAAGAATTAAGAAATCAGAGATCTTATAAATATATGGTACAAGTTTCGTACAGTTTGTCCGTTTCGGAGTGTAATGTGGGTGTAATAATTGGATAAATTGGTCGATGCAAAGTTATTTATTGCACTGTATGAAGTAAGTATTACCTAGGCACACAGCATTCTATTCCCGCCTTGTTTTATCGTGGAATAAGTACATACTACCATTCAGCAAACTCAGGGAGTTAGGACTTTTTAAATACTTTTCTATATTTTTATTCATAACAAAAAGTTAATTCGTTTTTTTTTTATTACTAAATCCGTGTTAACTTACTATCTTTTATCTGTTCGGCATATAATGAAATTTATTTTAAATTAATTTCTTAGGCTCAAAATGCAAGGACCTTTTTGTAATTGCAAGATACAAATCATTTTTTTTTAGCGTATTTAAAGAAAATCTGTCCAGCAGTTTCAACGTTTAAGCTCTTTTACGTACTGCTGAGAAAAATTATAAAGAATTACTTTTTAGGATGACTACTTACGTTTAACTTGTAAGTAAATTGTTAGTTGTGAGAATATTGTATTAAAACTTGAAATATTTCCTTTGTTATAACAAATTATTACATTTCAAATTCAAAAACAAAGTTGAAAAGTATCAAAAAGTTAAATTAACCGCGAAAATTAATTATCTAATCTAATTCCCTTTGCATTAAATAATTTGGCGGCCGACCATTATAAAGTTAGTTCTGGTGGGCATTGTTTGCAAACTTTACTTACGGGGGGGATACATTTCATCTTGAGGTAAAAATTATTTGTGCGGCAACAAAGGAATGCGACTTAATGGGTATATCATGACCATTTACTTCATTCCTCCCTTGCGGTGTGACAAGGCGCAAAGGTTGATGGCAGAGGGATGAAGGCCACTCATAATGGGGTACAAGATTCGATTCTCAAATTAGGTTCACCGATCGGATGAACTCCATACACGGTAGACGCATTGCCAATGTTAATTATAGCAGAAGTAATGCCAATACATGTGCGGTGTACGGGGAAGTACTGCCAACAAACCCATGTCTGCCGCCTGTTGGGACGCTGTTCCGGTAGAGTTTGAAATACAGGTAAAATTAGAGGGCACGTTACCTTCGTGTAAACAACGACGGTCGCAATGCGATGCGACATGTGTCTTCCCATACCTTAGTATGTTTTTTTTTATGTAATACAGTTACGGAACGAGCCGACTGCCCACCTGGTGGTAAGTGGTAACCTCGGCCCATAACAACTGATGCGACTTGGGTCCTCCCCTACTAGGTACGACAAGACCCAAGTGGCATCGTATGCGCCCGTAACTGTGAGACGTGTAGGTGGAATGTCTCATGTGCCTGTAATTTCACCGGAAACCACACCTTTCAAACCGAAACACAGTAACGCAAATGCTTCACTGCTTGGCGGCAGAAATGGGCATGGTGGCAGTACTTCCCCGGACGAACTATCGGACGAAATATATGTGAAGAAGCTAACGTTACACTGGCTACGGCTAGGTACGGGTTTCTTTTGTGCGGTGACCTAGACGAGGCATCGCTGATTGCACGGAAGTGCCTCAAGGTCTTATCTATTGTCACCGTTGTTATACTTCACGGCGCGTGCCCATGGACGGTGTCGATACGACTTCTTAAAGGTACGTAGAATCGAGATGAAACAAATTAAGTTTAGTAGCGGTTTAGGTGCTTTGTGGCTTTTCAACTTAGTAGCTGTTCAGCGCCTGCAAAATGTTGTGACTTCAAATGTATTCGACTGTAAGAAATTTTAGTAATTTTCATAGAGTTATGAAATACGGTATCATGCTTTGGGGGAAAGCAGCAGATATTCAAGACATATTTACTTTACAAAAAATACTTTTGACAGTTTTAAGATCAGTGGAAACACGCTGGTTTAATCAGAAATTGTTTATTTTTGGATATCGCGTCAGGATTTAAGTGATATTGGAAGATTGAGACAAACAAACACTTTACGAGGCAATTAAATGTAACTGTCGCAACAACTCCGTACAATGATGCTGCATCTAGTTGTGTGTGTGTGTGTGTGTGTGTGTGTTGTTGTGTGTGTGTGTGTGTGTGTGTGTGTGTGTGTGTGTGTGTGTGTGTGTGTGTGGGTGTGGGTGTGTGTGTGTGTGTGTGTGGGTGTGTGTCACGTGCTCAGTTTTAATTGCATTGCTGTGTTTTGATTTCAACGGTGATATTACAAGCACATGAGACGTGCTGTCTTCCAGTCCCAGAGTACTGTTGGCCGTAAATAAAAATCAAACAAATTATAAAAAAAAAGTAAGCCTTGACTTGTAGGTAACACATGAAAATATGTGAATAATACAATTTAATCAAGGGTTTTGAACCTGCAACATTGCCAGGTTGCGTAAATACCAAATATGAAGTCAGGAAGGAATATTTATAGCGTGAGTCATATACTACAGAATATAATTACCCTTTCATTGATCTCGTGAATTTATTCTGAGTAAAGATCTTGTTATTCCGAGAACTCTGATACATAACAGTAGGTTGTATGGCTGAGTCATCGCGCAGCCGTCCGGTAGTAAACACTACCTTACCTAGATAAGGATTGTAGTTAGTAGGGACACTGTGGGCTGACTGAATATGTTGAATCATTGCGGCTAATATTCTTATAGGTAATAGTCTCCTAGCTACGGGCGCATACGATACGACTTGGGTTTCGTCGTACCTAGTACCCAAGTCGCATCGGTTGTTATGGGCCGAGGTTACCACTTACCACCAGGTGGGCCGTCGGCTCGTTCCATAACTACATAACATAAAAAAAGGTATGCGGCGTTAAATAATCCCTGGTTAATAGGGGTTTCTTGGCTGTTCTGGATGGGTGGAGGGTCGGATAATAGTTGAACGAGCTGAAGTTAGCTTAAATCCGCGTTTTTGAAGTTTACTACTAGAAATTTCCATTTTTTTCGACAAAATTTTTGTATTGCTTGCGAATTTTTTTCTAGTTGGTATAATTTGACCTATATTCAACCTGTGTTAAGTAAGTCAAAGTCAAAAACTTTATTTCCATAGAATTCATAAAGCAATGGCTTGGAAACGTCAATATTCAAAACATAAGGTCACGCGTACTTATCGATAAGTTTGATGCCTGTTCAAACCCTATCCGACCCTCCATGGGGAAGAACATAATGCGATCATCGATCAGAAACGAAGGTTTTTGTTTTACAAAGAAATTAAATTTCAAATTCATACCTTAAGATATTGTTTTGGATTTTGGACTGACGGAATACTGTTGGCGCATTTTGAAAGGTTTTTTTTGCCGCGTTAAGCAGTATTGCATTGTTTGACATTGTACACGTCAGACGCAGTATTTATGTGTTCGCACAAAGATTGTCCGGACGATTAATGCACGTGGGAAAAGGATTTAAAGTGCGCCTCAAAGAGGCTCCTTTCGTGCACTTGACACATGTTTTCGAATTTTTAGTAGTAGGATATGTCGGTTTCTTCACGATGTTTTCCTTCACCGTATTTAGAACGTGGTATTAGGTAAATTTTTCACGCAAAAAGTTCATAGGTGCACGTCGGGATTTAAACCAACGACCTCCGGATTGAAACTCAGTATCTGTACCACTAGACTACCAGGCTCTCAAAACTACACCAGGACGTGGTGAAAATTCATTTTCTATTTATTACCTACATTATCTTGACTTGAAAGATTGGCTACGATATCTGCAGACAACAGAAAAGAGTCGGTGTACGGTAAAGAGGAATATTATCTATAATATTCGTTCTTCCCTAATTTTACGAGTATTAGGTATTCAATAGAATATAGAAAATTGAAACAACTATATACAATAAGAAAAAAATTGCTGTATGCGAGCGATGAGACACCATTCTACCCGCTTCCTGCGACCACCCTTCCACACCCCTTGCAAAAGACACTAATTTGATTATTCTGTCTATTTAATTCAAAATTCTCAAACCTTCAATATTAACATGTATGTACCTACAATACGAATCTTATTAACATATGAGATGACGTCTGATGGTTATGACTCAGTGCTGATAATTGGTACCTGTTGTGGGCAAGTGCTGACAGAGACACAGGATATTAGGCTTTTGACCTTTTTGGTGTACATTGGTGAGATGACAAACCAACTTATATATAAGGCGTTGTGGCGAGTTGTCGGTTGCCGGTGAAATTACAGGCACACGAGACATTCCACCTACACGTCTCAGAGTTACGGGCGCATACGTTGCGACTTGGGTCTTGTCGTACCTAGTAGGGGAGGACCCAAGCCGCATCGCTTGTTATGGGCTGAGGTTATTACTTTACACCAGGTGGGCCGTCAGCTCGTTCTGTAACTGTATTACATAAAAAAAAAGTTGTAGCTATAGAGTTGAAATTAATCCAGAGGCCGCTGGTTCAAATCCAGACGTGCTACTGTAAAACTGAGAATGGGATTGAGTTATCTGCTATTATTTTAAGTAATATCTTCATCTTTGCATAATTAGGTCATTGAGGAAGTGCGGAAGTAATCTTAGTTTAATTAGTGACAATTGCGAATGAGTAACAGTGAGTCATTCGCGTGGCGAGGGCTAGTTCTACGAAGTCAGAAGTACCTTCTGTGATCACTGGAGCCCTTCTTAGTCATACAACAATCCATCAAGATACCTCAGTCATCTGCGAAGTAATAATTCCGCGGGGTGAGAGTACGCGAAGGGGTGTGTGCTGGTGGCGGGTAGCAGATGTCGACTGATAGAACAGAGGTTTATGCGCTGCCGTCTGTACAGTGCCTATTACACTTGCCTTTTGAAGGAGTTTGGTTCGAAGAGTTCTGGAAGAACGCAACACAAGGTTTATCCTGCAACTAACAGGTTCGCGGAAGGAGCGGTTTTAAGAAGTCAAAGTTTATAAAAAAGCAGGCATCAAGATCTTGCAAATAATTATTGGCTATAGCCAATAATTATATATATATATATAGCCAAAGTTTGTATATATACAAACTTTATTTCCATTAAATTTTTAATGAAATATATCGTTAAGTTGAGCGCCTGGTTTAAGCCCCACATATCCTACCCACTATGACAAGAGACCCCTAAACGATGAATCCTTTTACATTTGACGTTTTCAAGAGTTTTTAATTTGTCAAGTGCACTGTCACGTTTGAATTTGACTCAAAAACGTTAAATGACCAAATTTAATAATATGTATTTACGTTCAATAAATTAATTATCCCTCAGTTCAGGAGTTCTGCCGTGTAATAGCATCAGACATAATATATAGATATCGGAAACTGGACGTAACTTGCATAATTTACATCTGTATGTAACACGTTAGTCCAAAACAAAACATGCGGTGAAAACTGAACGCATCGGGGAAACCGCGTGCGGTCGCCGAGTTGTAAACAACGTGAGTGTATCGGGGAATTCATTCAGTAAATGAGTACCTACATTATGAATGAACGTGGTCGGTGGAATTACCCGTCGCACGCCGCAACACGGGCGCCCTAACCACCTATCTACTGGAAGGTGTGAGGTTCACATCTGCGGTTTTTTTTTTTGTAATACATTTACAGAACGAGCTGACGGCCCACCTGGTGTTAAGTGGTAACCTCAGCCCATAACAAGCGATGCGGCTCGGGTCCTCCCCTACTATGTACGACAAGACCCAAGTCGCATCGTATGCGCCCGTAACTCTGCGACGTGTAGGTGGAATGTCTCGTGTGCCTGTAATTTCACCATAGCATTACTATAGCAACGTTCTTGTATATTATGTTATCCTTAATATTTGTGTGATGTAATTGCATCGGCATCAATACCCTGAACACAGTAACGCGATTGCACTGATGCTGGGTGCTGCTGGGTGCTGCTGGGTGCTGCTGGGTGCTGCTGGGTGCTGCTGGGTGCTGCTGGGTGCTGCTGGGTGCTGCTGGGTGCTGCTGGGTGCTGCTGGGTGTTGCTGGGTGCTGCTGGGTGCTGCTGGGTGCTGCTGGGTGCTGGCAGAAATTGGAATCCTTCTATTCTGTCAGACTTATAACATTTCAGAATGTTTTATGTACGAACAGAACAGGTCGTCTAACTAGACACGTCTGGACAGAATGAAGGATAATATGCTTACACACACTGCAAGGTCACTCAGCACAGAGATAGGGTTGTGTAAGGACCAGCCTGCTAGGGAGGTCACTACAGGGTGAAAAAGGCCCTATTTCTATGTTGTATAACAATAAATAAACAACACATAATTTCATGTGGAAACTTTACAATTCAGTGGATAAATACATAATTCTGTTAGTTCGTACGTCGTTTGTAAAGTAGGTAAGTTTTGTTTTCCTTACCGGCTTCAAAACAGATTTATTATTAACTCCTTTACGTCAAATGAGGGAACTCTACAATTAACAAACAAATTTTAAGGATTTTGAGTTAAATCATCCTTACAAACATCACGCATTATCTATAAATTAATAACAACAATTAATTGTCACTCCAGAAACTGAACAATATCCACCCGCATTACGCACGCACCCGCAGCCGCAACTACCGAGACGAAACCGCAAAATGAATCACCAATTCGCGGGAAGACACACACACAACCTTGATCAGAACCGACATTATATAGCGGTGTGGTGTGGTGCGCACGCCATTCAATCGTGCCACTCGTCGCGGCCGCTCGTGTCACGCGCATTCATAACGAAACACGCAATTAACGTCCGTTTGTAACGACGCAATGGGTAGCTCGGGCGTGTCTTCCGCGGTGCTCGTCATCCTCAACATTGTGAACGTGGTGTTCGGACTGGCCCTCACTGCGGCCTCCATATGGTTCTTCATAGAGCTACAGAACGTGACCAGTCTCCGCAACCAGAACCACTATCTGTTGGACTACAAGGTGTACTGGCCGCAAGCCGTCCCCTGGATATTTTTGTTCTCCGGCATCTTCGTCCTGATGGTGTCCTGTTGCGGATTCGTCGGCACCAAGAAACAGAGCCGGGGTGTCGTCAATCTGTACGTAATATTCCAAGTGATCGCGCTAGTTCTGCTGTTGATCGCGACGATCATCGCCCTGGTGTTCGCCGACTCCTCCCACACGGACCAGTTCGTGGCCGACACGATATGGGACGCTTACAACAACATGAAAGCGGATCGGAGCGTCGAAACCGCATTCGGTGTCATCGAGAAGAGATACCAGTGCTGCGGCGCCGGCGGGCCGAGGGACTACAAGAACTGGAGGAACAACTTCCCCCCGTCGTGCTGCGACACGTACTACCACGGCTGGGGCACCGGGGAGTACATCATCGACTGCGATATCACCAACAAGCTGCCGAACGAGAGGCTCGGGTGCGCTGAGGTCGCCTCCCACTACGCGCGGATAGCCATCAAGGTGTTCTCGGCGGCGGCCGTGTTCACCGCCTTCATCGGCATACTCAACCTGGTCGTCGCCGTCTTGCTTTCCAGGAGTCTCAAGAGGAGGAAGCCGATTGTCGCCGCGCAAAACGAGTTTGAGAGCAAAAAGGTTTTGTTGTAAGTACAGTTCTAAGTAGCTATGTGATAGTGTTCCGTTACCAAGACTGATATTTCCGACGTGTGTCGGAAAATCTAATGTGTCGTAAGACTTTTGTTTTACATAGTAATTTTGAGTGAGAATTAACGCCAAGTTGGTCTTGCGCAAGTTGAGGCGGACAGTTTAATATCAAACCTGCGTCGCTAGAGATAAAGTGTAGTTTGCAGTGTTTGTCACAGTTTTCCCTTTCTATGTGTAGATATGGAGTAACTTGTCAAACATAAAAATGTTACTAGTGAAGCAATATTTAAAGGCCAGCGTTCGCCATAGCGATCAAGTTTGTATAATTTACCAGAGAATTATCTCTTGGATGACGTCATGTTGTTCATCTTGGTTATTCAATTTATAACCGCGCTGTAATGCCTGTTATGGTGGACAATGGTTGTTAGCTACCAGTATGTATGTGTGTTGCGTTTGCGTGAAAATAAGTATTTATTTAGTGAGTAAGTTACGATAGAACATGTATGTGTTTGTCGAAATAATTGTCGGGTTTCGAGTCGTCGCTCTTTACGTTGCAGCAAATATATTAAACACCTCTTTACATAAGGGAATGTTGAAGATGTCTGAAGAAGAGTCTTAATAGAATTTTAGTTAAGTAGTCTTAGGGGCTCATTCATTAGCTTATATTAGCGATAGTTTAGCTAATGTGGGTTGCTTTGAATTCGTTGAAACAGACAACTGGAAGACAGCAAAAATTTGCTGCAATCTATTGCCAGTACGTTTATGAATGTAGCCCTAAATGTTTATAATTACATAGAAACTTAGCGCCATAAAAGGATACACAATATGAGACATCGCTTTTAGTATAGATACATTGACCAAACTATGACACAAACTCTGTCGTGTTGTCCAATCTGTGTATGTATTGTGTATCTACTTGTTATTCATCTACATTTTCTCTTTTAGAACGTGTTTTGTGAACAAAATAACATTTGACTGTGTCCAAATTGTCTCTAGTGACGTGTAGTTGATTATACTGAGACCATTACTTGTACTCAGTTGGTGACGCGCGGATCTCACGCGGTGTTGTGATGAGATCATTCAGGTGGTATTCTCAGTTGGTTTGCGACAAACTCGTGTCTATCTGAGATTGTCATTTATTAAGAGTTTGACTATGTTGTTGGTATTGCAAACAACAGGTCGGTAGTCATTTTTCCATCAGACAGTTTAATTTGTGCAGAATTGAAGCTGCGTATCAGTTATACAGCTGTGTCTGTGTCATTATTAATTTACTGCCTCAGTATTTAGGTATTACTTATGTATGATTTCCAAAAAATATATTTTTGAAAAATATCACAATTAATAAAAATCTCTGCATTTTGTCTCATTTACATCATGATTATATTGTATAAATTAAAGAGATAGTTAATCAGGTTATTTAAATCGTATGTATTAACTATATTATGTATTAGTATTTGTAGAAATACCATGTAATAACTAATTTCATTTATATACAATAAGGACAGGTTTTTGCAAAATATATTTTGTCATAATGTACCTATTATAATCGACGGGCCTCACAGCTCAGTTGGTTAGTAACCCTGCCTTCGGCGCTGTAGGTCGTGGGGTTCGATCCCCACTCAGGACAAACATTTATGTGACATTTGTAACATTGATGTTTGTTCTGTGTCTGGTGTTAATATGTATTATATGTATGTAGTTACAAAAGAAAAGTATATATGTATTATATCTGTTGTCTGGTTCCCATGATACAAGCTATGCTTAGCTTAATTTGGGGCTAGATGGCGCTGTGTGAAATGTCCACCATTATTATTATTATTATAATATTAAAATATCTTTGTAAATTTTTTTTGAGTAACAGATTTAGTATTATTGTTTTCTGATTGTAATATAATAAATCTGCGACAATTTAACCAAATATTCGAATAGTCCAATATCAGTTATAATAGACTTATGTTAATTAATTTGTCCTTTCGTTTCTAATGTTAAAATAATGATACCTACATAAGATATCTGTTACGTTTTAGTAACTACACAATGTTAATTATCACAAATGACAATAGATTTCTAAATAAAAAATCATTATAATTAAAGAAATACCAATTAAATAGCTTTAAGTTAATGTAAGTTAATTAGTTAATAGTTATCTATTACTTTGTACAAATTATTAAAATTACATCACAATAAGAAAAGAAAATGTTAATTTTAATTTTATTCTAAGACATTCGTCATCGCCAACAATAACCATTCCATTATTCATTTCTCAAGAAAAGGAAAACCCCACAGTTTATACCTGGACACTTATTATACCTACACACATAAATAATGTTGACCTTATGACTCATAAAGCTAAATTTCTAAAATGACTCATGCAAATCTAATTAAATTATAGTTAAAATCCTAATTTAATTGCTTACTATATCCATTAATATATTAGTCATTGGTTAAAAATGGCAAAATAAACCTAACATCAAATTATAGAAACTTCATAAGCCGTAGATAAACTGAGATCGCGAGGTGCATGTTTCTAAATAAGGCGCACAACACACTGTCCAATTATCACTTCAAGCTCCGATTAGATTAACTGTCAAACTATGTAAGACTGAAGACTCATTGCTACAGGTATATCGGAAATTGATTTGAAATGATAAGTCTCTATATATACGTGTCTCTATTACGACTAAGCCAAATTGTGGTAATAATACATACAAACATACATACATATCGATCGTGGTAGCAGTATCATACAAGTAAGAGTCAAGTTAATCAATCGGATAAGTATATGCTCATATTATTTATTGAATTGAGTGCTAATTCTTGGGTATTTTCATCTCATGCAGTTTGATTTCAATGACTTTTGCGGGTTCAAAATGTTAGGACAAATTAAAATAACTATAGCTATTCGTGAATTATAATGAAATGCTAAAGCTAATGATTGATATCCGAATAGAGTTTAAGTATTTACACAGTTTAATGCTATTAAAACTCAATTTGTTTCATTTCAAGTCAATGATACATAACCATCATTACCTAATCGCGGGCCGACTCACCATCAACCGGTCAGTCAATAACGACCGTCTACCGCAAGCCTACGCGGTGAGGCGCGCCCAAGTTTATAAAAGTGCTGGTATCACCGTTTAGCCTCTCATTTACGTGACAAAGATCGCCGCGCGCGCACGCCACCCAACATGGCCAAAGAGGATTTCATCAAAGGTGTGCTTTACGTAGTGAATGTGATCTACGCGGTGTTCGGGCTCGCGTCCGCAGCCACCGGGATATGGTTCTTCGTGCAGCTGACGGAGTTCGTCGCGCTGCGGAACAGCAACCACTACCTGTTGGATTACAGGGTGTACTGGCCCCAGGCCGCGCCCTGGTTCTTCATCCTGCTGGGGCTCTCCGTGATGATGGTATCCTTCTGCGGGTGGTGCGGCACCAACAAGGAAAGCAGGGGGATGCTCGGCATCTACGGGCTGTTCCTCATCCTGATCATCCTGCTGCAGGCCATCACCGCGACGCTCATCTTCGTGTACGTGGACGGGGAGGACACGGACAGATTCATCAAGGACACCGTGTACGACGGCTACTACAACTCGCAGTCCAACCCGGACGTGTTCAAGGCTTTCGGCCGCATCGAGAGGAAGCTCAAGTGTTGCGGCGCTAACGACGCGAGGGACTACCGCAGCTGGAGGAACGACCTGCCGCTGACCTGCTGCGCCGACAGCTACTACAGGGCGAACTGCGACTTCACCGACAAGGAGGCCAACGAGAGATTGGGATGCGCCAAAGTGGCGTCCGTTTATACGAAGATTATCAGTTCCTCGGTGGCGGGCGCTTCGCTAGTCATCGCTTTGGTTGAGATATCTGGAGTGATTCTGGCGTGGAAGCTGTTCAGATCGCTGGAGGAGGTGGAGCATTACATACACGAACGAAAAGAGGGTGAGACAGAGTGCTAACGTACGAACGATGAGGAATTAACTCGTTTCCTTTCAGGAAAGGTTAGTTTGAGAACATTCCACGGTCAGCCTTAGGACATAAGTGAGCTTAATTCTTTCCCACTCGAAAGAAGTGATTCACGAGTCGATCGTGCCTAAGGTATTTTGTCATCTGACCTCGCCCCCACCAAGTGTCGTCTCGACGCCTTAGTTTAATATACATCGCTTTGTAGAATCTATGTCGTAAGTTGAAACGTGTGAATGGGCAGCGATGGTTGAGTCGTTTGTTCGAAGGTCGTTTATGAGAAAAATATGACCTCAATGCATTCTCCTTCGCTGCTTGCATGTGCCAGATTTAGGAGGCCGATTGTGTAATGCCGTGTAAGAGTTAGTTCGTTAGATTAGCGTCCCTTTGTGTTCACAATGGGTGCTTTTAAAGTAGGGAGGGGCTGAGGGGGGGGGGGGTATTTACTATTCACATAGTTTATGTGATGTGGGTGGGAAAATGATTTGCTTTGAATTTAAAATGCAAGGTATTCTAAAAGTTTCTTTATATTAAACTCTCCTTAGTTTTATTATTGCTTAATAATGAAATAGAAAGGTGATGACCTAAGAACCTCATTATTGTAATATCTCTAATCACTTGTGCACTTAGAAAATACCAGCTGTGGCGATAAAACTACATAACCCACTTTAAAAGCGAAAGTTGTAACAAATATTGGGAAAGCCCCCCTCCGCCCCCCCCCGCGCTACGAACGCCCATCTTCCAAAACGCGATGACGCAATGTTATCGTCGATAACTTACTTATGCTAAGTTATGTTGTGTTGCAACATGTTGTTTCGTAAGTTACATGTAAAAAGGCGGCAAAAGAGGTTAACTTCTTTTGCGTTTCACATCACGATAGGTATTTAATAAGCCATCCTTCCACAGAGTAGCTATACTATTGATAAATGTCTTAAAATGTGCCTTCCATGAAATATTATTGACAATGTCGAATGGATATAATTATGTGGTAAGAAATAGTTTTATATAAAATAGTTATATTTATAAATAAATTTATGAGTAAGGTGTGTAAGATATTTTTATATGTGGTACGAATTTCCGTCCGTTTTATATAAAAGCCATATTTAGTTACCGAGTGCTTCCATATACCAAAGAAATGTATGGGTACAAAATAAAACAGAAAATACGAAAAACAATACATACCTATATTTTTGCATGCAAAATGTATATCCAATTAGATTTAGATTTACAAGATACTGATATATTCTGAGTTATTTTTTTTTATAAAAATGACGTCTCAAGACTAGTCTTAAGCCGTTTCGTTTATTAAATTGATAATAAAATATGTATATTTTGTTTGATTTCTTAAAAACTAAGTTCTTGGAATTAATTATGTATGACTAAAGATTACATCATACTCAAACTACTTAAATCATCAATAGGTACCTATAATACTTAACATAAAAAACAAGCCTATTAGCGAAAGACATAAAGGAACCTTGTTTTTGCGAGTTACCTATGAGTATATGACAGTGAGAATAAACTTGCTAAGTGGAGAGCTCATTGCGTTTCCACGAAGGCTAATAAGAATACTACCTACTAGAATAGAATATAGAATACTAACAATAATATGAAAAAATTCAAAAGGTGTAGTTTTAAAACAAGCTTTTGTCAAGAAACAGGTAAAGTTAATTTAAAGCTTGGATACAAAGAATTATGTACCGTACATAGATATCTAGATTAGTGAAAGGAAAATTTATCAAACACTTTAGGAAGATATATTAAATGTAAAATATTTTGATGCATTTTTCCTTATTACAAGCAATATGAAATAATTGTAAATTCATATAACTACATACGTGGGAACGTGGTAAAACAATATCATATGATTAGCACGTAAAGATATAAGATAAGATGCGCGCTCGGATGTATCGCCGCGCCCGCCGTCAGCTAAACTGTCTTGTTGAGGTACACGCCCGCTTCCAACAGACCGCATCGGTCAATATTTATTACATACTGCTGCGTGGCGCTCGCGTCTTTTTTTATGTTATGTAGTTACAGCCGACGGCCCACCTGGTGGTAAGTGGTAACCTCGGCCCATAACAACCGATGCGACTTTGGTCCTCCCCTACTAGGTGCGACAATACCCAAGTCGATACGTATGCGTCCGTAACTATGAGACGTGTAGGTGGAATGTCTCATGTGCCTGTAATTTCACCGGAAACCACACCTTTCAAAACGGAACACAGTAACGCGAATGCGTTACTGCTTGGCGGCAGAAATGGGCATGGTAGCAGTACTCACTACTTACTGGTGGCATACTACGAACATGGCGAGTTCTACTGCTCTTATCTGCCCCGAATAACGACTTTTATACAAAACTAGCCTATTTAAGCTGGGAACTCATTTTTATCGGAATTAAAAAACAATTGTAGCACTCAGGGACTCAATGTAGCTGCCTAGTTAGTGTAAGAATTTTCCGAATTCGATTTAATAACTGACAAAGAGACTTAATGCACTAGCATGCCGATTTTTTGTGTTGGTATGCGGACGATCCAGACGCTTGGTGGACGCCTACCTTTAAACTACAGCTTGCTGATATAAAATTTGTGGGAAAATGTTGTGTTATATAATAGTAAACAAGTAATCTAAAGGCATCGGTTATGTAACGAGAAGGGCTTCATGCTTATGTCATAAAGAAAATAGAAAAGGGTTTTCAAATTGATTTTGACTGGTAACAGACTGGTGCTGGTGCGTGGTGGTCTAGCAGAACTGACCCCCAAGTTTCAATCCGGAGGTTGCCGGTTCAAATCCCGACGTGCACCCATGAGTTTTTCGATTGAAAGATTTATGTGCGCAATACCACGTTCTCAAAACGGTTAAGGAAAACATCGTGAGTAAACCGACATGTCCTAGAACTAAAAATTCGACGATATGTGTCGAGTGCACGAAAGGAGCCTCTTTGAGGCGCACTTACAATCCTTTCACTACACTGGTTCGACAGAACCGGTGACTCGAAGAAGACTGGTAACAGATAAATAATTTATCCCACTGGCTTGATTCTAGTTACTAGTCCCGCGCGAGAAAAATGTTTGCATTGGTTAAGGACCATATAACTGAGTCTCTCCTTGCGGCGTAACAACCGTGGGTACCAGTAAATACATTTGACCGTTTTGTTTCTCTATCATAAATACTATATTAAAACTATTTAACTTTCTCTAAAACAAACAAAGTCCACTGTCTCACAGTAAGGTAGCTGGCCCACCAATCTGTAAGTACGTGACCATCCTTACGTCACCCAATATCTGTCACAGAGAACCGAGTTACTGGTTATAGCCTATATATAGCTATGGTGTGTCATGGGGCGGAGTAAGTTAAGGGCTGAAGCGGGGCCGGGAGACTATATCTTGAAAAAGTACTAGCTTCTGAATCTTCTTCGTCCGCGTGGTATCAGAATACACAACTTATTTATTCTAAGTTATCTACTTATATTCAGAATTTCTGCCGAATAGATTCAGTAAATTTTGTCATGTCAGGTTGTACAAAAGATACAAACAATACAAAAAAAAATGTGAGCCGTCACGGGACGCCTGGCAGATGTGAAACATCGACATTATTTTGTAAGAAACTAAGTACCCCATCACTAATAATGTTTATGATTTGTCGTAACCTTGAACGGACCAATCAGCGCTCATGCCGTGGCGACGTGTCGCCAAGCCAGAAATCGGTTTTACGTGAGCCAATAGATGTTTCACATCAAAACTTTTTCATTATTCTAATATCATCAGTGTGACGGTGGGATGATCTATTCCAGTACAATAGCTGTCATACATACATTTTATATAGAAAAAATGACTGACAGAAAAACACAAGACCAAAAATGTTGAAAATAAAAATGTAATCCATTTCACCGTCACCGTCGCTACAACACATTGACTGTCAAAGTCAAAAACTTTATTTCCATAGAATTCATAAAGAAATGGCTTGGAAACGTCAATATTATTCAAAACATACGGTCACGCTTACTTATCGATAAGTTTGACGCGCTGTTCAAACCCTACAGACGTTGGTAGGTATAACTTCATAATTAATTACAAAAACGTCATTTCCTTGCATTAACTCGTAACTTATCATCTCGAATTATTTTACGTCAAATAATAAACCCCTTTGTTTTATTATATTATAATTATCTGCATACGCCTGCATTTAATTAATTCATTTATAATAAAACAAAAAAATATTAAGTTTTCCGCTTGATAACTTGGACCAGCTAAGTATAAGCACTGCACAAAGTAGGTCAGACACCGTCGACATAACAATCCATGGCCTTCTCGGCTACTTGTAACTTAAACTGCCTCTAACTTACAGAGTGGCTGTCGTGGCGGACAATTTGCATGTTTTTGCCGAAGCAATGCGTTTTTGTAACTCCATTGTATGTGCAGCCTTCGTTTTTGTCCGTCCGCGGGTACCCCGGCTGCGGCTCTCTGCCCAACTGTGACATCTCTATAAAACTAACTTTGAGAGTCATATTGATAGCTGGTGGGCTGTGGTAGAGACCCTCAGTATCTAGAGCCATATAATAAACTATGCAAAAGTCAAAGCTCTTGACTTTAAGTGACTGTGTAGCAGTTGTTTCCGAAAAGTCAAAGCTTTAAGTGACTGTGTAGCAGTTGTTTCCGAATTGCAGTGTCAGGATTGAGAACTGGCTTTCAAGGGAGTTTTTACACCCTCACAGCTCAGTTGCTAGTAACTCTGCCCCCTGCGCTGTAGGATGCGGGTTCGATTCCCACCCAGGACAAATGTGTGTGACGAATATAAATGTTTGTTTTGTGTCTGAGTGTCAAGGGTTGTGTCGGGGATTTCGTGAGATGGCTAGACGTGCCTCACATTCGGCCCTACACGTCATTAATAATAATAATAATAATAATGATATTTATTGTTTTAGCATAATTGTACAATTGATTTGAAGCCTTTGGCTCCCGAACTAGTTATAAACTGTATTTCAGAAGCCATCGTCTTCTCCCAAAAGTGGGTATCACACATATTTCTATATATATTCAAGTGTAATTCTAGAAACATATTATATATATATAACCCACTCATATAATTGAACTTATACAATTGTTCTTGAATTAAACTTAATTTAGCATTAGGAAAATTACTAGTGGATACAAAATATTATATTGCTGTTGTGTGTGTGTGTGTGTGTGTGTGTGTGTGTGTATGAGTGTTGTGTGTGTATGTGTGTGTGTGTGTGTGTGTGTGTGTATGAGTGTTGAGTGTGAGTGTTGTGCGTGTGTGTGTGTGTGTGGGTGTTGTGTGTGTGTGTTGTTGTGTGTTGTGTATTGTGTGTGTGTGTGTGTGTGTGTGTGTGTGTGTGTGTGTGAGACTGTGTGTGTGTTAGAGAGTGTGTTTTATTTGTTTCTATATTGTATTGTTGTATAATAATTATACAAACTGCATGCTAATTGTAATGTATTTATGATTAACTAGCTATTAATTGACGTAAGTAAATAATTCCTCAACCTCATCGTAGTTGAACTTTTTTAACCATGTGAGTATAACTTTTTTAATTTTATATCTATTGTGGTCTTTTACTTTATACTTGCTGTTTAGAATATTATATAACCGTGGTGCAAGTACATCAAAGTGTCTCTGTGCAAAGCCACTTCGGGCCCATGGCATTAGTAGGGCCAACGCGCTTTAATATATATTTTGTAATGTTTATTTTATTTATTTTGAAGACGTATAATAGAGTAGTGATTCTGTCTTGATTATCCATGGAGGAGTACGGTCTGATGATCCCGTTGACATATTTGAGAGCAGATTTCAATGAAAGCCGTCAAGTAATTATTTTTTTTACTACATTAAAGTTATTACATTCAGTTGTTTTATTTTATGTTATTATCAAAGGATTTTATTGTCTGGCAAACAAATTTGATGATTAAATTTCTGCACGTCGTTTATATGGGATATGGTACGCGCTGAGTTTTAATATACATTAAGTACCTTATGTTAGTATGTGAGTCAGTGACCGATGAAATGGAAAGTGCCCACGGGCCGTGGTTTCGCCACGCGTCGCCCTACGCACCTATTACGCAACGCAACGATTTTTCACTAACGGAAGCGTTGCGTTGCTGTTTTTGGAGTTATTACAAATATGACAAATATGAAACAGCCGACATACCATGAAAAACAGCTCAGCAAATATTTGTAATTTGTTCTAAATTCCATATGTTTTCCAATACGCAATTTTCTTTAAACATTTTCATACGTTCAGTGAAATTTATAATGAAGAAGAAACTAATTAAAAAGGTCTTAATACGCCGACCTCATACGCAACAAAAATATATTAATTTAATATTAAATATAATTTATTAATATAAATTATTATTAATGTATTTTTGTTTGTGTTTTTTGTTGTTATTTTTATTATAATTGTGATTTTTATTTAAATAGTGATTTTAATGTTAATTTTAATATTGTATTTCATTTTTATTTACACGTAACACTCAAATATGGACACTTTAAATATTTTTGTATCATAATTTATTGTTGTCTGAAATAAACGAAAATTGAATTGAATTGAATTGAATTGAATTATTTGTCGCGGTGATTTCCCCTCACCGTTCTAAGAACATATTGCGCATAATTTACACGCAAAAATACTTCCAAATATCAGTTAGATGCCAGCAAAGTAGTTGAAAACAGATGGGCAATTTTAGTCGGTAAGACGTACGAACAAATCAAGTCAATTAAAAGTTTGTATAAAGCTTACAACAAAGCTTTTGTAAACTAACGAAATATTTGGCACAAGTGAAAGGGCCATGGTTCGCCTGATTGCAACACGCGCAAGGCTGCCAAAAGGTAGGCAGGCAGGTATGTACCACAAGTCAATCAATCAATATTTGGTAATGTAGAGGCAGCCATTGAATTCTGAAGTTTGTATGAGATGTATTATGACTATCATCTGCCCCCGGCAACACCCGCCTCGTACCCGAATACAGTGCAATACTGTAGTGCCAAATGGCTTTATAGTTATGACGTGAAGGAGTGACATTCAAAGATAATAGTAAATAAAATAAATAAATAAATAATGGTGGACGTTTCACACAGCGCCATCTAGCCCCAAAATAAGCTAAGCATAGCTTGTATCATAGGAACCAGACAAGTGATATACATACTTATATACTATTCTTTTGTAAATACATACATATAATACCTACATATTAACACCCAGACACAGAACAAACATCAATGTTACAAATGTCACATAAATGTTTGTCCTGAGTGGGGATCGAACCCACGACCTACAGCGCAGAAGGTAGGGTTACTAACCAACTGAGCTATGAGGCCAGTCCTTATATCGATATTTTGTTTGTTGGATGAGACGTCAATTTCAGAGGCTGCAGAACTTGTGTCAAGTTCGTCCGGAGAAGTACTGCTACCATACCCATTTCTGTTGCCAAGCAGTAGTGTATTCAAGTTACTGTATTTCGGTTTGAATGTTGTGGTTGCCGGTCAAATTACAGGCACTTGAGACATTACACCTTCACGTCTTCCTAAGTCGTCCCTTAACTCTGTTTAAAGCGCATACCACACGACTTGGGTCTTGTACCTGTTACAGGAGTACCCTAGTAGTATTATTTATGTGAAATGGTTACCAATTAATCTGGTGAGCCCTCAGCTCGTAACTATTTCACATAAAACAAGCTAATAAACAGTATAAATTGTATCTGGATACCAAGCGTGTGGAGCCGTGGGAAACAGCTAGGTTGTAATATTAATAAAGTGTTTTTTTTTTTATGTAATACAGTTACGGAACGAGCCGACGGCCCACCTGGTGTTAAGTGGTAACCTCGGCCCATAACAACTAACGGGGAAGTACTGCCACCATGCCCATTTCTGCCACCAAGCAGTAACGCGTTCGCGTTACTGTGTTCCGGTTTGAAAGGTGTGGTTGCCGGTGAAATTACAGGCACATGAGACATTCCACCTACACGTCTCAGAGTTATGGGCGCATACTATGCGACTTGGGTCTTGTCGTGCCTAGTAGGGGAGGACCCAAGTCGCATCGCTTGTTATGGGCAGAGGTTACCACTTAACACCAGGTGGGTCGTCGGCTCGTTCCGTAACTGTATCACATAAAGTATCTACAACACTGTAGTAGCTTGCAGGGTTATTTGTTCTTTGATCGAGGTTCATTATTTTAGGCGTAAAATTAATTCAGGATGCTTTCTACTAAGCAATTTCTGATGGAAAGTCGGATGGCAAGACCCAATTTGCATTTCAACACCCTGAGGCTTGAAGGTTTATTATTTACACAGAAATAGTATTAAAGTGACCTCCACAGATCAGTTGATAGTAACCTGCCTTCCATGGGTCGTGGGTTCAATTCCCACCCACGACAAACATTTTTATGACGAATGATGTTTGCTCTGTGTCTGAATGTCATTATATATATGCATCTACAAAAAAAAATGTATTATGTCATATGTCTAGTTGCCACGACATAAGCTTTGGTTAGCTTACTTTGTGGCTAGATGGCGATGTGTGAAATGTCCACCAATATTTATTTATTTATATCACAAGTATTAGCTTCAGTGGCGTAACTATACCATCTGGGGCCCGTGGCAAATTCTTATGATGGGGCCCTATCAGTAAAAAAAAAAAAATACTTTTCAAGTAAAATAAAATAATCAGGTACAATGTAAAAAAATATTTCTGAGCTCGCGGCCTCTTCGGCCGGGGCCCTCTTGGATCGGGGGCCCGTGGCATTTTGCCAGCTCTGCCATCCTATTGTTACGGCACTGATTAGCTTGCCAAAGTACAAATGTCTTTGTGACATCATTGCCGCGACACGGACAGGAAGACAGTCGCTCAAGTAACTGGCCGGCCACGTGGGCGGGCAGCGGACGCAACAATTGACAGAACGATATGAATACACTTGACCGTCACTATTCTAGCTTGTTACTCTATCTATTCTGAATGTGGTCTTTCAACACTGATATTCTGCTGAGGTCGCCGGTTGAAATCCCGACGTGCACCTATGAATTTTTCGATTGAAAGATTTATGTGCGCAATACCACGTTCCCAAAACGGTGAAGGAAAACATCGTGAGGAAACCGACATGTCCTAGAACTAAAAATTCGAAGACATGTGTCGTGTGCACGAAAGGAGCCTCTTTGAGGCGCACTTACAATCCTTTCACCACACTGGTTGGACAGAACCGGTGACTCGAAGAAGAACGCAGGGGTTGGTAGACCAAGTACTGGGAAGTACTGCTGTCACACCCATTTCTGCATGTAGCTGTGCTGTGTTACGGGTCGGAAGGTGTGGAGACACACATTTGGGAGGTTTTATCTTCATGTCTGGTGCGGCTTCAATCTTCTGACAACTGTTCGCTGCTGTAAGGGTACCGTGAACACCAGCTAGGAGGCAGGAGGGTATACTAGGGTAGGGAGATACTACTTGTTTTTTTTTATTTGATATTTTTTTCCGAATGCCCAATAGTTCTACTAAGACCCATTTCAAGGTTATTCATTCATTACCGGACACCCTGTATATCTAAGAGTATATCTGGACATACTAATAATAGTATATTTTATTAATGAATAACATAAAAAAGGAACACTGAAAAATACTAAAGTGAAAAAACTGTGTCACACTTTCCATTGTTCATCCACTGACATCAATTTCATGTGACTTTGGGTGTATGTGTGTCGCAGATTCGATTCCTAGAAGTGTAGGCTTTGATGACAGGGCAATCATTTTCCTTGGTAGCTCTTTAACTTAGTTTAATGCGCAATTTTACTGAAAGCCAATTGCCAAAGGAATTTATCCAAATTACTGCAAGATATTTGTAAATTCATAATAATATTATAATGAATCAGTATCTACTATCCTGTAGTCAAGTTTCGTGTTCTGATAGTCAAGACTAACGCGTTACTAATAGATAGATAGACGTCTTAATGATGATTTGATTTGTTAACTAATTACTTTTGCGGTATCCACGCATCAATTAACGATGATTTGTCCATGAAACAGCACAGAAATCTTGAATGGTAGATGTTTCCGCTGTACAATAGGTGGGCCATCTGCTTGCATCATCACAAAAGTCACATAAATAGAAAAGTATGTTAAATGGTTACTCTTTTACGCCAAAACATCTGAACCGACTTTAATTTTTAATTGAACATGGGTAGATATTAGATAATGATCAAAGACGTGAGGTACTTTATATTACAGTGTCATACATACGGGCTGAGACGCGGGCAGTAACTAGTGCTATATGAAGGACAATGCATTAGTTACTAATAAGGCACCTGTTTCAACTTTATATATCCTTCAACCAGGTGCGCGCGGCACAGACTACAAATTCCTGGAATTTGTGTGAGCATACCTACATAAAACATTGCGAAAACTGCAACATCCATTCATCGATCCGTTTGACATTGTATGTCAATTTTATCAAATAAGGGCTTTTGTACACATGCCACTGAGTCAAAGTCAAAGTCAAAAACTTTATTTCCATAGAGTTCATAAAGAAATGACTTGGAAACGCCCATAACATGCATAACATAAGGTCACGTTTACTTATCGCTAAGTTTGATGCCTGTTCAAACCCTATCCGATCCTCCGTGGGAAACAGCCAAGAAACCTCTAAGGAGGTGGATTGAAAAAAGGATATATTGACTTCATTATTTACTGCTCATGTGTGGTGCGCCCGCTTATTAGGATAAAATCAGCTTATTTATTAAGCTATTGCATAGCTTCTATCGCGGGCCTTGAGCGTGGAGACCGAATCCAGAAATTCCGTAACGAAAAAACCTAACACCCCCCACTCCGACCGGCACAGCGGTGATACTTTTTAGTTTTTCCATCTATCGATAAATACCAGAACTTTTAATGACTTTTTGAAATATCACGCGCAATAGCTTTACCGCGGCAGTCTCCGAGTGCCACACGTCTTTCTTTTTATTCCTCAGGTCATCATCTGCCTGCTGAACTAATTCCGAATTGGGACTAGTTCTGGTGCGAAAACATCAGCTCGAAATGAATGTGTCAATTATAATGACAAAGACAGTCATTTTAGCTTCTTCTAGTATGGAGTTTTAGAATTTCGGTCAAAATCTATTAAGATTCTGCAATTCGCTTCAGTAATGTCAATAACGCCAGACGTTGCGGCTAAATGTATCAAGAGTGCTGAGACCCTAAGCTTGTACCTGTGTAATTACACACAGAACCATTAAAATTACATTCGTATATCCTTGAGTGAGTGAATAACCTGTCTGTCTGTTTGCTCTGCCACCGACCAACTTAGTTCCCATCGTATCTTGGATTGGTTTGATGACTGTGTTATTTGGGGTCCAAAGTGGAGTTTGAGACCTTACTGTTTTTGATTTTAATTTAGCTTAGTGTCCGAAGTTTTTTTTATACTTTATAATAATAATAATAAATCATTTATCAATGACAATGGATCCATACACACAAAGCTTTATAGTTCGCCCTAGTTTGACGGGTGACTTTTTTATTCTTTGTAGGATAAGTATTTGGTTAAACCCTTAATGTTCTGGTTTTTTTTATATTTCTACCAAAAAGTCAGTATAGTTCAGAATCTATATAATACCTAATGCGATTACCACATCATTAAAACAGTATGTAGGAACTTAATGACTTAACTATCATTGCATCATCTCCAGTCCACCTATCAAGGTCTCTATGCACACGAGTCGCATGCTTGAATATATATATTTACAAAAACATTACCAGCGGTGCATGGTATATAATTGAATATACGCTTACACAATCATATCATAACACAAGAATTACCTGTGTCGCAGTTGGCATGAAGCAGCACACACAGATACACAACACATAGAGAGCCGAGAAAGCTTTATGCTCATTAGTTAGCCCCGGACGGGATTTAGCCCTTAACGAATGGATAATTTTTTCGATTTGGGTCTTTTCATACCTAAGTAGGGGAGGACCCAAGTCGTATTGCTAGTAGTCAACCAAATATATGTGCCAGGGAAGTAGAAAGACTGCAGATGTATTTTGTTACTACATTTATTATGTATTCATAATGAATATTATGAACCGACAAAACAAACTTAATGTTGTATGAGCCGAGTGTGATACAAGGGCACAGGGCACAGGGAACAGGGCACAGGGAACAGGGCACAGGGCACAGGGCACCCACTCTGGTTGACCTTGGTGTTACATTGCAATTTAAATGTGGATTGCATGTTTTGCAGTTGAGTCATACTGTATACATTAACGTAATTATTATTATCCTCAGGAATTTAATGATAGATAAATGCAGGGACGATATAATCAATCTTATATAATCTATATACCTATGTACCGACTCCTGCGCATGTCGCGGTAGATGCATTCTGGCGTGACTGCGGAATTCAATCCTAAGTTGTTCTAATCTATACATACAAATAAATAAAACTGGAGTGTCTGTATGTAATAATAAAATAACCGCTTTTTACTAAGTGCATATGGATGTATACACGGCGCATATACCAAATTATTATTTTTTTACTTTTGTCTGTCTGTCTGTTTGTTCCGGCTAATCTCCGTAACGGCTGGACCGATTTTGACGGGACTTTCACTGGCAGATAGCTGATGTAACAAGGAGTAACTTAGGCTACTTTTTCGAGGGGTAAAATAGGGGTGCGTGATAAAACCGAATTCCACGCGGACGAAAACGCGGGCAACAGCTAAAATTAAAAAAAAAAACAAATTGTTTTGAAGTGGTACTTGTTAGGTCGATAAGATTTATGTTTAAATTGTTTTTTATTGGAATGTTTAAGTTTCTTCATTTATTTTACTATTGTAGCCATGCACGAAACTACCGCTGTCGCAGGAATGGGTATGGCGGTAGTAATCAATTCCCCATGGAAGTCTTAAAGGTGCCTTCAAAAGGAACGCCTAAAAACCATAAAATTTCACATCTACCTGGCAAGACACTTAAAAATAAAATGTGTCACCGTAGAGTCTGTTTCAAATGAGGACGGACAGTCAGCGATATGATCTGAGGTTAATGTACAGTCGGCTCAATTACGCGAGTTAACTCATTTAGTACAGTCGGCTTTAATTGGATTGCTCGTAAATTATAGGGAGCAAGCGCGGTGGGGCACTCAGCGGGGGAGAGAGAGGATATTATTAATCCTCTTAATGTTAGTAGTGAAGACAGAGCTAGAAAACAATGAATCGAGTCATAAGAGCCAGATCAGATGGTCACGCGACAAAATGAGAGTCATTTTTGACTCTTGTATTTCCAATTTATAATGGAATGGCATGAAATCGTCAACGTACGTTTTGTATCTCATTTACATTTAGAGGCGACGGGCGATCCGTCCGAGTCCCAAGTGGAAGAAGCTAGTAAAGAAACCCAGCGTAAGCTATCGCATCATTGATTAGATATTGATTACCCTAAACTCATGCAGGAATCGTTTTCAAACTCATATTTATTTAAAATCGCTCCTCTCATGGTACAACTTGCAAGCGACTCTCGTAACTCCATATTACGGACCTTATGCCCATCAACAGTTACTCCCAGAGGGGTCAAGGTTCGACTCCCAGCGGTGTATCACGAAATTAAGTAAAAATTGCGAAATTATGCATAAAATGTCTCGTGTTTCTGTCGAAGTCTGGAAATAACATTAAGATACCTGGATACCTATGATAGGTGATCCTGTGGGAACCAAATTGAATTAAGTTAAAGCATCTTTATCTCTCTACCGTGAATAAAAAGAGATAAACTTAAACGGATAATGTGATGGAAAGTCCCTAAATTCCTAAATTTAGTTGGACAGTTCTAAAATTGCGTCTGTGGGCAGCGTCCATCTCTTATCATTAAAGGGACAGAAAGAGATGCATAAACATGAAATTAGTGCCATCAACATCACCACTAATATTTCCTATGAATTTAGAAAAGGATTTACAACTTTAATTTGTACAAATAATAATTATTCTGAGTAATATTCACGAAAGTTTTTCTTAGTTGATCGACCCTGATTGACGTTCTACGAGGCAAAAGCAAGGATTTCTACTTGTAGATGCCATTTAGTACGCGTCATGTTCACGACGGTTGGGGTTTCTGATATGTAATTTCCCCGGCCGGCTTTGAATCACCTGCTTGCTAGGTAGGTAGGTGCCTCGTCACGTAGACACATTTTTAGTGCGCAAACGCAGGGTAGAGTTGTTATTTTAGGTTAAATAGTAATAAGGCATGTTACTTTTTCAAATTTTGACAGTTATTGTGTAAAACATATTTTATTCTGCAATGCATATTTTTATGAATGAATAATTAGTACAAAATTGATGAAATTTATAGATAAAAACAATAGTAATCCAGGTTTTTAATTACGTTTTAAAATGAATTTTTTGAAAGTTACACAAAATGTGAAGCCTAAGTTTACTTAGCGGATGGATCAGCTAATCGATGTCAAAGAAAGAAAGAAAAGAAATAAGACATTAATCATTTATTCATGTTCTGTCATTCTCAGCTGCAGTCAGTTTTTAGTTCAGTAGAAAAACACAAAACACTACATAGCTTAGTAAGGCCCTTAGTTAATCTGACTTTCATATACACTGAACAATTACAATAATTTGATTTTACTATAGTCAATTCAGGAAAATTATACACTAAAGAAATAATTAAATCAGAAAAATAATAAAATGAGAAGGTAAAAGCAATAGAATCGAGTAAACATCACAAAATGACGCAACAAAAAATATTTGACAACACACAACGCCATCTACATTCAAAGCTGTTAACTAAAGTTGGAAAGTCTTCAAATGGCTACGTGATCAAACAAATATTCGCTCATAATGTCAGTACTTACCTAATAGTTGCTGCCCCACTACACATACACAGCTACTAGCTACCACTACTAGCTAATGCGTATTTTACACCTTCAACAACAAGTTTAACGACTTTTAACTAAAACTTACTAACGTCCAATCTGTGGACTTGATACTAACTCTGATATATTCTGTGACACGCGTATACTGTGACTATACTAACTGATAAATGAGCTGTGGCTTGTACTAGTTACTATGTTGTTATTCTGTGGCGCGCGGCCAGTTATGCGATGACGTCATAACGTAAAGGATATTGTGGTATTTTAGACCTTGTGCGTTGGTAATAAAGTTTCGTTTTATTACGGGAGGTTTGAGGTCGGGTTTTAGCGGTTTTGAAATCGAAAATAATCCAGTTATGTTTTAATTTAATGCTAGATTATTTGGAATGCCACCAGGAGGTCAGGGTTCGATTTCATTGTCTGCACCGATGCCCCACTATGAATCGAAGACCTCGGTCGGTCGGGTAAGTGGATGAAGGAAAAAAAAAAAAATTGAAAAAAAAAATATATCCTATAATTTGTAATATAAAATGTAGTCCTACAGGATCACGCATGACTTTTGCCGAGTTCGTCCGGTGCTAGTACTGCCAGCATACCCATTTCTGCCGTCAAGCAGTAATTAATACATTCACTTATTGTATTAAAGAATAGTATTTTTGTCGGCTGTCAGGCTAATAGGAACTGGTTACCGACAAACAGCTAATGCTAGTTCTAAAATCAGGGCTTTAACATTGTATTATGTGGTTTACTCAAATAGTTTTTATTATTATTAATATTAGTGACACTGTCTTCGAAGAGGCAGAAGCGGGTTCGATTCCCGACTGAATTTGCGTTGATTGTCAATGCCTGCTGCGACACAGACAGTTCTATTGCAACGGAATGCTGTGTGTAGGTACATCTGTATTGGAAGATTCATCTCTCGTGTCATAAACCCGTCCAGACATGTTGCTCAAGTGAAATTACATAAAATTCTAAATAAAATGGCACACATAGCGGTCTATTGCTTAACTAGTTATCAGTCTGAGCTAGAAATCTCGCAACATCTATACAAGGACTGGAAACTATTTCAATTAAAAGTATCTGTAATTAAGTCTCAATAGGTAGATACAGGTGGGGAAGGTAGTCTGTTAAATTACAAATGTGGTATGGAACCCGACTTGCAATCCGGAGGTCTCTGGTTCATAACCCGTCACGCACCAGGGAGTTATTTTCGAGCACCAACATAGTGTACACGGATATATCAATTTAAGCAATGTCCTACAGAGCTAAAAATTAGTGGCAAGGCGTGATTTTTAATTATAGACAGAGTACCATAACAAATAGATATTACAAATTACAAAATTATAGGTTTGAGTGCCACCGGCGGAGGTGGCCCACCCGATATGATGCGGTGGTATGGGTGATAATATTATTTTACCAAAATACAAAAAAAAAAAAACAGTTCACCGTATAGAATGATCTGAGACGCATTCCGCCCTAAAATACATATATTAAGACACAAAGACAAAACGAAAAACATCTAAACTCGTTAAATACACAATGTTTGTTCGGGGTGCGAATCAAACCCACGACCCGCAGAAGGCAGAGCCACTTCCGACACTATTCGGCCGGCTGCGTACCACTGCGTCCTAGGCAGAAGTAAGTCATAACTCAAGAGAGCTGTTTGTACGGACGACGCACTTAAGGGAGCTAACATGGTGAGCCCTCTGCTCTGAAGTGGAGGGTGTACCCTCTTAAGATCCCTCATCAGTATGCATCCCGCGCTAAGGTCGCTGGTAACCGGTGGTTAGCTAAACGAGTGTTTAAGAGTCGCTGGCGACAGGTGTCGGGCGGGTAGACCTTGTATATTGCCGTACTTTGCTTCAGTCGCCAGTAGGAACTAGTTTTGATTTTCAATGGTCGGTGGCTGTATGTAGCAAATACTATATTACATCTCAATAGCTTTTATCACGCTTATCTACATAAACTCTTAACTAGAAAAAATATTTGAGGGCCCACGTTGCTCGCCTCATCCCGCGTGACCCTCGAAATATTGACCCCCTACTACCCAAAACGTCCCCCCACCGCGCATATAATTAGACGGCTCACTGGACCCCCCCAATTACTTACAAACCAATTACTTAGGAACAGTAACGCACAGCAAATGAACCGGCTTCAAAATACAGTCTTCTGAATTTATAACGCTTTTGTCTTTGCCGTCTGCTAAAAATAGCAGTCAATATTTTCCCAATTTGTCCGAGACATTGTATCGCATTGTATCTAACCATCCCGTCCATTGTTCGAGATATAGCTATAATTATATCTTACAATACGTTTGTTTGTCATAAGTCGGCGTCAAGGGCAACGCACTTAAATTATACTAACAACGTCATAAAAACTAATGCGTGGGAATATGAAACATGAAATCACTTTGAAATGATAATTTGCATCAAACAGTTCTTGTGTTGCCGACAGAACAACGTGCAGTAACTGAACGGGTAATGTCGCTGTGCTGTGTTGCCGACAAACTTGTCGGCAATGTTGCCGACAAGTGCCGATTGTATGTGTTAGTAGGCAGTAGAGATGTAAGGGGTTGGCTTCAGTGATAACGCGCTGCACGTTTCTATATCAATAGAATGTTATAGTATAGATTGAAAATATTTTCCAAACATTGCCCGGCTGCGGAAATGTGTAACTGTTTTAAGTTTGTTCTATTCTCGATGAATGTAAACGGACCGAAGTCTATCACTGGGGCTAAATCCGGACTACACTACACTCTGCACATAGAATGTGTTTATATATAATTAAGATATAATAAGATTAAGGAACAGGCATCAAACTTATCGATAAGTACGCGTGACCTTATGTTTTGAATAATATTGACGTTTCCAAGCCATTTCTTTATGAATTCTATGGTAATAAAAGTTTTGACTTTGACTTTGATTCATGCTGCTCATAACTTTTACGTTTTACTTTGGCTATCAGCGGTCACACAGTTAAAAGACTTAAAAGGCATTTTTTTCATGTTATTATATATCACAAAATTGTTTATAAAAGATGTTCTCGGATTTTGGATATTCGATTCATAGAAACTAAATCATAGAATAGGCACTTGTTATGGTATGGGTGGCAATATGTCCTCAGGCAGTGCAAGACAACACTGTGGGTTATTTCTTACTCCTACTGGTACCTTCCCTTAGTATCAGGCAATATTTGAACCAGACAAACAATCAGTTCACTTCTAGTTCTATTTTATATAGTTCTATTTGCGAAATGGACTTTAATTTTGAGGAATTATCGCATTACACCTTACTTTCTTCATTATAGAAACAACTACATATTTGTATTAGACTACAGCCCCTTCCCTCTCGCTTGTCGACAGTAGGGTCGTCCCTAAAATAAAATAAAACTGGAACAAAGGGCATTGTGTGATTGCTAACAAATTATATTCCATTATTCTATGTTATCTATCAGATGACGTGAAAGTCAGCAAACTCTTTCTCAAATGACTGTCCCGCCATCACAAAGCATCTCTTATTAAATAAAGTGTCACCCATTTTGTTAGCGATCTGCCATTTTATTTTACGGTCGCCATTTTGTGAGGAGTGAATTTTGGCGCGTATATCACAAATAAAAAATTTTTATTTTCTGTTTTATGGTTTTGTTGTTATGGTGTTATAATGTATATTTGTTAGTTATGGCTAGTACCTATTTGTATATTTAATTTAAAGATAAGAAAACTATAAGTTGAAACCCACGCTTTACCCACCATTTACCATTAGTTTAACCGGAGTTTTTTTTAGTAAATCAAACCATGAAACAGCAGTGACTTGTGTACTTAGGAAGTTGAAATGCCAACATTAACATTCCAATTGGAACGGAACACACAACATCTAATCTGTGTAACTCGACAATGCTAAAAGCCGCAACCAAAAACCGAAAATTCGAAAAATATTTTTTATTCATTTTATATTTACCAAATATTTTTACAGTTTCGGAATATGATTGAGCCCCGTGCTGCTGTATCAATAAGATTTGTTTTTCAGTGTTTCCTGTTTGTATAACGTAAACAAGTTGGTTGTTCGGTGTACAAAGCGACTGCCAACCAATCAGGCTGTATTGGCATCCTGGCGTTTGCCAATGCCCTCACAATGATTTGCCCATAGAAGGGAAACTTCAGACATTTGTGCATCTCAGAAGTATCAACATTCGGGACTGTCAAGCATAAAAGCCCTGCGTAACATAAGCTTTAGTTAGGAAGATTATATCGTTGCACGATTATTTAAAATAAATAAGTAAAATCTTAATTAAAATAATTTAATTTCGAAGCAATCAAATTGAATTGGTTCATTGAAGTGCCAAAAAAGGAAATATCACAGAGCGGAGTGTTTGGTAATAAAAACCTAATCTACTCTACTGGGTAATAGGTCATTTATATTTGAGTCTATGTTTTAGATAAACATCTTTTTCGTCATTCATTTCCTAGTAAAAAAAAAAAAAAAGTTTAAGTAAATAAACTTAAACTTGGTTTAGATATAACGGGAAACGAAATACATGTGATAGCTCTTGTAATATACGTTTGAACAGCCGGCTGAGACATACGTTAAGTCATTTTTATATATTTTATGTTAATTAAATACTTGTCGATTTCTTGTGACAACTTGATATTCAAAATTTGTTATATTTGACATATACTTTATTAATGTAATTGGTAAATGAAAAGTCTTATTATAAATAGACTGATTCCCGGGGAAAGTTTGGGTATAATTTACAAGTTATTTGACCGTTAATGGGTACTTACTGGCGGACAGGTTGCTGGTTGCTGATTCATCAATCCTGTTCCGTCATGTTCGCGCGTGTACAGTGCTTCTAGGAAGTCCGAAGGCGCATCATAGTTATGCAAACAAATGTCAACTTTCGCTTCTACTATTAGCGAGAGCGCAGTCCCGTGGCATTGTTTTTGTTTTTCCGCGGATGGCACTTGTTTCCCGTAGATTAATGGCGTCCGACGCGATTTTTCAAACTTTTCGCATCTCCCGATGGTTGGTTAAGCAATTAAAAAAAGTTTATTGAATTTTTATCTGTGCTACTTTATGGGTTTTGGTAGTTAAATAGTTTGTTGATATCCGAAACTGTTTTATATCCTTAAATAAATGTATCTACTTGATATGCGTGACGTTTCATCTGTGGACACGTAATCTGCTAGTACGGCTGTCTCGGATCTGTGTCATGAGAGTATTAAAATGCGCCTCATAGAGGCTCCGACGCAGGCATTCAAGTTATTGGTTCTAGGAGGCGCCCGTTTTTTAGATAAATTGTTACTGTTGTTTGTACATATATAGTACCTTCACCCTAGTGTTAGTGTGGTATTTACTGGTCCGTGTTCTTGCAAAACACTCACTCACTTTTATAGCGTCTGTTTATCCAGAAAATTAGTTACGTTATCATCCTTTTTACGTTGTTTAGCTATTGTCTTCTTATTCCATTTATTTAGGTGTTCCATCTAGGTCTAGAACTAGTTATATTTATCATATTACAAGAAATCTCAGAGATATATTTAAAGCTACAAAGTCAAAACGCAGACTCACGCTTAGATTAGATTTTTTTGAATTTCAAATGTAAAAGAGAATGACTTACATCAAAGTAAGTAATCGTATTTTATGCGCAAATTACCTCTCACATGGTTCCAATGGTTCGGGTTCCAAGTATTTATAAAGGTTTACTTTTAGGTTAGTAATAGTAATAACCTCTTAGGGTGTAACTTGTACTGCACATTAAACTAATTTAAACTTTAAAAGTAATGTCACAAATGACGAAACACATGGGCGTAACGGCTGATAATTCTTTCATAAGACAATTTCGAAATCAGTCAAGAAACAAGATGCAAATTAATCGCTTACATGCTATGTTCTTAATTAACTAAGATTAATTTAGTATGAATAAAATATTTTAAAATTTTCCCTAACCTACTGAAAAGGTTGACATATTGTCCTTAATTACATAAGTTGTGTTTGTGGTAATACTAGGATATATAAAAAAAATGAATCTGTTATTGGCTGTAACAGTAATTTTAAGTAAGAGCGTGGTGGTCTAGCGGTACTGTATCCAAAATTTCAATCCGGAGGTCGCCGGTTCAAATCCCGACGTGCACCTATGAGTTTTTCGATTGAAAGATTTATGTGCGCAATACCACGTTCTCAAAACGGTGAAGGAAAACATCATGAGGAAACCGACATGTCCTAGAACAAAAAATTCGAAGACCTGTGTCGAGTGCAGGAAAGGAGCCTCTTTGAGGCGCACTTACAATCCTTTCACTACACTGGTTCGACAGAACCGGTGACTCGAAGAAGAAGTAAGAGCTGTAGATTCTATTGAAAAATAAAATAAAATAAATATTCAGTTGGTTTAATCGCAGAGTGTGACCGCGTGTGTGACTCGAAGTTAGCTAAGCAAACACAGTTATGCCCGACGCAACGCGACAGCTGGAAACTGGCCGTGGGTTTGACGTGGCGTGGCGTCGCGTGGCGTCCGCTGCATGTGCCATGTCGGTGCGTTGGTCCGTTTAGATGCATCCATTGTCACGTTAAAATGACGCTACGTTGAATGGAGATTCAATTTATTGTGAGAATAGTATTGAGCGAACTCACCGAGAAGATTTCGCATTAGGTCGTTTTGTTTCAAAACGTTTGGATTACATGAAACACTTGAGGTATATTTTTAACATAAATTCTACAAATAACCAAAGTAATATCTGAATAAGGACTCTGTCTCGCAAGGGGCACAAATAAGGTAATAACATAATTTAGTAGGCCTCACAGCTCAGTTGGTTAGTAGCTCTGCCTTTTGAGCTGTAGGTCGTGGGTTCGATTCCCACTCAGGACAAACATTTATGTGACATTTGTAACATTGATGTTTGTTCTGTGTCTGGATGTTAATATGTATTATATGTATGTATTTACAAAAGTAATAATTATGTATATCAGTTGTCTGGTTCCCATGATACAAGCTATGCTTAGCTTACTTTGGGGCTAGATGGCGCTGTGTGAAATGTCCACCAATATTTATAAAAAAAAAACTACCTAAGTATCTAAAACCAAAAGCAAAGTTTTCGTACAACAAATATTTGCTCTGACGGGGGAATCGAACTGGGGAACTCGGGCCGGGCATAGGCATATGCATATGTAAATTGTGCCGAGCAACAACTTAGCCGCCCATAACTCGGAGACGACTTGGAAAATCTGGCTTTATCCTGTCGTACGTTTTTTACACAACCCCTCTGTCCACCGAATGGGACGATGCATTTTTGTCTGTAAATCGACTTGGGCAAATCGCCATTGTGTTTATGTATGTAAAAATCCTGCATTGTTTATTCAAACGTCTGCAACTGTATATAGGTGTCCGGTAATGAATGGATAACCTTGAAATGGGTCTTAGTAGAACTATTGGGCATTCGGAAAAGAAAATCAAATAAAAAAAAAACAAGTAGTATAAAAAAAACAAAACAAAACAAATAAAACAAAACATCGATATTATTAAAAAAATACATATCTTTGATATTACTTGTTTTTTTTTAATTTGATATTTTTTTTCCGAATGCCCAATAGTTTTACTAAGACCCATTTCAAGGTTATCCATTCATTACCGGACAACCTGTATATAAGAAGTAGAAGAAGTAATGCAGACACAATTTGAATGTCCGTTTTTGAACTAATCTATGGGGTGACGGTTGAGGGCTGATTACCCAAAAAGTGATGAATACTGTTAAAGTGATTCAATTCATATCGAATGGCATCACACTTCAGTTGGTTTATCTGCGCTGTAAGTCGTAGGTTCGGTTCCCACAGGACAAACATTTGTGTGACTCACATTATTTTTTCTGTCTGGGTGTAATATTTTGTATGGATATTTTTATGTTATTGTTTATATGTATGTAATTACAAAAATAAAATATTTGCCTGAGTGTCTTTTAGTTAAAAAAGTATGGTTAAAAAAGCGTGTATGTCAAGTCCAGTATACCTACCCTACCTATATACAGGGTTACAGGAAAAGTCGTGCTAGATCCGTTAAGGGCGTGGAGTACCCATCATTTCTGACTTATTTCACTATGAAACACCCTACCCTAAACTTAACCCTTTTCGAGATATTCGACTTTTAATTTTTTATTGAATAATGCCGATTTTTAGGCTACGAAATTTATTTTTGTTTATTTTGTGTATCTTATTATTATTATTATTGCATTTTTACATGTGTAATAAGATGCTTTAGGACATCAATCATTAAAATAGTGCATAAGTTAATTGAATAGACCGTAGTAGACAAGTGAAAGTAAAAAAATAAAAAATATATTAGCAAGCTTATTTTTCTCTAAGGGATATCTAAAAAAAATATTATGACACTTGTTCGGCAGATATTTTTTAAAATATCTACGTTTCATCAGCTATCTAACGAGGTCTAACAATCTAGGGTTTGTATTACATTTCGTGGAAAAAAGTAGTTGGGACGCTCCAGGTAGCAGTTCTAACGGTAGCTCGTAACGAATACATAACTCGCTACCCCGGTCGTCGAGTGCCGGATGTGGCCTGTTTTGACAGAGTTTATCGAAGACTTAAAGAAACTGGCTCTGTTTTGAGACGAAATACAGACATGGGAAGACCACGAATTGACGACGAAGAACAGGACAATGAGATAGTGCAACGCTTTCGAGCGGATCCGACTACTTCCACTAATATTGTTGCCCGTGATCTGGGACTTTCGCAATGGAGAGTGTGGTTTACAGTGCATACTGCTGGCCTATACCCGTACCATTACACGCCGGTACACGTTATTGAAGAAGGAGACCCCGCGAGAAGATTGGACTTTTGCAGATTTATGCTAAATGCTGACGTAGAAGACCCAGATTTTCTAAGAAATATCTTGTGGACGGATGAGTCCAAATTTGATAAAGATGGCATAACCAACTATCACAACGTCCATTACTGGGCCCCAAAAGAACTAAGGAATCCCAATAAGAAAAGAGTGAAAGGGTCCCAACGAAGATTCAGCGTGAATGTGTGGATGGGCATTATCTCTAATCATTTGATTGGACCTTACTTTCTCCCGGATAATCTAAATGGGGAAAGCTACGAAAATTTCCTGAGAGCAGACTTGAGTGATTTGCTGGATGATCTGCCACTCAACCTGATCAGGGACATGTGGTTCCAACACGATGGCTGCCCTGCCCATTTCAGGAGAAGTGTCAGAGACTGGCTGGACACAAATTATCCAAACAAATGGATAGGACGAGGTGGGCCGTTGCCATGGCCAGCAAGAAGTCCGGACCTAACTCCCATGGATTTTCATGTATGGGGGTGCATGAAAAGTCTTGTGTACAGCGAGCCGAATCCAGTTTTGTCTGTGGAAGACTTAAGAGAAAGGATTGTGGATGCAGCAAATAAAATGAGGACCACGTTGACCACTGGAGTAGTGAAGACTGGTCTCCGTAGAAGGATGCGACAATGTTTCAGAAATAGAGGCGGCCATGTTGAACATGAACTGTAGAATAAGAAAAAGTTGTGTGAAAACCTTTAATAAATGACATTTCATGCATACCTAATGTTTTATTTTGCTTTTTAGGGCTAAGTATAAATTTTCTTCTCCACTGTCGCCTATGAAACTAATTTTTTTCCAATGCATTTGAATAAAACCCTAGATTATTATACCTCGTTAGATAGCTGATGAAACGTAGATATTTTAAAAAATATCTGCCGAACAAGTGTCATAATATTTTTTTTAGATATCCCTTAGAGAAAAATAAGCTTGCTAATATATTTTTTATTTTTTTACTTTCACTTGTCTACTACGGTCTATTCAATTAACTTATGCACTATTTTAATGATTGATGTCCTAAAGCATCTTATTACACATGTAAAAATGCAATAATAATAATAATAAGATACACAAAATAAACAAAAATAAATTTCGTAGCCTAAAAATCGGCATTATTCAATAAAAAATTAAAAGTCGAATATCTCGAAAAGGGTTAAGTTTAGGGTAGGGTGTTTCATAGTGAAATAAGTCAGAAATGATGGGTACTCCACGCCCTTAACGGATCTAGCACGACTTTTCCTGTAACCCTGTATATTGTATTGGCATTAGATGGTGGGGCACAGTTGGGCATGCATCGTGATAACACGACTCGGGCAAGCTGCCAGACAGAGATATATATACTCTTTTCGTTTCATTGTTGCACTTTACAAAAAGATTGCATTTTTGACTTCAAAACATAAATGTTTGCATACTATGCGACTTGGGTCTTGTCGTACCTATTAGGGAAGGATCGGTTGTTATGGGCAGCAATTACCACTTAACACCGGGGGGCCTGCGGCTCGTTTCGTAACTGTATGAAATAAAATAATGATTTTTTTTATATTTAATTATATTTAGCTTAAGTGGCAACATTAAGCCTCTGTCTATTGCGTTGAGAAATGGCAACACTACTCACGTAGACCACGAATGCAAATGTGACTTGTGTGGGTCTGGGCACCGCAGCCATATTCAAAGTCAAAGTCAAAAGTCAAAAACTTTATTTCCATAAAATTCATAAAGAAATGGCTTGGAAACGTCAATATTCAAAACGTGAGGTCACGCGTACTTATCGATAAGTTTAATGCCTGTTCAAACCCTTAACTAGGTATCTGCTGGCTCTACAAACCCTCACTCGACCATATCGTCTCCCTACCTACGGCTTGACTACCACCTAGAGCCCATTCCACGTAAAAAGTCTCCTGGCTGTGGCGCTAGTTTCTACGCAAAAGAGATATTTCAGTTCGGCTTTACGTTAGTTCCATTACCTGCCGCAGGACTTATTTCGTAGAACAGATTATAGTACTGCTGCAGTCGGCTTCGTCGCCACCAGCTGCCAGTTTCACAATCAGCCGCCATAATTGGTCGTATTGAGAGCGGCGGAAGGGGCGCAGTCACCGGGTAATGTACCGTAACTGCGTTTTTACACCGTACGACACGATCAGTGGTCACGACACGCGACACATGACACCCACTAGTGATGAATATGCACCGTAATCGCTTTCCGAATGACATCGTGTCTTGCGGCGCATCGTCCGTATGTTTAAAACGTTTTTGTCGTACCAGCTAAATATTTGTAACAATTACTGGAAAGAAAAACTGTTTTTTTAATACAATTACGGAACGATCTGACACACCTTGTGTTATGTGATAACCTCTGCCCATAACAATCGATGTGACTCAAATCCTCCCCTATTAGATACGACGAGACCCAAGTCGCATCTTAACTCTGAGACGTAAGTGGAATGACTTTTGTGCCTGTCATTTCACCGGCAACCACACTTTTCAAACCGGAATACATCAAGTCAAAGTCAAAGTCAAAAACTTTATTTCCATAGAATTCATAAAGAAATGGCTTGGGAACGTCAATATTCAAAACATAAGGTCACGCGTACTTATCGATAAGTTTGATGCCTGTTCAAACCCTATCCGACCCTCCATTAACGCAAATGCGTTACTGCATGGCGGCAGAAATGGGCATGGTGGCAGTACTTTCTCGGATGAACTTGGCATGGTTTTGGTGCTCTTTAGACAAATACTGGAACCTGTGACATATTGACATGTTGGTCGACTCATGTCGTCGCCGAATTTTGTCGTGTCGTGTGTGGAAAAAACGCTCGGTTGGTTTTGTCATTGTTGTAACTACATATCTGCAACTGCGTATGTAATGACGTTTTCTGTTGAATTATATCCATTTCTAGTAAATATATCTGAATATAAACGTATGCACATAGGATTATTTATTGTAGTCTTTCTCGAACCAATCAGGAGAAAGGATTCAAAGCCAAAGTCAAAGTCAAAAACTTTATTTCCATAGAATTCTTAAAGAAATGGCTTGGAAACGTCAATATTCAAAACATAAGGTCACGCGTACTTATCGATAAGTTTGATGCCTGTTCAAACCCTATCCGACCCTCCATGGGGAAGAACAAACAAGAAACCCCTCATGGAGGGATTCCTTCTTTTTCGCGAGCACGATCCTTGTAACAATTGAGTACCTAGGTCTATGTTACATTTATGACTACATAATATACTAAAATAAGATATTACAGGATGTTTTGTGTGTCGTTGAGCAGAGCGACATCAGACCATGGGGATTTATCATTTACATTTACACAGTCACCGGTTCTGTCGAACCAGTGTGGTGAAAGGATTGTAAGTGCGCCTCAAAGAGGCTCCTTTCGTGCATTCGACACATGTCTTCGAATTTTTAGTTCTAGGACATGTCGGTTTCCTCACGATGTTTTGCTTCACCGTTTTGAGAACGTGTTATTGCGCACATAAATCTTTCAATCGAAAAACTCATAGGTGCACGTCGGGATTTGAACCGGCGACCTCCGGATTGAAACTCGGGGGTCAGTACGGGGGTCAATTGAGCTATATTCAATAGTGAGGAAGATCAAACAGAAGAAAGGATTTAGTTTTATTTCGTTCTGAAACTGATTTGAATAAGAAATACGACTAACGAGCTACACTATATATATCTCCAAAGTACTCGGATTCAATTACGTGTCGTCTGTGAAACAGATTGAAAAGAAATTTTTTCATTAAACTGGACCTGAAGTCGAAAAAAAGATAAAAAATGCATTTTTAGTCAATATCGAGTCTCCCAAAAGAGACAATTATTTGCCTCTGTGCGTATATTAAACTTTTAATCCGGATCAGACCGGATATAACTGATTCAGACTCGGATTAAGGTCGCCATATCAACAATATTATGCAAAATGCTCCAATATTAAAATATTCATGAGAATGAAGAATACTTATATTTATTGAAAATGAGTTATAAATCACCCCTCCTCACTCATCCCCCCGCCCTGACATCCGAAAAGTGAAGACACTGAAACACACATAACCGTAAAATGCCTTTTGTAACCCTTCATACATGGATGAAGCGTACAAATTGTAAACATTACTTACACATTATACAGGGTGTCCGGTAATGAATGGATAACCTTGAAATTGGTCTTAGTAGAACTATTGGGCATTCGGAAAAAAATATCAAATAAAAAAAACCAAGTAGTATCAAAGATATGTATATTTTAAATAATATCGATGTTTGGTAATTTTTTTTTGATACTACTTGTTTTTTTATTTGATATTTTTTTCCGAATGCCCAATAGTTCTACTAAGACCCATTTCAAGGTTATCCAATCATTACCGGACACCCTGTATATATTTATCACTCGACACTATGTATATACTTCTTGTCTTCACGCAACGATGTAAATCTGATAAAATTATGCAATCTTATATAATACTATTTTCGAAACATCTACATAAAACAAGCATGCCGGTAATCAAAATATCCTTTCCTCCTTTCTTCTAATCCTCCTTTTAAGAAATAAGTTTATATATAAAAAAAAACTGCTTGAAAACATAAATTTCTATGATGTACATACAACTTAAAGCGTACATTATTGTCTGTACGTATTGGCATTTGCCCCCGTAACCCCTAAGCTCTCAATCCCCCCGTTCAGCTATAACTAGTACAGCTCGGGGCGCGACAGTTTAATTGCATTCCATTGTCTGTGAAAGAAACGGTTACCACAGATGATACACCAGTACACAGTTTTAGGGTGTCATCCCTTACGAATACCATTCTGTGCGCCCGCGCCCTACGCGCACATACGTAATACAGAGAGAGCGGAAAAATTGAAGTTTTTGGTCCAGACTAACGAATCAGAAACCTTTACCTAACAATAGCTAAAATGTAAGCTGTGTGCTCGAGTTAGGAAATAGGTAAGCCAATACTCCTTCGATTTAAACCAGAAACCTTCGGTGTGAAAGCCGGTGCCCATACCACTAGGCCACCACACTTTTATCAATATAATTTACAATCAACGAACAATAATTTGAGTACTTTAGCTGACTTTTGCCCGAAATTATGCACGCCCCATAATTCGAAGCAAATTCTCACTCAATTATACAAAGGGTCCACAAGGGTCCCTTCGTTACGCAAGTCCCGATGTCCCAAATCAGGTGGTCACTGTATTCGCATTATACTGATAAAGTGTCCCACGACAGTGATGTAATGGTCCGATATACTTGGTGGGGCGCAGTGTACGACATGCAGTAGCATACTTTTTCTGAGTTTTTGCGGTTGGATTTTGACGGTCGACATCTTAAGGGAACCATAACTTGGTTGTGGGAAACTTTCTTTTACCATTTACGCTTCCATTGTTATGCAAAACGTTTTAAATATAATCATATCTAAAATAAAAAAATGTGAGCCGTCACGGGACGCCTGGCAGATGTGAAACATCGACATTATTTTGTAAAAGTAATATGCAGAAAAGAACATTAGTGTGATAGGAACTAAATATGTCATAATGATAACGCATGACGCATGCCGTGGCGACGCGTCGCCACGCCAGAAATCGGTTTTACGTGCGGCTATAGATGTTTCACATCAAAATGTTCTGTTATCGAGGAAGACGATATTGCAACTTTGTATCAAAGTGATTATTTACAAGTATCTTTATAGAGTTTAAAAATGTTATTTAAGATGTTTTAATGAATCGTAAACGTGGGGAAATTATTTTAAACAAAGGCGTGCGTCCAACCTGGACGACGTTTAGCTTCCACTTTTATAATGCGGACAGCCCAAGAGTGGAACTCCTTGCCTGCGTCTGTATTTCCCGAGAACTATAATCTGGAGGTCTTCAAGAGGAGAGTGAATAGGTTACTTCTAGGCGCACATGCTGCATCGTAGACCGCATCGTCACTTAACATCAGGTGAGATTGCGGTCAAATGTGAGCCTATTATATATAAAAAAAAAAGTTTGATGGGTAAAAACAACTGAATTTTTAAATATGCTCAGAACATTCCCAAAAGATATTGAACTAGATAGAAAGGAAAAAATAGGTCAGTAAACGAAATAAGTAAGGACTTAAGGATTACTTGGCTTTCCAAATCTTTGCTACCCAGGCGAGTATAGAACATGCCACAGACTTTTTTTTTTTATGTTATGTAGTTACGGAACGAGCCGACGGCCCACCTGGTGATAAGTGGTAACCTCGGCCCATAACAACCGATGCGACTTGGGCCCTCCCCTACTGGGTACGACAATACCCAAGTCGCATCGTATGCGTCCGTAACTCTGCGTCGTGTAGGTGGAATGTCTCATGTGCCTGTAATTTCACCGGCAACCACACCTTTCAAACCGGAACACAGTAACGCGAACGCGTTACTGCTTGGCGGCAGAAATGGGCATGGTGGCAGTACTTCCCCGGACGAACTTGGCGAGAGTTCTACTGCTCTTAGAACTTAGTATAAACTTATCTCACTGGTATATTCACACTGTGGCATCTCACAGTCTCCCCAAAATGTGGGTAATTAGGAGTTTCGCTGACGAAGTGCTACTAATCGTCCACAATCTAGATTGTGTTCTGTTTCAATGGGTTCTGTCTGGAATTCATTTTGTACAAATGTTTAGTATTTTTTTGGAAATAATAATACTATATCTCCTTTAATTTAGTAGTAGAGTGAGGGTCCGATCCGAACATCGGCTCTGTGACAGACAGATCTTTTTGATCTATAAAATAAAGTTTTGGGGCATTGAGCAGATGTCTCACCTGGTTTTAAGTGTAGTCTGCCTAAACAGCGATACGAATTAGATCCTCCCTTACTTAGATACGACAACACCTAAGTTGTATTGTCTCAAGGCACTGTAATTTTTTTCAATGTGGAATTTAATCTTTATTTTTGAAACAGAAGTACTTAATTGAATCATGTTCATATAAACATTATGGTGACCACATAACAGCAGTCACACACACAAAGTCAAAGTCAAAGTCAAAGTCAAAAACTTTATTTCCATAGAATTCATAAGGAATGGAAACGTCAATATTCAAAACATAAGGTCACGCGTACTTATCGATATGTTTGATGCCTGTTCAAACCCTATCCGACCCTCCATGGCGAAGACACACACAGTGACAAACATAACATTATCTACCACATAGAAATTATATAATTTAGATTTGTAATTGTGTGCATGGTGTCTGTAATGTAATATACCTCAGTAGGGTACCTGCTGAGGCAGCCGAAGCCGCGGCCGCGCCCTTACTTATCTCAATAGCTCCTCGGGGACCTCAGGGGGTCGGTATGAGAGCGGCAATTAACAGCTACCCATTTTCTTTTTACATTGAACTAGTGACTCGCCACGGCTTCGCATGGGTGTATTAACAAGTTATATACGTAACCTTCCTCGTTTATCATTCTTTCTATCCGAGTTTAAATCCGGAGGGCGCCGGTTCAAATCCCGACGTGCACCTATGAGTTTTTCGATTGAAAAATTTATGTGCGCAATACCACGTTCCCAAAACGGTGAAGGAAAACATCGTGAGGAAACCGACATGTCCTAGAACTAAAAATTCGAAGACATGTGTCGAGTGCACGAAAGGAGCCTCTTTGAGGCGCACTTACAATCCTTTCATCACACTGGTTCCACAGAACCGGTGACTCGAAGAAGAAGATTCTTTCTATAAGTGAAGCCCGTGTCAAAACTCGTTGCTTGGTCTAGAAGAAGTACGACTAAAGAGAAACAGGAAGACGCAGATAGAGACTTCATTTTATAACATTTAGGAGATATGAATCCAAAATATTAGTGTAATATATATTTTTCTTAATATTACCGCTTCGTAGTGTGTGTGATACAAAATTTTGAAATTTATTTCTATTGTAATTCTTGGGAACTTCAAACTCAAAGTCAAAAATACTATATATTCATAAAGAAATAGCTTGGGAACGTCAATAATATTCAAAATATAGGGTCACTGATACTTATCGCTAGTTTGACTCCTGTTGAAACCCTATCCGACCCTTCATGAGGAGTAAAGACGAGTTCCTTCTTTGTTTGTTTGGATTAGTTTTTATTTCGCAAGCACATCTTGTTACAATCTAATTATATGTTACTATTTATTAACATATACTTAAACTACTAATCTAAATATACTATAATTAGTTTACTATTTATACTAATAAAATTACAAGTTCACATATGATATTATAAACACCATCTTCAACTTAAATATCGCTATTTTTAATGTAGACGTGAGACGATATCTTTCTCGGTCCATAAACGTATTTATTTATGTGTACTTGACTTCTCCAACACTTATAAAATTAATAAAATATTTTATTTAACCAAGTTCAAAATACGTGGGACAATTCTATATTATTTAAATTTATTAAATCTACCCCCATAATTTCGCAGATAACATTGATAACCCGTTATTGCCGGCGAAATCTAGTTATAGCCGGTTATAACTGAAAATTGCCGACATTATCTAGAAATTGGCGGAATAATCTGCATTACCGCCGTCATTGTGTCTGAGTTGAGCCGCCATTTTGTTATTAGCGGGTTTTAATGCTGATTATGTCCGAAATTGGTTGAAGTACTCTTTTGTATTTATATGAATTAATAAATAGCATTTATTTGCTGTGCTATCCTAGCTTCTCCGAGTCGCCACAGAATTCACGCAGATATGCAACATAAACAACCAGCACACTTTATGCTAAATGTTACATCGAGGAGCGATATAAAAAGTCGTGTGCCAATTCTTATCCCGTCATTAAAAGTCTTTCCAACCTGGTCAATGAATATGCCCCCTACAAATTCTGTTTTATTCGTACAAATAAATGCACTCGTTTATAATTTGAATACAAGAAATACTTTCTGGCAAGAAGTTACATTCCAAAGAGCCACACTTTGATAGCAAACTTTTTTCATTCGTCTCGTCTACAAACTTGTGTACACGTGACGCCAATCACCGATTCCAATTTCAAATGAACTGTTCGAAATTCGAAAAACTTGCGAATCCAAAACTTTGTCTATGGTTACAGAACCGAGCTTTTACCAAGAAAACGTTTCCTTGTTAGTTTTCCACTGCCATCTCGCAAAGACACATATCACTGCTGTTGCTATATAAAACTCAATTTATTTATTCAATCTAAGCCCGCAATGTATTTCGAACATAGCAAAATATGTTGTTTACAAGTGTTGGTGGTAGAATCCGAGTGTATTTTGACGAACGAATTCAAAGATAGTGTTCCTGAAATAGTATTTTATTTTACACAGTAAGTAGTGCCAGATAGTTTCAAGAGTTGCAAAACCGATACGAGGTTTAGTATGATATTCGCAGTTAAGTCCAGTTTTACATACTATAAAATGCTTAAAATTTAATACTTTGTAAAATTTAATGGAATTTGTATTTTTTTTATATTTCTATCGTAAAATTTAGGAAAATTTCATATTATTTTAGTTTATAGCTGCGGTTAGTTTGCATTTTGACCCAACATAACGTTTCAAAGACTTGCTTTTCTACTTTGAAATTACGCAAAAGCACATAAACTAATTTCTGGTTGAATTCTATAATCTTAATTCAATTCGATTTAGTTTCTCATACATTCAAACTCCATAATTGCAACGGTACATATAGTTAGTAGGTACGTAAGTAAAATATGCAAAACTGACTCATTCTTTCCCTGAGTCATTTATACAGGTAAGAAAACAGATTCATCAGTATTAGTGACTCATACAAACGTGTTTGACATTAATACGTGCAGTGAACATTAAAAATGATGTGTCCAATAACTTGGTTGGTTTTATATTAAATGAGCGCCTGAAAAACTTTATACAAAGAACTCAACAGTGTATTGCGCAAACAAAAGTTGCAGGCGCGTAGATACTTAAAAATTATCCATAATATATCTTGATTTCACGTTATGCTTGTGACAAAAAGCCTGGTTTTTGTCACAAAAACCATAAAAAGAAGATACAAAGCATAAAAAGAAGATTGCCTAGGTAGATAAATAGGCAAACATATAATAATAACTCTGAAATGGAACCCTGATATCATACGCAATCGGATAATAGTTGACTGACTGTGTCCTATTCCGAGTCGTACTGTAGTATTGTGCCATTGTAATGGGAAGAAGTAAGGTCTGTAGCACACTAAACTAAAACTTTAATAAGATTTCAATAGGGATATTTATGTTGACAATAATTTAATTATATTACCAGCATATACATATTTTTTACTTCGCATAAATATCTTTTGTGTAGCTTTTCAAAGCGGCAAAAGGTCAGCTGGCCTTCAAGCATATATTATGTACTATAAACTTTATTATTTCACTAATTTTGAAGGTAACATGGACCTTAAAAGTATGAAACTAGTGCGGTAGGTAAGTCCCTTATGGAAAATCTGAATTCAACAGTGGCTTTCGTCCAATGTTTTTAAAGTGTCTGAACGAAAGGTCCAACACAGAACTTTGCATTATTTTTGATATGTCTAGACCAATTGAAAGTTCAAAACCATAGTGCGGTAGAATATTAAGATAGATTCAACATTTACTTCAACACAAACATTCGAACAAAACGGAAGAAACGAAAAAAATCTTGAGTTTAACACTGTGACGTAAATGGCGCTGATTTTGACCCTTCAATTATGTATTTAGTGTCTAATTTGAGGGTTTTACTTTAATGCAAAGATGGAAACTGTATATTTCAGTAGGTACTGTTAATCTGTCTGAAATTAGTTAGGTAAGTACTTTACTACGAGGCGGGCAAAGCCGCGCTGTCTGAACTATAAAATTACTAATAATGAAGGAATCGCTAGAAGTGAATCAACATATCCATGAAAACTTGGTGTGCCATCTGACCAAGTATCCCGCGGGGCTCGTCCGCACCCCTCTTACGAGTCCCATTACAGAAGCAAACAAGGCGGCTGCGACTAGTCTCATATCAGTTTGGGCTTAAAGTGTAAAGTAATAATATACCTACTTGCAAATACAAATAAACATTTTTAATAGAACTGTCATCCCAAAACTAATTTTTTTCTTAGATGACGTAGACGCACTTTTGACTGGCCTAATAGCTCAGTTGGTTAGTAACCCTACCTTCTGCGCTGTCGTGGGTTCGATCCCCACTCAGGACAAACATTTATGTGACATTTGTAACATTGATGTTTGTTCTGTGTCTGGGTGTTAATATGTGTTATATGTATTTACAAAAGAAAAGTATATAGGTATTATATCAGTTGTCTGGTTCCCATGATACAAGCTATGCTTAGCTTACTTTGGGGCTAGATGGCGCTGTGTGAAATGTCCACCATTATTTATTTATTTATTATTATTTATTTATTTATAAAAAAACTGTGTCGATTTCTTCGGTTATCTTCTTCTTCGATATTTGAACTCGCGGTGAAAAGTGACTCTATGAGACTCTGCCTACTTCGGGGATAAATGCGTGAATATAAAATGTATGCTAAAGTTTACGATGATGACCACAAAAATAAATCAGAAATATATAAAATCTCGTTATTAATATTACAGGTATTATGTGGTTACAAAAAGGTTAGTTCAACTGAAATTCTCAACAAAATAAAGCGTATTTTATAACAAGGTTTGATACAATTTTGTCCAAAAATATTTGCATGCATGAATTCAGTGCCATTGTTTGATTAGCTATTAAAATAAACCATTTACTAGTGAATAAAACACCGCAATTTATAAATAAAATCTTTCTTTATAAACGCAACGTTATTCCATCTTTTCCATTACCAAGTTCGGCAATATCCCTATCCCTTAGCTAAGTATTGTAAACTGCGTTTCCATAATAAATCCCGGCGGACATTGACGCGGGTACCTCTGATTTAGGAGCCGACTTCTTATAACGTGGGTCCCTTATCTCGACACCATACTAGTTTGAGATATGCTGAAACTTACAGGGTGATCGTTTTGTGAAGATCTTACAGCTTTTATTAAACTTTACTTATCAAGCCAGACATACACGGGGCTAGTTTCTCATGCTCGCATATCAAGCTAGTGCTAGTAACTCTGGCTTCAGGTGTACAGAGCTGGATTATCAATAATAATTTTATTCTGTAAGAGAATCCAGAGACACTAACAGCTTCAGCGTTTAAGCTTGAAAAACTTGATATGTACTATTAACCATTTAAGTTTAAGCCACAGTATAAAGAGGCGGGTTATGACTTTGTTACCACTTCGGGGAAAAGGCGTGGTTTTATATAACACTGCTGACTCTACATATAAGGAAATACTTAAATCAGATTTCAACTGCAAATCTGGAGCATCCTGTAACTACAATAACTAGTTTCGGAAATAAGTTTTGTAATCTGATCGCAGTACTAATATTTTATTTCTGCTGGTTTGATGTTTTGGGTCCATGTATCTATCGGTTGGATCTTCTAGCCTCGTCCCTGGAGTGTTGCTTAAACATAGCCAGCAAAACACGGAACTATTTATAACAAGGAGGATTTAATATGATTTTTAAGAGCAGTAGAACTCTCGCCAAGTTCGTCCGGGGAAGTACTGCCACCATGCCCATTTCTGCCGCCAAGCAGTACCGCGTTCGCGGTACTGTGTTCCGGTTGAAAGGTGTGGTTGCCGGCGAAATTACAGGCACAAGAGACATTCCACCTACACGTCTCAGGGTTACGGGCGCATACGATGCGACTTGGGTCTTGTCGTACCTAGTAGGGGAGGACCCAAGCCGCATCGCTTGTTATGGGCTGAGGTTACCACTTAACACCAGGTGGGCCGTCGGTTCGTTCTTTAACTGTATCACATAAAAAAAAAACTATGTTTTCAATAAGTATTTATGAGTATGTTTATGCGCATTCATGTTCTTCAGGTGTATAGTATCGTCATTCTAATATATTGACTGGCTATGTTGTTTCGCTCAAATCCAACCTTGCACTGCATTTCTCCCACCCCGCTTAACACATGAAGATGTAACTTAATTTCCCCCGTAATTCCACCGGCACCGACATTCGAACCCTACCCCTTCGTAGCATAAATCAATACTCCGAGCGTCTCGCCATCAATAGAATCCCTCTAAAACTTGAAATTTTGTGATAAGCCAGTGAGTTGGTCAACTCTTTTCTTATTTTTACTATGTAAAATTTTATGAAACAAAATCATAAATAATGTTCTCGGTAAAACCTCATAAATACGTGCTATCTGGGACAATTGTTCCAAATTGTACATTACAGTCATTCACAAATTCAAACTTCATACATTACGGTACAAAAGGAAACGAGGAGATAATCTCAATTTTAATTCACACAAAAACACCCTTTAGCCAACGTTATAAAGTCAAATTTTGGATAGCAAAGCCACCCCTGCTTAAATGTCATTTCCAACGTCAATAAAACGTTTTAAATCCCAAAATCCTGTCAATTTATATAACACTTTAGTGTTTGTAACCTTAAGATTCAGTTTAGCATACAAGTTGTCTGCAACATTATTTAGCTCGCAAAAAAGCACAAATCCCTATATCCTCTTATGGGAATTTAAACTTTAAGTCTGGGTTGTAAAAGAAAATATTCATGTTGCAAGCTAGCAGCACTATAAATTGTTGGGTCTCGTTTTTTTCCAACGCGAAATGTTATTTTATTCCAAGAACTTAGGGTTGAAAGTAGAAAAGCACGTTTTAAGTGCATTGTGCGAACAAGGGACACACATTACGTACAAAGTTAGGTTTAGTGACAGTAAAAGGACGGTGACAATAAAATGGTTTCGCTCTGAGGGAAAAATGCAAGCTAGCAGCGTCTTTTGCGGGTGTGTAGGGTGACTATGGGTTATGAAAGCAAGGGGATACGTTGGCAGTCACTTTAGAAAACTTAAAAGTTACAAAAGACTTTAAGAACTTTGCATATAAATTACGTCAATTTGGAAATTTCAAAGAACAGCCAGCGATTCAAAGTTACGAGTAGGTCCTTTACATGAACTTCATTTTAAATCTGACGAATTTTCTGTTGATTGAAAATCCTACAAGTCTGTACCCTCTTCACAGAAATCTCTGGACATTCGGTACTGACGAACGCTTGCTATGTGGAGGCCACGATTTAGAATGTTTTTCTGAATTTCCAGCAACAAATACACCGAAAAACATTTAAATGATAGCCGAGATATCTAGCTTCAACATTATGTGATCAGGTACCAAATGGTTTGCGCTGGAAACGTCATTTACGTGCCGCTGAATTCGCTATGTTGTAACACTTCAAGACGTGATTTTTGTAGTCAAATGCTTTCGTACATAAACTCTCACTTAATTTCCGTTACTTATTCCTAAAATAATTAACAATATATGCGGAAATTACGCTTAAATTAATTGATGAACTGGATAATGATAGTTCTTGTAAAGGCGAAGATTTGAATTTATGGTTGCTTTATTGTTTAAGTTTTATGCGTCTCTTTTTCTCGATAGTTAATGAAAAAGCTTGACACACCACAGTCTGAATTTTAGAACTGGCAAATTAAATATAGTGGATATATAGCGTCTGGTTGCCCTGTCTTCGCATTTTAAACGTGGTAGTACTGTCCTTTTTAAAATTGTCTGTGGATGCCTCGTGGTCGCCATGTTTTGCCCATTTTATTCTCAAGTCTCTAAATTTATCCTAAATCCTGGTCACCTCAGATCAGGTGAGGCTTTAAAAAAACTGTTCAGGATTGTATATGCTTGTTTGAACTTGCCTCGCTACTTTTCTTTTAGTTTTAGGGTTCCGTTTGCAATACACTGTCACGACACATGTTCGTGGTATTTGTCTTTCTCGGCAGGTCTTAGCCAGTGTCCCTGCTACTTGTATTATTCTAGTGTTTATATGTGTTATTGATAATTTAATTATCAGATAAAATAGTGCTGCTAAGTATGTCCGTCAGTAACGTATGTTGTAAGGGCAGTCAGGCGGTCATAATTAGTTTTCTTAATATAGCTGTATTTTTAGCTGGCTGAGTTAGATTCACAATGTATTTCAATTCATTGTCGGCATCTATTTGTACTGGTTTGACTGTTTTAATGTAATCTAGTTAATTTAACTGCTGAAATATTATTGTACTATTTTTAATTTTGATTTGTACCTGTAATGGATGGTATCTTCGAGTGCACTCCACGCGATGTAATGCCGCTGTTTTGGGCACGCCTGCTAGTGCGTAGTAACAACTGAGTTATCTAGAAACGATAGATGACTCAATTGTTTTTTCTAGTTGTGGTTACTTAAATAAAATAGATGCTTTTACGTTATTCGTCGATATAATATTAAAGTTACCTCTGTAATAAAGTTAAGTGTGTAAATCAGTCTTCTTCTTCTTCTTCGAGTCACCGGTTCAGTCGAACCGGTGTGGTGAAAGAATTGTAAGTGCGCCTCAGAGAGGCTCCTTTCGTGCACTCGACACATGTCTTCGAATTTTTAGTTCTAGGACATGTCAGTTTCCTCACGATGTTTTCGTTCACCGTTTTGAGAACGTGGTATTGCGCACACAAATCTTTCAATCGAAAAACTCATAGGTGCACGTCGGGATTTGAACCGGCGTCCTCCGGATTGAAACTCGGGGGTCAGTACCGCTAGACCACCACGCTCTCAATATAAATCAGTAAAAATACTGGATGCTGTTGTCTCGGAAGGTCTCTGTAACTATATAAAAGAAAGCGTAAGTAGTGATTTACGCGCTGAGCCAACCCACAGATAGTATTTCTATGTCCGTTCAGAATTGAGGGGGGATATGTGATTTACTGTATAGCCTGTGGCGTCTACACGTGACATTTTAGCAGCAACTTGAAATCGACGCGGATTTTTCTGTAAATCCCGAAAGGACATTGGCACGATTACTTTATGTGCATGCACGAGCGCATGGCTCACCTGTTAATTGGAATCCTCTGCACATAAAACAGAAATCCTAATTAATGTCTTCTAATACTGTACGGACCCCTGACTCTGAGATACGAAGATGTAACATATAATTTAATAAGTTTACTAAAAATATCTTTTATACAGGGAAGTCTAGTGCAGGGGTGTGATCACCTAAGACTTATTTTACTGTCGCCACATCTATATATAATATACATACGACTCAACAGTCTTTAATAGTAGTAATTTTATTTTCCCTCATTGTCTCCAAATGTTAAAAAATATAAACCGTATAAAAATTCTCTATTCGACCCCCCCAGCCCCCTCCCCCCACCTATTACCCCCCCCCCCCCCCCATCCCGGTGGGAGCACGTACAGAGTTTGATAAAGCAACTTTATTAGCAAGAACTTGGTTTGTATTGTACGTGCCGAGTATTTATCCTTCAAGCTGGCTTCACCCGAGGGCAGTTACTGGCGCTAGTCATTAAGTGACAGTTGAACCATACATTTGTGACTGACTTAAACCTAATACCTAGTAAAAGAAGTGCAGCAATAGTGCACGCCGTGCGAATGAAACAGTAAATCCTTATAAATGCTATTTTGTATAATTAACTTTTCCATGCCATATATTTATGAATTCTCTGCAAATAAAGTTTTTGGCTTTGAATTTAATTATTATTTATTTATTATTGTCATTTTTTGTTTATTACTTGCTTAGTTTTTAACGTTCTACTTTTATTTTTGCCTATATAAATTCCCCAATTCATTCTCAAGTTTAATTTTACTTGTACAGTTAATTGATTCGTTTTGATTTTCATTCGGATATAATATGTCTATTTATGTGTATTATATTGTTTTTTTTATATTTCAGTAATTCATTAAAATAATGTGTATTTGTGGAGTTATTTATGGAACGGAACAAGGGGGAATGTTACAGTCATCCGGCCCCCTTGTAACCTATGTAATCTTATTTGTAGGTAATAAATTCAGCTGTTTTCTTCACTAGAGCCAGCAAACAAGTACTGGCACGCCGACTGGCTCGCCGCATGTGAACGTAGCTTCAACTCGGTTAATCCTTTGGGGTTTTTAGGAACTACAAGCTTGAGGTGGAATAGATTAACAACGCACTTACCTATCTCGCTTCTCACTCGGATGTGGTTTTGGATTGTCTATGGGTAATATGTAAATTTACCGGACTATAACCATGGTAAGATATTGGGATAGATAAGGCTAAGATGAGAATGTCACGTTATACCATGACACCGATAGCTAGTCACTGAGAATATATGCTCTGTGTACCTCGACAGGCCTCATAGTTCAGTTGGTTAGTAACCCTACCTTCTGCGCTGTCGTGGGTTCGATCCCCACTCAGGACAAACATTTATGTGACATTAGTAACATTGATGTTTGTTCTGTGTCTGCGTGTTAATATATGTATTATGTATGTATTTACAAAAGAAAAGAATATATAAAATTATATCAGTTGTCTAGTTCCCATAATACAAGCTATGCTTAGCTTGCTTTGAGGCTAGATGGCGCTGTGTGAAATGTCCACCATTATTTATTATTATTTATTCATTTATTTACCTACCTACTTCACATAGTACGTTCAATTCTTGGACTTTGTAAGCACGTAGTAGCGAGATTGATAAATGAGCAACGTCCAGCGACCATCTGAACCGAACCTAACATTTATCCAGGTTGTAGATTTACTTATGAATTATTTAGTGTAATTGTTAGCTGGAGAGAAAATTTAAACTATACCAAGGATTACGAGATTCAGGGAAATAAAAGTTTTTGACTTTAATTTGAATTTGAGATTACACTTATCAAGTCAGTGTTCCCGTTATTATTATAGTAGGTACACCTAAATCTGTAGAAATAAGAGTGGTGAATTACAAATTAAAATGCTAAACCTGTTTTCCAAAGCGTTCCCTAACGAATCCCCAATTGTGTTTCGTTTCACTTAACTAGATAAAGTGATGTTTTTATTTGACAATGTTCAAAGCTTGGATCAAAGCGACGCGACGCGATGCTGGTAATTTCTGGGTGGGGTGGCACTCGTGGCCTCCGATTTCTTCGGGAGATCACAATATTGATAGTCTTCTATGCCTTATCTAGTAGTAGTAGCGTCGCTCTGGGGCTATTAATTGTTACATATTATATTATAACTGTATTTACATATATATATTTTTAGAAAATATATCTTTTGTTGCAGATATAAGATATTAGTTAAGATGAAATATTTATTTTTACCATGAATCCTGGTGATACTGAGTGGCTTTGACCGGGGATCAAACCCAGGAAATATAAATTTAAAGGGGGTTGTATAACCTATAACTTGGATGAAGTACAAACGTAGCTACGGAGACGCTAGAGAGCTAAGCTAAGGAAACTGAAGAGTATGGATCCTGACCCTAATTCAGGGTTTACTAATTTAAACTAAACTAAACAATATATCTCATGTAACCCGGAGTGTCCTAGTTTGGTTCTAGAACACGCCTAACTATTTACCGCTCAAACACGCACCATACCTCACCTCGCCAACTCTTCAGGTACAAAATTTGCCCCCCTCTCCTTAACAAGGCACTTAGCCCCCCTCATCCCCTGAATAATTGCCGTCTACCGGATTAGCTACTGATACGACACTGCCTTTTACGACAGAGTTTTACAATGCAGACAGTTTAAAATAGGGCTTAAATTCACTTCATGTTTTTTTTTTAAGTTTACTTCAGGGGAAAAATTCACAAGGTGCAATGACACAATGAAAGTGCCTTATCACGTCTAGATATAAATGGAAGTGGTTTATCATTTTGGATAAAGTCTTTATTATAATTTTTACTACAGCATTTTAAATACCTTTTGGAATGCCCTGGATAACGGATGGATAAATTAATTAAGAAACAGAATAAAGAAACACTCAAAATTATCACTTAATAAAGGACAAGAGCAGAAAGTCACTTTGGCACATAACCATAAAAATCCTTATCCTTAACCCTCAGTAGGGACGGTGACCCGTGAGGCCCTATATTGGCCTTAATGGGCCAATTGGTCCGGAAGTGTCGAGTGGTCCATGCCCGCTCGACCATAAAATGCAAGACGAGAGACATTGGAGATACAGGGGGAGTTATTTCTGGCGATATTATTATTTATCAGATGGTAATAAAAATATCAAATACTTTGTTAATAAATCTAACATTAATAATCGCATTTGAACTATTTTATTTGTGATTTCGCTTGTTGTAACATATTAAAAATAAAAAGAATACACAGACGAAATTTTCTAATGATTTTAGCTCTTATTTCCTTTTGTCTTGGTCAACCAATGAGTTATCTCCATTTTCTTGTAATAAATCACTTATATTGGTGTTGAATTGATTGGCATATTGCAATGGAACAGTTATTTTCTAGAATATGACTCCATTACGAACAGGGAAAGAGGTAAAATGTAGTAGTACTCGGCTCGAGGTCAAACATTAAATAAACACATGTACACAGTAAAGAGTGTTTTGTTGATCTGTGAAATTGCATCTCAGAACTTTGCGTGTGATAATGCTTTATCTCTTTATGGAATCTTTCAATTGGCCTTCTTTATTTATATTTGTATATAAATAAAGAATAAAGAAGAATATCTTTGTTAATTCAAACTGTTAAATAAATGAAGTAAACTAAGTACAACGAATATTTAGTCCAAAACATACTAATATTTAGTATAAAGTATGAAAAGGTATGCGTATTCAAGTACTTACAGGCGTAAGGCTAAGAGAACACAGTCAAAACATGTCATAAATGCAATATACTCAACGCTAAACATAATGAAAGAAACAATTATGACGTGTTCTGCAGAAACAGCATCCGCATATAATCCCATCTGTCTCGGGATGATGGATGGCGCGTCGCGCGCACGCCCTCCGGTATAATCGCCCGTCCAGTACATCTCCCGTCTGTTATTAACAATTATAATAAGTATTCTGAGACGGTCACATAATATTCATTTCTTTCAGATATAATAAAAATGTGTGTATGGGCACTGTCCGTCCAGACACATCTGAAGCAAATTTGTGGTAGTATGTAATTGCTTTCGGAATTACAGGCACATGAGCTTACCATCTTTTTTAAGAGCAATAGAACTCTCGCCAAGTTCACCCGGGGAAGTACTGCCACCATACCCTTTTCTGCCGCCAAGCAGTAACGCATTCGCGTTACTGTGTTCCGGTTTGAAAGGTGTGGTTGCCGGTGAAATTACAGGCACATGAGACATTTCACGTCTCACAGTTATGGGCGAATGCGATGCGACTTGGGTCTTGTCATACCTAGTATGGGAGGACCCAAGTCGCATCGGTTGTTATGGGCCGAGGTTACCACTTAACACCAGGTGGGCCGTCGGCTCGTTCCGTAAATGTACTACATAAAAAAAAGCTCCGTCACCTTCATGTCTCGAGTGACAAGCTCGATGCGATGCGACTTGGGTCTATTCTTTATTACGAAGAATCTAAGTTGTATCTCTATTGTTACGGACAAGTCAACATAGGTTACATTTGATGACGCAAATATGACCACCTTCCAATGCTTAATCACTTACAAAAAATAAACCCGATAATATAACATGGAATTTTCTAGAAACACCTCCCAATAAACTTTGAAACTAAATTTAAATGAATTCGCCCTCATTTCCCGACATCATTTCCCGCGGATAATAAATATTCAATACTCCTCCGGTATCGTAAAGAAGTGCTACGGACGTGCTACGGACCGCTACGCGAGATATCGCTACGGACTACTACGAAGTTAAGGGTAGTTTAAATCGAAAATTCATAATAGTTAGGTAATTTTAACTGTTTGAAATATACATTTTCTTGTTAATAGATGATGTCTGACAGACTGACAGCGTACCGCCTAACCCCTGGCTAGTTTGTAATTTTAAGGAATGAATTATATTATGTTGCTCACTGTAAATTAGCTGGTGTGATCGTTATTATTTTATATTTTGTGAGAATGGAGGTCAAATTGCAGAAAATACATGAATAAAACCTGGTTATGTGTGGGCATGAAGAGTTTGTCATTATAATGTATTCAATCAAACACTTTTCTAGTACCAACGAATTTCCGAAATATGAGACTTAAAAAAATGAGAGATTTGATAATCAAATGTTCAGGGGATCTGAACTATTTGAAGTTTAAGTAACAATAATTCAGTATTTTTAAGTTCAGTACATTAACTCACTTAAACGACGCGGTCCAAGCCGCAGTGGCAATATATAGTTTAAGAATATAATAACTTCGACTATGAAACTGTGCAGACTCTTTTCGCAGAATTCACCCGGGATAATATTTTTTTCAATTTCATTTCAAACGTGCACTTGCGTTAACTCTTGTTTTTGTCTGCATTTTTTAATATTTGAATGTTGTGGTATAATTTTTCTTTATTTTTCTATTTTAGTAAATATAAACGTACGTGCATTCCCCTCTAGCCTTTGTATTGTCAATGCAAGTAACTAATATCAACACAAACGAAAAAATGATAGTAGGTGGGAAAGTATGTTTTCCATTTATCACATTACCTGCTGAGAGTGGTGGTCTAGCGGTACTGACCCCCGAGTTTCAATCCGGAGGTCGCCGGTTCAAATCCCGACGTGCACCTATGAGTTTTTCGATTGAAAGATTTATGTGCGCAATAACACGTTCTCAAAACGGTGAAGCAAAACATCGTGAGGAAACCGACATGTCCTAGAACTAAAAATTCGAAGACATGTGTCGAATGCACGAAAGGAGCCTCTTTGAGGCGCACTTACAATTATTTCACCGCACTGGTTCGACAGAACCGGTGACTCGAAGAAGAAGATCACATTACCTATCCTTGTTATTAATGTGATTCTATACACCTATCCATGTTTTATACATCCAAGTTTTCTCGCCAACCATATTTAGGTGTTTAGATCATTGGAATTAAGATGTTATACAGAAATACAGTGAATACAGGATTAACAGAAGTAACCACTGATGCGACAATGACTCACAATGGGATGGAAATAATAAATATCGTCAAACTCATATTAAAAATTGCGACACCTCTAAAGGAGACTGGGCTAGCTGCTTTCCGCAACGGTTTCAAAGAGTTTCAATAGTATTTAAATTTTTAGGGAAATACACTGAAAAACAGTGAATGCAATATTAAAATAAAAATGTTTTTCTCTACCATAATTGCCATATGTTTACCCCGAACGGTCAAGGAAAACGTTGTAGCATAGAACCAGTTTTAAGAAATGTGAGCACCTCAAACGAAGCCTCAGTGAGGCGCACTTCAACACTGAAAGTATTGTACCCCACACGTTTGAGAGAGGCAGCGACAAATTCAGACATTTTCAGCATGGAATGTAACGAGCTATTGCAGAGTTTTAAAATAAATTTTCAGTTTTTGTTAATAGCATTTCCTTGTAGATACAATTAGCACATAGATAGTATTCATTACCAGAGTTAATTTCTAGAAAAATCCACAGTACGTAGGCAGACGTGGCGTGGCGTGGCTTAATCACGAATTGTTGATGAGTTAAAGTTCGCTGCAAGTTGGCTGTGTGCCATCTAGCGGCCGACCGGAGCGACTCTAGCGAGCTACCCGGTGAATCGGAAGGCCCTTGGCGTGGTGGTCTAGCGGTACTAACCCTCGAGTTTCAATCCGGAGGTCGCCGGTTCAAATCCCGACGTGCACCTATGAGTTTTTCGATTGAAAGATTTATGTGCGCAATACCACGTTCTCAAAACGGTGAAGGAAAACATCGTGAGGAAACCGACATGTCCTAGAACTAAAAATTCGAAGAAATGTGTCGAGTGCACGAAAGGAGCCTCTTTGAGGCGCACTTACAATCCTTTCACCACACTATAATAATAATAATAATAATAATATTTATTGTTTTAGCATAATTGTACAATCGATTTGAAGCCTTTGGCTCCCGAACTAGTTATAAACTGTATTTCGGAAGCCATCGTCTTCTCCCAAAAGTGGGTATCACACATATTTCTATATATATTCTAAGTGTAATTCTAAAAACATATTATATATATATATAACCTACTCATATAATTGAACTTATACAATTGTTCTTGCATTAAACTTAATTTAACATTAGGAAAATTACTAGTGGATACAAAATATTATATTGATGTTGTGTGTGTGTGTGTGTGTGTGTGTGTGTGTGTGTGTATGAGTGTTGTGTGTGTATGTGTGTGTGTGTGTGTGTGTGTGTGTATGAGTGTTGTGTTTGAGTGTGTTGAGTGTGAGTGTTGTGCGTGTGTGTGTGTGTGTGTGTGTGTGAGTGTGTTGTGTGTGTGTGTGTGTTGTTGTGTGTTGTGTGTGTGTGTGTGTGTGTGTGTGCGTGTGTGTGTGAGACTGTGTGTGTGTTAGAGAGTGTGTTTTATTTGTTTCTATATTGTATTGTAGTATAATAATTATACAAATTATAAAATTATACTGGTTCGACAGAACCGGTGACTCGAAGAAGAAGAAGAAGAAGGGAGGCCCTTTATTACTTTACAACATAACCACTGGTATGGCAGATTCATTCAGGAGTTTTTTTATGAATATTTATCCTGGCTGTTGGATTAAATAATTGGCTGGATGTAAGACTTAGAAATTCAAATTCAGAATTAAATGGGTTTTTTGTAATATTTATTTTCTTATATATTCTGGCCAGTTTTAACAGATAAATCACATTAATATAAAAGTCATATATAGATTTTTATTTAACTGGAAACATAGCGTTATATTGACTTCATATTGTAACCATCAAATATTGCATATCTGCCTTAAATAAGCGCATTTTATAAGCTATTTTTTTTTACAAAGTATATCAAAGCAATATTCATGGTACTTTTGGCAAATGGTCGCAGCCGGGTTGAATGCAACGTAATTCGCTGCCACTGTTTGTAAAAAAGAAAGCAGTTGCCACTGACTGCGTTCATTTGAATCTTGAGTTTTGAGAGTTTTTCCTAAAAAGACAGACGAGGCGCAATTAAAAACGTCAATTAAGAATGATAAAAGTTTGCTTTTACTACTGAAAAATTATATTTTGAACTAGTTTCTGCCCGCGTGTGCACTGTTAGTAAATACAGTGTACTTACTACATTTTCAATTGTTGCATTTATCAGTAGACCCCAGAAACTAAACATTTTAGACTTATACCGATAATAAAGGAAAAAATGTTATTGTGTCCCTTTTTTTCTTTGGACGATTCTTCGTAGATGTTATGTCAACGATATATTTGACATGATACTGAAATTAAATCTGTTCATCATTCCGGACAATCCATTTACAAATTACTTGCTGTTTATTTTTCGTCCTTAAACAAACAAAATACGGAAATCCAATATTTTAAACAATCACAAATGAATAATAACTCATTAAAATTTATGGCGACATACAAAAATACCCACGGGACTCCCCTTTATACATTTATTCGACCGAATTAAATTATGCTCAATGTTTTTTCAATGCCCAGCGCTGATAAAGGGTTGAAAATCTCGGAGCAACATTTATACGAATCGTTTACACGTAGGCGATGAACAGTTTAGACCCTACCTAGCCCTCTAAGGCTCCCTGGGAAAGCGGTCGATACCAACTATCCATTGTTATAGAAGCCCCGGTCTGTACCTTAACGGTAATTTTATGACTATTAGTTACATTTGCAATGATGCTCTTGAGCTTAGAATAAAAATCACCCATGTTGAGGTAAACAACAGCCTAAGTTCAGAATATCATGCAAATATATTTACTTGTTTTGAATGAAGGAGCAACGATATCAAAACGAGATTATGTCTTGATATTATTCGATGAAATCGGTATGATTGTTAGCAGTTTAAAGAAAGAAGAAAGAAAGAGACAAACTAATTTATTTTCAACAAATTGTATACACAACACCGATTACATAGGTACTTATATGACTAGGAGAAATAAAAAAACACAAAAGAACAAATGTACAACAAGGAGAAATTAAACAAAAAAAAAGAACAAATGCCTACGCGGATGGCTGCCGTGTACACTGCTTGCGAAAAAAGCTCAGTGCTCAGCATGTGCTGAGGACCCAAGATCTCCAGCGCTGATTTTCAGCACAGGCTTTAGTGAAATCACGGAAATTGAAGAGATCTAAGAGAAAAAACAATGGATAAATTTATAAGTTAATAAATAAGACATAAAAACATTGTAGTAAATAAAATAAAATATTAAAAATAAAGTGTTTAAAACTAAAACGAAAAAACTAAAATTAACACAGTCAGTTTCAAGCGTTCCTTCCCGTACACACGCCTGAAACAGAAGGCCTACTCAGTTTTATATGTAATTGTAATTTGTCTCAGCTCACACGCTCGCTCCATCATTACTCCACGAATAGAATGAATGGTGTTTTGCAGAATGTTTTTTCATTAAAGTTTCAAAGCGATAAAACTGAATGTGTTGCCAACTCGCATCAATTCCTTGAATTCCAATCAGAGGACTGACTCGTAAAAATATACCACAGAGACTTGAAACCTACGACCATTATGAGAAACTGAGAAAGAAAATTTTATTTGTAACTTAATATTACAGGCACCCCTATTACATTTCCAAGACTTGGGTATTACCATGGCTAAGTAGGAGTCAAGGCCAAGTTATGCTTTTGTTATGGGCATTACACTATAAATCAAATAGATAGTCCCCTAATGTGACATTTGAATATTAATTTATTCCCATTAGCAGCTTCTTATGGATAAATATACCCATACGTCTGATAATCTAGACTTTGCAATGTAAGTTATTTTTTAACTGTGGTTTGCCTGCATTAGATTTTATATATACCTAGCCCCTCTCCCCGTCTGAGTCAGCGTGCTAGGGTTTATTGCCCCATAAACTAAGGCTTTGAGATTTAGCGCTAGGCGCTACGCGGACGGTTTAAAGATGAGGTCACACTGTATGCGACGTTTAGTACGAATACATACATACGCATTGCAGTATACCACGTTGTTGTGTTCGTTTGTTATTCTAGAATCAATGGACAAAGAGCCAATGGTCCCATTTCCCAATATTCTTCCCCATGGAGGGTCGGATAGGGTTTGAAAAGGCATCAAACTTATCGATAAGTACGCGTGACCTTATGTTTTGAATATTGACGTTTCCAAGCCATTTCTTTATGAATTCTGTGGAAATAAAGTTTTTGACTTTGACTTTGACTTTTGAATACATTTATTTCCTTTAAAAGATTAATATCGGAACTAAAATAAAAAATTACAGAAACCAGACAAAAGTTAATAGCATTTACGCTAAAGATGTCAAAACATTTTGAATGGTACACAAATATAGGGTGTGATGATACGGAATCCTCGGTGTACGAGTTTGACTTGAACTTGCTCGATTTTTTTGGAAAAGGAAAGCCTGACGGACTGTTATCAACTTTTTTGAGTGGTTTAAAATACTAGTAAGTTAGGCAAAACTCTCACGTTGAAGATTTACTTATATGGAAGAACTACCTACAAAACTCTCACGTTGAAGATTTACTTATATGGAAGAACTACCTACAAAACTCTCACGTTGAAGATTTACTTATATGGAAGAACTACCTACAAAAGTCTCACGTTGAAGATTTACTTATATGGAAGAACTACCTACAAAAGTCTCACGTTGAAGATTTACTTATATGGAAGAACTACCTACAAAAGTCTCACGTTGAAGATTTACTTATATGGAAGAACTACCTACAAAAGTCTCACGTTGAAGATTTACTTATATGGAAGAACTACCTACAAAAGTCTCACGTTGAAGATTTACTTATATGGAAGAACTACCTACAAAAGTCTCACGTTGAAGATTTACTTATATGGAAGAACTACCTACAAAAGTCTCACGTTGAAGATTTACTTATATGGAAGAACTACCTACAAAAGTCTCACGTTGAAGATTTACTTATATGGAAGAACTACCTACAAAAGTCTCACGTTGAAGATTTACTTATATGGAAGAACTACCTACAAAACTCTCACGTTGAAGATTTACTTATATGGAAGAACTACCTACAAAAGTCTCACGTTGAAGATTTACTTATATGGAAGAACTACCTACAAAACTCTCACGTTGAAGATTTACTTATATGGAAGAACTACCTACAAAAGTCTCACGTTGAAGATTTACTTATATGGAAGAACTACCTACAAAACTCTCACGTTGAAGATTTACTTATATGGAAGAACTACCTACAAAAGTCTCACGTTGAAGATTTACTTATATGGAAGAACTACCTACAAAACTCTCACGTTGAAGATTTACTTATATGGAAGAACTACCTACAAAACTCTCACGTTGAAGATTTACTTATATGGAAGAACTACCTACAAAAGTCTAACGTTGAAGATTTACTTATATGGAAGAACTACCTACAAAACTCTCACGTTGAAGATTTACTTATATGGAAGAACTACCTACAAAAGTCTCACGTTGAAGATTTACTTATATGGAAGAACTACCTACAAAACTCTCACGTTGAAGATTTACTTATATGGAAGAACTACCTACAAAAGTCTCACGTTGAAGATTTACTTATATGGAAGAACTACCTACAAAACGCTTTTCAAAATCACTTGCAGTTTGTGTTGAAATTGAGTTTGAAAGTATATTTTGCATTCTAGAATAAATAACGCGGCGCTTAAACCTGATTTTTGTGACAGAATAGAAAGTGCAACCCTTTTACCACATACGGCCCCAGTGTCAGCGGGTGCATAAGCTGAAGCGGTTACAGAATTGCGACTAAACTTAGTTAGCATGGCTTCGAGATTTACTAGAGTATTTCTTTCTTTCTTTCTTAAGTTTCGGATTCTATAATGCATATTGGATTGTTTTCACCGTGATTACACTACATAATTAAAGCGTGCCCATCCAAGCGATACCCCACGGCACAAGCTCCGAATTTCCATTCTTAGGCCGCTGCGCTGGTTAGACTACTCACGTGAAAAATGTATGCGCGTAATACCGTTTAAATATGAACAAGAAACAACATTTCATAGACATATGTCGAGTGAAAGAAAGGAACCGCTTTGAAGCGCACTTTAATTCTTCCACCCTCACTGAATAGAGAGAGCCAGTCAGTGACTCAGTAATATCAGTGTACTGCGCACTGCTCGGTGGCAGAAATGTGGCAGTATCTCCCTGAACGTTCGCTTCACATTCATTTGGTACTAATTAAATAAAAAAGGCAATGGGCAGGCCACGTAGCTAGAAGAACCGACAACCGTTGGGGCATAAAGGTTCTCGAATGCCGACCACGAGCCGGCAGACGCGGTGTAGGGCGGCCACCTACCCGATGGACTGATGACATAGTGAGGATCCCAGGAAACCCCTGGATGCAGGTGCCTCAACACCGTTCACAATGGAAATCTTGTCTGTGTTCACCAGTGGACTTTTACCCGCTGATATGATGATGATGATGAACTTAAAAAGAATATAATTAAATACGGCTGTCGTTGAGCAAAAAATTCATGAAAATTACTTAAACTTAAACACTGACCAAACCCCAATTGTCATATTCAGACCCCCGTTTCTAAAATATCGAGCAAGCGTCGTGTTTCCCAAGAAATCCCCTTTCATATGAGTCTGGGAGTCGGGGCCACTCTCAAGTGCTCTGCAAAAAGCAATTTGGTACGACTGACCCGTACTCAAGCCAAAGTTTTCACACCGTATAGGTGTTTTTTTTTTATGTTTTACAGTTACGGAACGAACCGACGGCCAACCTGGTGTTAAGTGGTAACCTCGGCCCATAACAACTGATGCGACTTCGATCCTCCCCTACTAGACCCAAGACCCAAGTCACATCGTATGCGTCCGTAACTCTGAGACGTGAAGGTGGAATGTCTCATGTGCCTGTTTTTCACCGGGAAACCACACCTTTCAAACCGGAACACAGTAATGCGAATGCTTCACTGCTTGGCGGCAGAAATGGGCATGGTGGCAGTACTTCCCCGGACGAACTAGGCGCGAGTGTAACTGCTCTTGTGTTCGACCAGGTCCATAAACGTGCGTGCTGTGACCCCACTCCAATTTGAATATTGGGTGTATTGTTTAGGGCTGTGTTAAGACTGGCATTTTAAAGTGACGACAAACAAAGTCATATACGGATCTCTTCAGATGAATTTTGATTGGTAAATCTAGTATTTTTTTGCATCAAACTGAACAAAATTTGCCCTTTGACAGCTCTACAATTTATCGACGTCTCTTTTAAACGTAGCAAATAGAAATAATTATTTGTCTATTAATATACTTTTGGCTTGCCCTGAAACTACAGAATTGGCACTAATTGTTTCGCTACTGTTTAGCAATAACCAGGAATATAGCACTCATCAAATCATTAAATTTCGACTGTGGTGAATAATATAATGCTTTCCCATACAATAATCTAACTTTTCATATGTTTTAGTGCATTTTTTCTGATGGGGCAAATACTTTGATTATTAGGGTTCCATATTCAACGGATGGAAGTAAAGGGTTAGGTTTTGTGTGCGATTCAATCAAATTACATTCCGCCAGTACATCTACACTCGAAAAAATGTGAAGTCCTGTGATTTCACTGGATCTCATGGTTGAAAGCCAAAAACCACACTTATAAAATCTATTTTTGTATATCAGCTCATATAAATGAGTTAGAAGCTATTTCATTACAATTGGAAAACAAAACAGACAATTAAACCTGCTTAATCGATTCCCTGCAATTAAAAACAATGACTCCAATTTCACGTCTCACAGATTTCTGCGCAAAGTATAGTCTGAAACAAAGTACATTTGCAGTTTCAAATTCTGTAAATTAAAACTATCTGTTTCAAGCTTTTCAAATACATTTTAATATTAAATCACTGTTTGTAAGCGGAATTTGTAATTTATTATAATTCCACATCTGTTATGATGTAGTTTCAAAGAATAATAATATTATACACTAGATTCTCCTCGCGGCAATTTAATTTGGAAGAAAATAAACCAATTAGTAACAGGTCAGTGGATGAGTTGATTTTGGATGTTTGGGAAAGAAATTCGCTTTCATAAATGGATTAAAAAACTACATAATTTTGAAGTTCAAACTTATGCTGTGTTTTTATATTTTTGAGGAATATACCATACAATTTTAGGGCATTCGCACACTTTTAATACCATTACAGTATGTCGAGTATCAAGCTCACCGTAAATTTGACATAACATACTGCGATACGCTGTTAATATTATGATGTAAGATATCTATTTTGATTGTTAAAATTTGTATAAATATTATACATATTATGAAAATAATACATAAATATAAATATTTAAAATATTAAATAAATACTGCCATTGCTTACAAAAGTACATACAGCCGTGATTAGTTTAGGTTTTATTGCACGAGAACAAATATTCTGTTCGTGCAATATGAATATAACGGACCTGTTCATATGCCACTCTACAGCGATCATCTTATAAATTATCATCAAACAAAATAACGATATGGTTTTCAGGTTGCTGTCAAATTACTTATTGCGTTAACAGCACTTCTCTCGTTGGCCGTACGAAAGAACGATATTTTTTACTGAATTTTTCCTTTAAATTTCACCCAACGAAAACAGACTAATTACTTTTGCATGAACACACAGAAATGTTTTTTCAATTATTGTCTTCTACTCATTTCACATTATGTATTAAAAATTCTGCTTATAGTAGGTTTCCAAAATGTTCACACACAAAAAAACACGATTAATGGAACTAATTAACGAAAGTCAAAATGACTTTTTATCTCGGAATGACTTTTTCTCAGACAAATGACATCTCACTTTGTTATCAGTTGAATCCACGTAGTGTGCGTACATTGGGGCTGGGGAAAATTCGTATTATGTACATCTATTCCAAAGGAATAAACTACAAAAATCATAAATATGAGTGACACAAAAATGTTGTAGAATAAAATAACTGGCTATATGCGAAAACTATATTATATACGGATTTTGAACTACACTGCATTATTAACTACATTTGAAAATAGATAAAATTCCTCCAGTAATTTACCACCAAAGATTGCTAATAAATGCCAGTAGTAACTGAACGTGATTTATAGATACATATGTTGAAGTAACACACACCAACCCAACATTAGACTAATGAGACGCATTCCCCACTAGAACTAGTTTCTGGAATCTGGAGCCGTGAACACAGCGCCCGGCGCCCGTGAATAAGTGAAGTGCCCGCTGTGCACACTTGCCTTGCGGATTCAGCTCCATTACTAGTTCTGGAGCACGCGACTATATAGAGGTAAATATGTCGGAGAAACGTTCTCGTTGACATCGTCATTAGTAGTGACGGGCTCAGTGGGCGTCATCAGGGTAAAATGCGAGCACAAAACACAATGTTCACAATTTCATACTATTTTTATAATTTAATTTAAACAATATTTGTCGAAAGGAAAATTAACAGCTAAGACCGAGCAGCGGGTTCCGGGCACCGATCTTATTTTAAACCACAAATACGCTCTCAATGATCCAACTCGATCAGTCGCTATCACTTCAATGTCCAGCCAAAAACTGTCGCCCCACTTAAAATAAAGATGGCGCCTCGACCCCACTCGAGACACGTGCTCTGCTCTGATTGGTCGTTACGTGAATTACAATATTCCTAACTTTTTTTAGATTAATAAGGTTTTAAGGTATAGAAAAAAAGTAACAAATCAAATAAAATTAAATTAAGAATTTCAGAAGTAATTACAATGTAAACAAATAATATTCTGCGATACACATGCAAACAACAATCAACCCGACTCATAGCTTCCTCCGACAAATATATATTTTTTTTATGTAAAAAGTTACAGAACGAGCTGACGGCCCACCTGATGTTAAGTGGTTACCTCAGCCCATAACAAGCGATGCGGCTTGGGTCCTCCCCTACTAGGTACGACAAGACCCAAGTCGCATCGTATGCGCCCGTAACTCTGAGACCTGTAGCTGGAATGTCTCGTGTGCCTGTAATTTCACCGGCAACCACACCTTTCAAACCGGAACACAGTAACGCAAAAGCGTTACTGCTTGGCGGCAGAAATGGGCATGGTGGCAGTACTTCCCCGAACGAACTTGGCGAGAGTTCTACTGCTCTTAAAAATATTCTACCTTACCTTTATTTTATTTTATTTTATTTTTCAACAGAATCTACAGCTCTTAAAATTACTAAGGTACTTACTTAAAATTATTCTTACAGCCAATAACATATAATTTCGATGGACATGATACTACGCGATAATGGACTTTCAATTTCTCCTGTCTTTTTATTTTTTATTTGAACTGTGTATTGTTTTTCTACTATCCTTCTGCTTATTGTTTAGAAATATCTCTACACAGTTGTCTACATCAACACAGTACAGTGGGGTTTTGTGGGCGGCATGACATCACTGCAATTTTGCAATGATATCAATTTCTGGTCAAGTGGCCAAGTGGTACTTCAAGTTTCAATCTGGAGGTCGCTAGTTTAAATACATACCGGTAATTGCAAGCAGATTCGCTTCGTCCCACAACGTGGATTGGTACGCTGTGTTTAAAAGACAAATTATTTAATATCACGATACTTTCTGTTTTTTGTAAATAATTCACCACTAGCCCTTGTTCTATACCTGCTTAGATCGTGGACATAAATCGGCATTTGATTCAAAATGTGCGGCGATTGTAAGCTAGAAAGCAACCGAGTGGTGTGGAGCTCGGATTTGAATTCGGTGGTCTCTTGTTCATAACAAAGCCAGCGTCTCATCTGTTTTACTAACTTAAACCATAAATTACTTTGTTGTGGGCATAGGTAACATTTTACATTAGGTGGGCCATCAGTTCGTTCCGCAACTGTTTCTTGTTAAAAAACTTGAGTTTTCTGCACAATGCCACTTAAAAGGAAAACATAAAATTGAAAAGTTGGGCTCTTATGGAATATAAAAACACATTACTCTCGCTTGTAGAGAGTAGGTTCCTCTAGGGGCCACCGGTGGGCTATCAAAGGATGTATATGGAAATAAATGTTTTGTGTATTGTTATGGTATTTTGGTGGAAATGCGGCTGAATGTGCCCGCAGACTTTGTGCACAGACGAAGTCATCCCGCCTATTGGCAGTACCAAAAGGGCGGACCAACCTGCTACATAAACCACCTCTACGCGCAGCATCCGCACCATTAATCTGATTGGCGAGAAAATCGTCCTTTTTTATTGTTCCCAGAGCGAATTCCAAAAGGTTTTGTTTTTTATTTTATGTTATCGCAATTAGTTTTAAATTATTTATTATACATTTTCGGATTGGTATTTCTAAATGTTATTTTATGGTGTATTCAAATGGTAATGATTTTTAATCCAATTGTACTGTGTAAATGTAAATAATGTTGACAAATTCAGGTTTTTTTAAATGTTATTATTGTAGTTTATAATCAATTTACTTTGACATATATTGACATCTTTTATGACAAATTATGGTAATTTTCTATGACATTTTTATCGGACTGTTTTTTTTTATGTATCTAATTAATTATTTCATAATTTAATATTAACTAAGATAACACTAGACTCGAATATAAGTAGTCTATCTATTGCGTTGGGTGTGTCTGTAAGGATAGAAGTATAATACAAATATATTAATAAAAAAAAAGAATAAAATTATCCATTATATAAATAAGATACGACATTTTTACGTGTTAGGTCGGTAGATCATTCTTTAGTGTGTAATCACCTAAATGAGTGACTATTTCCATGATAATTCTGTCATGACTTCCTTTAGTATACGTTTTTTGTTAATAAACCTTCAGTCCTGCAATTTTAGCCAACGAAATAATTCAGTTCATGCGAAATTCCGCTTTATTTGATAAGATAGGTAGTAGATAAACGTTAGTTGGACGAAATGCTAATTCAGCAAAGTTGTGAATCATTGGAATACCAAATCAGCAAATGTTAATTTGATGAAACGTATGTCAGACTTTAAACATTGACTGGCCTCACGGCTTAGTAGTAACACCGTATTTTTCACTGTAGGTCGAGTGTTCGATTCCTACCCAGGACAAACATTTTAAATAGATATAAATGTAATTACATCGCGTTGTGCCTATCACTCTGCGACTTGAAGACGGAACGTCTCTGTTATTTCACCAGAATAACTTTCAAAACGGACGGAGGGTCGGATAGGGTTTGAACGGCTTAAAAAGTAAGCAATCAATAACTTGTATTTTTTTTATATCACATTTTGGTGATTATCTACTTCTTTAAGTCGTCAATGAACCTTTTATCTGTAGTGTAATGGACGCAGTAACACAAGTTTACCACTTCTTGGCGACAGATGACGAGAGAGAGTGAGAGATTATGTATGTCGGCAATATTCCTCGGAAGTACAATGTCCGTAGTTGCGCTGCTGTTATTGCAGTACGTTATCAGTGGCGTCATCAACGCTAATCATTGTCAAGCTCTGTCGCACCGGCACTGAACCAGCGACCTTCCACATTGAGACGATATCCAATATCACGTTGTCAAAAACTCATACAAGCAACGCATTCAATGTGCCCCAAATGTGAAACCTCTCCGCGTGTAGTGTGGTGTAGTGTAGTGTAGTGTACTGTAGGTATACACCACACTACACTACACTACACTACACTACACTACACGCTCCCACATGATATGTAATCCGGAACAATCCATGCGACGCGACACAATAAAAGTGTGACGCGCGGAGATGTGGGCTCTCGGCACCGACCCACACCGACCCACACCGACCCATTGCCGCACCGCACACTGTACACTGCACACCATAATAATGGTAAATGCGCAAACCATACATTTATTTGAAAAATTGAATTTACTAACCATGATATTATGATTAAGAAATTTGGAAGGAGAACTTTGCCCGCGGAACAATAAGTTGGTACACAAGTTTTAATATCTACTAAAGAAATATATTAAAAAAGGGCTACTTTTATTATTTTCCATAATATTTACGTTTGTCATGTTTGATGATTATATTAAAAATAACAAATAAACAATTAAAAAATTATTACACATCATAATAAAAGTATATTCTAAAATAATACATCTAAATGTAATAGCAAATTCTATGGTTTTTTTTTATGTTTTGCTGTAAAATCTATCGTCCCTAAAAATAGATATTTATCGAAAAACTGACAATTGACAAAATATTATGATGTTTAATACCTGTATATCTAGATTATTTGGCCGGCAGTGTAATGTCAAGTCTCAACTAACCCACTGCCCTGAGGTCGAGTGCCTTCACAGCGGCGTCAAGCGGCCTCAAGCTTTACCGTTTTTATGCCTTTCGTACCAAAGAACGCAGATTTGTAATGCCAATATTTGTGAATGACGAAATAATATCGACGGTCCCATGGCCACGTTGAAAGTAACCCTGCTAAGGGTTGCGGGTTCAATCCGCGGTCACGGACAACTTCTTGTCGTGAACATAAAGCATAGATATTATTTACGGTTCACGGATCTTTTACCGGATCGTTTTCTTACACATAATTACTAGGAATGGCACGCATTTGAATAATTGGGGATGGCGGAGACGTTGGGGTTGTCTGCTGCTTAGTTGGTATACTAATGTATTGAAAAGTCGCGTTTTCGTCCGTGTAATGAATGGTTCGCGAGTGTTTTCAAATTGTTGTACAATGCTTGAGACTTCGTAGACCAAAATGCAATATGAGCGCAATTTAACACTGCATGCGTTTCTGCTATCTTCTACATTAAATTCGTGAAGTGAACTCGGAATGCATATTGAAATGACTGTGTCAATCATACTCAATAACTTTATTTCCATAGATTTCAATAATTGTATCATGGGAAACAGACAACTGATATAATACTTATATACTTTTCTTTTGTAAATACATACATATAATACATATTAACACCCAGACACAGAACAAACATCAATGTTACAAATGTCACATAAATGTTTGTCATGAGTGGGGATCGAACCTACGACCTACAGCGCAGAAGGTAGGGTTACTAACCAACTGAGCTATGAGGCCAGTCATTGAAGTACTAACATTAACTAGGTCCCATAATTATTTGTAATGACTCGGTGAAGACCACTCGAGTTCCTTCACAAATCACGCGCTAACGGTCACAGTAGTCAAGGGGCTAAATTGACCCTTAAAATTGGTGGAACATTGTGTACGGGACCGAGGGTCAAGTGGACCCTAGTGGCTCTCACGGGGGTCAAACGTTTGCTTTTGTTTAGGAAAAAATAATTTGTTTTGTTTGATTTAATGAGGGACGTAAGTGGGGCAATTGAATTTATATTATTTTGATTGCTTTATTTGTTTTTATGTGTCCGATGAAAACAACCTAATTCAATAACCCTCACACTGGCATACACTGCATCATATTCGTGGCAAATGCAAATATAAATAGAAATTCCGTTAGACGACTAAATCACAGTTTTAAGTGTTATTGTCCAACCAAATAAACCATCCGTTCATATCTGCAAATATCATAATCCATTCAACCCCCCCAACCCCGTCCCTTACGCCGCCCGCCGCCCCCGCACAGAGGACCCCCCCAACATCCCAGTCGGGGTGTGTGTCTGTCCATCTGTCCGTTTAAATTAAATCAGCACACATTGGTAATTACGGCGAATTGCTATCGTGTGAATTCACCAACTATTTCATTGTATTGTAGAGGTACATGAGAGATTTAACTGCTTAGTCGGCAGTCAGAATACTTTTTCCGTGTCATTATTGTACCAGTACCGTATAAGAGTAGTAGAACTCTCGTCAAGTTTGTCCGGGGAAGTACTGCCACCATGCCCATTTCTGCTGCCAAGCAGTAACGCGTTCGCGTTACTGTGTTCCGGTTTGAAAGGTGTGGTTGCCGGTGAAATTACAGGCACAAGAGACATTCCACCTACACGTCTCAGAATTACGGGCGCATACGATGCGACTTGGGTATTGTCGTACCTAGTAGGGGAGGACCCAAGCTGCATCGCTTGTTATGGGCTGAGGTTATCACTTAACACCAGGTGGGCCGTCAGCTCGTTCTGTAACCGTATTACATAAAAAAAAAATGCGCTGGATGCTGAGCACACATACAAACCCACACACGCACACACACACACACACACACACACACACACACACACACACACACAAAGGGTTGACCAGGTCACATGTTCATTCTATTTGCTGCAAAAGTCGCGGAAATACCCACTCGCATGCGTTTCCGCCAAGTCATACATTTATATTAAAATTATTATATCATAAAGGTTGTATAGTAAAACGCATGTCGTGTGGTCACTCTTCAGACCTTGTATTTTCGATGCATACCAAATGTGCTTAATAGAATATTAAATTGAACTAATTATATAATGAAAATTAACGGCATTCATGTATAATTAACAAAAATAATGTTTTTATTATACTGTGAACACATATTGATCTCTTATTGTTGAAAATAAAAATAATGTACCGTGTATTTGTAAGCGTACGTTCGTGAAGTGGTACCTTAATGTGTCTTTTAATGTACTATGATATATAAGAATGCCTTCTGACATGGTCGCTATAATAATATAATAAATAATTTATTTATTATTATATTAAACTGTCCCGACTAATTAAATGGTAGACACATCATGTCATTTGGGTGGTCAAAATTTCGACAAGAGGAGAGATATATTGTGTTCTTGTGCACTTGTGCTAGACACACTGCAAGTAGAATATAGATAGATTCTGCTCAAGAAACACTTCATGTGGATAATTTAAAAAGTAGAGCTGTATTTTCCACACCCCACTAGTCAGATTAAGTCCACCAAAAGCAAGGATTAACGGCCGTGCAACCCGGCAAAGTAACGATGTGCACGCTACTTCATAACTCAGCCGGGTGTCGAGATACGGGGACTTTACGAGAGCTAAAGTTTACGGGAAAGACTTGGAAATGCAATGCATTCTTTGCTAGGGAAAAGTTTGCTATCATATTTGAGTTGATAACATATATTTTGGTAGCTGACACGAAAACTCAGGTCGTGACGTCGATTTGGATTTTTACTGCAGAGATACAGGCCTAGTCTAGAAAAGTGAGAGCGAATGGGCTTTAACATTATTTTGTATGATATTTCGATTCTCGAACTGATTCTAAAATGTAGCGCAAATATTTTTCCGTATAAAAACTGTTCCGAATGCCTTTCAGATTAAAGTTGAAATCCCTACTTCTTACTTAGGCGGAGCGTGGTGGTCTAGCGGTACTGACCCCCATGTTTAAATCCGGAGGTCGCCGGTTCAAACCCCGACGTGCACCTATGAGTATTACGATTGAAAAATTTATGTGCGCAATACCACGTTCTCGAAACGGTGAAGGAAAACATCGTGAGGAAACCGACATGTCCTAGAACTAAAAATTCGAAGACATGTGTCGAGTGCACGAAAGGAGGCTCTTTGAGGCGCACTTACAATCCATTCACCACACTGGTTCGACAGAACCGGTGACTCGAAGAAGAAGAAGACTTAGGTTACCATTTAAAAAAGCTACTTAATTCTTATAGTTATAACAACAGACTTTATAGAAGTTTAGTAACAATAGTGGCGTAAATTCGTAAGAAACAAGAGCTTAAAAGCCTCAATACTATTAAACCCGTTGAAAGCGAGGCTTAAAGGCTCCCGAGCCGAATGAGCGTGCGCGTTCAGTAGACAGAATTAATGGATTTTGAATATCACTATTATGTGGATGTAATGTTTGAATATTAATAAACACGAGATTTTATTTATAGAGGCCGGTTTACATTATCTTATTCATTTTAAATTATATCTACTTCATTGGTACGTATAATTATAGTTAAAAATTTAATATAACTAGCTTTTTAATTTGTGCACACAGCATATTGCTACCGAATTACATCAGTTAGGCCATCCGCTCATTTCGTAACTTATTCACATGAAAAATAAAAAATCCCGGGATAAAATTCTTAACATTGTATCATTTAGTTCCATCAGCGTATCAAAAGTTATTTTATCGCTCGCCGTACGAACCGTTTACTGTTATCACTAAACGGTTATTATTTTACGGTTGCGAGTAACGGTTTTGCTATAAATATTTTCCTTCACGTTATATTGATATCGGCTGTATTTTGACGCATATTATTATAAATAAATAAATAATGGTGGATATTTCACACAGCGCCATCTAGCCCCAAAGTAAGCTAAGCATAGCTTGTATCATGGGAACCAGACAACTGATATACATACTTATATACTTTTCTTTTGTAAATACATACATATTATTCATATTAACACCCAGACACAGAACAAACATCAATGTTACAAATGTCACACAAATGTTTGTCCTGAGTGGGGATAGAACCCACGACCTACAGCGCAGAAGGTAGTGTTACTAACCAACTGAGCTATGAGGCCAGTCGATTATATATTTACTGCGTTTTATGCATCTATATACGGTATGATCATTTTTAAAGTTAAGTTTTTTCTGAAAGTAAACCTATTGTATAAGTAACACATTTTTCACCATCTATATTAATGGTGAAAAATTTATTCTGGACTTAAAGATCTTTTCAGTAGTAATTGTTTTAAATCTAGAATAGAAGTGCATCAGAAAGTACATCAAGAGTTTTTCCCATAGGAACAATACCGTACCCCATTCTCCCTCGTCAACAAGTAAAGAGAGATTGTGGAGAGAGGAGAGAAATGGTGGTCTGGTTAAGTTATATGCTAAAGATAACGAATTATTGCAAAGAACCTTTAACCTCGGGAGTTTCATCAGCACTGTTGCTAATATAATCCTTTAGTTGAAGTTTGTTAAGTAAATAACTCAGGTACTGCAGCTAATAACCTATCAGCTAGACGCATGACGCGAGCTAGCACATCTACCTCGGTTTTAATCTAATACGTGCCCCACATTATAACTGCTGTACAAGCAAAATTAAACTCAATCGATAACCCATTAGGGTTCAAATCGATACACCACTTTGACGTTTATATTTGGATTCATTCCCATGTGAGAAAATGAAAAACGAATTTTACACTTCCCACTTTAGAGTTCAGTTTCGCGTACGTTTTGTGTAAAATTTTATATAAAAGGTTTTGGTAAAATTAATTTTATGTCAAAGGGTATAGGGTTGGTTTTTGAATGAAAGTTGCAATTTAATAGCATAAGATTTAAGAATGTAAAGATACAAGCCAGTAGCGAGAATGAAACACGTATACGTTAAAAGTCCCATTTATATCGTAGAAATGTGAATTATTATTCTACAAGAGTTTCACGTGGCTTTGCTCGCATGAAACAGCGAACACAATCAAAGATAGCTAAGTAATAGATTAGAAGTAATCCAAAAGGGAAAATACATAAATAGTTATTGTCGTTTTGTCTAAAATTACAATTGCCTGTTAAATTACAGACAAATAGGTAACACATGAGTTACATCTTAGTGCCAATCTAAAAATTTAAAACGCAGGAGTATTATTTATATTATTATAATAATAATAATAATCTTTTATTTTTCAGACAACTTAAAATCCATAAAATGTAATGACACCATAATAACTATGTTAATACTACTTAAATAATAATAAAAATAAAAAAGGTAAACTTGACCTCTCCAGTTTATTATTTTCAGCTTATCAGAAAGACAATTCTCTTCAAATCTTTCAAATTTTGGTGTTTTTTTTTTATCTCTTTGGGCTCCCAAAAGAATGACCGCAGTTCTGTGCAGTTTTGAATTGAAGACTGGTTTAATTTGCATGGTTTTGTACTATATTTGATGTAAATAGCTCTCTGAATACGTATATATAAAAGTTACGAACACTCGGAGTTTGTTTGAGAACGACATAGATTATTTTATTTTACTTTATCAGTTCTTAGCGCCACTGTCTCATTATAATAATACTTTATTGTACACCCGACAACATTATAAATAACAAAAAAAACTTAGTAGTGGTACAATGGGCGGTCTTATCGCTAGGTAGGGATCTCTTCCAGAAAACCTTGGGATGGAAAGCGTATTTAATAGTTTAAGAGTGCGGTAGCACATACAATGTCGCATCGCACCACGCCCGCTGGTCTGAGACATCAAAATGAAACGCATCCTATGCCTGAAATGACATTGGCATGAACACTCACAAATCGTAAGACATAAATGAATATCTTTTGGCACAAATATGTAAGGCGGCAGTACTTCCCCGGATGTACTCTTCACATGCCGTTAGTTTTAATTCTAAAGCTTAAATGTTTATGAATGTAAAATATATAATTCCCAAACCATTGCTGGTCTAAATAAAAATGCCACAAAATTCCGTTTCACACTTTAAATGAAAACTCGGAGGGAAAACATTTTAACGATCCGATTGGATTGGAATCTGTCGCTATATATATATATATCTACATGCAATTACGTGTGTCTGTCTGTCGCACAAAGGGCTATCATCACTGCGGGGGCCGGGGACGGACTCAGGGAGGTGAACAAGCCCATCTGATGTTAAGTGATAACCTTTGGCCATAACAAGCAATACGACTTGGGTCCTCCCCTACTTAGGAAACAAAATTTCGAAAAACCAGCTTGTAGATATATTTGAGTGCCTTCTATAAAAGTGGATTACACAAAACAGATATAAGCGATATAAATAATAAATAATATTGACGTTTCCAAGCCATTCCTTTATGAATTCTATGGAAATAAAGTTTTTGACTTTGACTTTGACTTTATATTTTAAAAGTGCCTTGACGTTTAAGTTAATACTTATCATAAAGCTAATTGAAAGTTATTTACATTTCTTTCTTTAGCTTTTACCAATTTCTGTATGCGAATATCGTCAGATTTTTAATATAACTCACTAATGAGACAATTAATTATTTGAAATTGAAAAAGATGAAACATATATATATATATATATATATATATATATATTTTATGGTGGACATTTCACACAGCGCCATCTAGCCCCAAAGTAAGCTAAGCATAGCTTGTATCATGGGAACCAGACAACGAATATAGTACTAATATACTTTTTTTTTTTAAATACATACATATAATACATATTAACACCCAGACACAGAACAAACATCAATGTTACAAATGTCACATAAATGTTTGGTCTGAGTGGGGATCGAACCCACGACCTACAGCGCAGAAGGTAGGGTTACTAACCAACTGAGCCATGAGGCCAGTCGATATGAAAAATTTAATTAAAAGTCTTTTCACCTTCTAAATACTCAATACACATTTATTTGATTGACGATACGATACTGTTAATAGCTTTACAAATCATTAATATGTCAAAATAGTATTAAGAAACAAAGCCCGCTGATAAAACTCCTTAGTTCTTCACCCCGGGGCCGGGGGTGAGTTCGGGGTAGCGGAGACAACTTTCATTGACGAAAAATCAGTCGGAAAATTGGAACGGAGAGTGATTGGGAGTGGATGTGACAGCCGCTTGTGGGGATTCTTTTGCAAATAATTTAGTAATATCCATAACTACATACATAACGTTAACGAGGCGTTATGTTAACCACAAGTTCATTCAATATCTTGTTTATATGTTGAATGTAAACTCACGTTCTTAGATCACAACATTGCTGAGAGCGTGGTGGTCTAGCGGTACTGACCTCCGAGTTTCAATCCGGAGGTCGCCGGTTCAAATCCCGACGTGCACCTATGAGTTTTTCGATTGAAAGATGTATGTGCGCAATACCACGTTCCCAAAACGGTGAAGGAAAACATGAGGAAACCGACATGTCCTAGAACTAAAAATTCGAAGACATGTGTCGTGTGCACGAAAGGAGCCTCTTTAAGGCGCACTTACAATCCTTTCACCGCACTGGTTCGACAGAACCGGTGACTCGAAGAAGAAGAAGAAGACAACATTGCTTTCTTTTATTTCGGTTTATACTTGAGATAAGCATTCAATGACACAAACCCATAAGAAAAGAAACCGAATAAGTGGAAACGAAATCTGTGGCCAGATCTCTTATTTTAATCCTCCTGATGCCGTCTTTCATTAGAGAATATCAAAACGCATATTGGATCCCGGATACAATATTGTATCAAACGATATCTTTACGCCTCGTTTCTCAGCTTGGAAGAGACATAAAAAAAGGAAGAATGGTTTTACCCTGACGAATCCGACGTAATAAAAAGGGTGTGCTTGTTTCACGAATATAGCCAACGCATCGGAACGTTAATATTTTCTGTAGCTAGAAGTAAAATGGATTTTGTGATATGCAGCACAGTTTCTCTAGGAGCTGCCATCCTCATGTTGTGTGTAATTCGTCATTGCAATTGTAATGTAATCTAAAAGACAGACGTGTTGGTCGGTTTGGACTGAAAAAGGATAATCTTAGCAAATCTCTGTCTACACTCTCTCTCTCTCTCTCTCTTGATGCTCTACAAGAATGTGCTGTTGTCCGATATATAAATTTGCATTGCACACACACCACAGTTAGGTTAAATTAAAATCTATAAGAATACGTATTTACCATATACAAAAACAATAAAAAATACATATAGGTTGCGAAAAAACTAATTTGATGTACGTAATATATATAAACAAGAATGTAAGACACATTTGACAATCGTTTTATTTTGACGCAATAGTCCCCAAGCCCACGAATAACTGTGTTCTGGTTTAAACAATGTGGTTCCCGGTGAAATTACTTAAGACTGTATTCCAGCCTCACGCCTCAGAGTTACGGGCGCAATACAACGCGACTTGTGTCTTCCCATAAGTTGCGTTTTATCACGGGCAGAGAGCACCGCGTAACATCATGTGGGCTGGTTCCGTGATCACATATAAAAAGTTTAAAATATATAAATCCGGTGTTCGCAATATGTTTCTTCCTTTTCGTGAAAGGCAAAGCAACTTTACCTACATTTTCGTCCCGTCAAATGAATTTCAAAGTGTCTCCAATTCACGTGTCCCCCCAGCCCTGAGTGTCCCCCGTCCAGTGCGTCCCCCGACTCCGAGTCCGCCCCCGCTCCGCCACTAATTTGTCCCCTTTGTCGGCGCGCAACCAATTTAAACTCTATTATTTGGCGATACCCGATTGAAAGCGTCCGCCCTATTTTACGAACATCAATAACAACGAATAAAGTTTAAGGGAATTTTCACTGCTTTTGTAATCATTTTGAAGGAACCAAAAAATGTACACACAGTGTTATTCGGAATTGATCTAGCGACCCTCACAGTGAGAGTTAGCGTGTGTACCAGCCACCACGCGTGTAGTTACAAACCAATTTTCCGAAACACAGGCGTATAAAACCCGATCAAAGGTTGCGATCCATGTAAGTGATGATGATAGCGCAAAACTTTGGCTCGTTACCCGTTAAAAATAACGACCAGGTGACGCGATACGATAAAAAAATGGAATGGGAATGCAAATGGATATAGATATTATCTTCAATAACTAAAATATCTTATCATTATCAACAATGGGTTCATTTCAAATTTCCTTCTCCTATCTTTGGCTTCAAACTTTCAACTTTCAACGTTTTAAAAATATGACAAACGTTGAAAGTAAACAAAAAATATCTTAAAGGTTTTGTTCTAGTTTTTTACCTGCCCTTTTTCATTACTTACCGACTTACAACGACAAAGTCTAAAATATTTATCTACATAATCACAGCTTGTAGTCCCGAAAAAAATCTCATTAACGTCAATATCTAAGTAATAAAATTGCATCTGTAATGGTCACGAGTAAGTTAGGTTTGGTATCTGTGTGACCCCACATGACCCGTGCCTCAGAAGAACTGGATATAAATATCTAAAATAAATTTCGTTCATCAATAGCTTAACTTATTAACCTTTTAAATATGGAATTTAAACTAAGAAATAAAGTAATGAAAGCAAATTTACTGTTATAACCTTTTCGCTTTGGGCATTCGGAAAAAAATATCAAATAAAAAAAACCAAAATGTATAAAAAAAAAACAAAACAAAACAAATAATCCAAAAAAAAACAAAACATCGATATTATTTAAAAAATACATATCTTTGATACTACTTGTTTTTTTTTTATTTGACATGTTTTTCCGAATGCCCAATAGTTCTACTAAGACCCATTTCAAGGTTATCCATTCATTACCGGACACCCTGTATAACATGAATATACGTTTGAGTGTGTGTGTGTAACCGCGGCTTGGCTCATCGGTACCTAACTGCCTTCAAAAATATCTAGCGTCAATATTTATTGAATAGTGGCCATTACAAACACCCGGCTGGATTCGCGCGCCAACTCCACACACGCCACGCCGATGTACACACAAAATCAGTAGCTCAAGTGTACTTGCAGTAAAACAACGTATTTGGCTAGACTTCTAACCTTAGCCTTATGAAAATCCGAGTATTAGTACATCGGGTACAAAACACATGGATAAGTCAAATAATATTTGACTGGCCTCATAGCTCAGTTGGTTAGTAACCCTACCTTCTGCGCTGTAGGTCGTGGGTTCGATCCCCACTCAGGACAAACATTTATGTGACATCTGTAACATTGATGTTTGTTCTGTGTCTGGGTGTTAATATGTATTATATGTACGTATTTAAAAAGAAAAGTATATAAGTATTATATCAGTTGTCTGGTTCCCATGATACAAGCTATGCTTAGCTTACTTTGGGGCTAGATGGCGCTGTGTGAAATGTCCACCATTATTATTATTATAAGATAGTCAAAATAAGAACTATTTTGAATTTTAAACGACATAAAAATTACACAGATTTTTTTTCTATTTTGTTCTACTTTTCAAACCCTTCGCCCTGAAGTGGTAGAATTTTTAATACCAATATATCAGAAACAATTTTTTCCTCTATGGGATTTGAATGTTTTTTACCATCTTATTACACATTACACTGGGAACGTAGATGTGACAGGTTTTGAGCGCGTCGTCCCAAATAATTCTTCCAATGAATAAAAAAAATACTTTCTTTCAGCAATTTATTCATTAATAAACAAACAGGCAGCAAGGTTTATACTTCATAATGAAATAACGGATATTTATAATATTTTTAAGTAAGTATGTACCTAAGTAATTCTAAGAGCTGTACATTCTGTTGAAAAAATAAAATAAAATAATTATAAAAAACATGCAACACTACATTGTCTATACTGTGTCTTTATTATCTCTGTACGTACACTATGTGAAGTGATATCACCCCGGAGTTAGATCGCCGCGCCGGTTGAAGGGATTTTCGATATTTCCACCATTTTCGCCATTTCAAAGGGCGTAAATTAAAACTTTATGGTTTTGATGGGTTCAATAGATTTGGTTAGTGTCAGCTTTTGTTAAAGTCCGCGGAAACATCGGCTCGTTTGCAACTAGCGAGAGTAAAACTGATATTAATATTGGTATTCATGCTAAAAAGTTTCTAAAACTAAATATTATATTATAATAACTTAATAATAATAAGCTAGTTACCTGCTTCCGGGAATCAAATATTAGTGGGACGAGCGTGAAGTTTATATTCACATTATATTGGACGGTTCTGTTGTGTATTGCGCGTGTCCGTGTCAACTGTGACACAGGGAATCCTAAAGCAGGAGTCATGAACTGTAAATTAATAAGCAAGTGTACATTTATTACATTTCAATTGAATCAAAACATAGTAACAAAAAAAGGTAAAAAAAATAAAGAAAATTCTGGGACTAGAGTTTACTCTTTTAGTGCGACATTCTCACTAACACTCAGTCAGTGTGGCTACCCATCAAATTTTCTTCTTCTTCTCTGGCTCTTTCGAACCAGTGTGATGAAAGGATTTAAGTGCGCCTCAAAGAGGCTCCTTTCATCTACTTGACTTGACTCGGTTGCCTCACGACGTTTTCCTTCACCGTTGAGAACGTTACACATAAATATATTAAGCGAAAAACATTAATGGAACAACAACACATTCATTCGTGTAGGTCTGGATTTGAAGGCGCGACCACCGAATTCAAACTCTGCGTCATCACCTTCTCAACTTTAAATGAAATCGATGGTTCAGAAGTAACTCCTGTCCCTTATATAGTCAGAATTTGAAAAAACTCATATACCATTCAGGATGACAGAGAAACAGGCCAACAAAAATGAACGTACATTGGAAGCTACCTGCCCATCAAACCATCTATCTGGTGTCGGTCGCTCGACGACAAAAACTTAATAAATTGTGTGTCGGTGACGGAGGCGAACCGCCCGTGAAATATCAGGTGTCAATATACACACTGCGTAAATCAGTGTACCCACACACACACACACACACACACTGACTAGTCTTTAACGTAAAAAATATGTACACAATAGCACGTTCTAGAAAATTTTAAAACTTGCGTCTTCTACCATTATGGGTTTGGCTACCGTGTGGATTATAGCCCTTTGACTCTCGCTCGTTGAGTGTAGCCCTTAGTGACGGGAACATTACATAATGTTAACACTGTGCCACCCAGGAAATAATATTATTCTTATTCCGACGCGAGTCCCCGTGCAGCGCACACACACACACACACACACACACAGACACACAAACACACACACACACACACACACACACACACACACACGAACGGTACGAACCCTCAAATACAAGAGGTCGCTGGTTCAAATCCCACAGAAGATCAACCAATGAGTTTTTTGCTTGGAAAATGTATGTATAAGCAAAATGAAAAACTTTAACACTTGTATCGAATGCACAAAAGGATCCTTTAATTATTTAGGCACACTGGTTCTAGGGAGCATGAAATACTGTTATGTAGTACAAAAAAAAATAATGCCAATACTTTGCTGCTTGATCGCAAAATAGGTATTGTCGCAGCACTTCCCTGAATCAATTAGACAGCAGTTTTAGAGGTACTAGTCATGTACCCATGTACAGTGGGATGAAATCACAAACCTTTAACAAAAATTCATATTACGAAACACTTTATGTCCTCAAATTGCAGCGGATTTCAATAATTCATAATTCATCAGATACATAAAGACGTTAGGACTAATACGAACTGAATTTGATCCTTCGATCCTGGAGCTACCATACACATACACATAACTCTTGCAGTTTCAGAGATGAAATTGATCAAAATCTCTCTCTCTCCAAAGTTTGAGAAACAAATCAACGAAAAACTCATAGATTTTCGTTAGGATTCGAACCATCGGCCTTCAAATTGAAGGCCGGGGTGTGTACCACTGGGCCACCATGCTCTCTTGTATAAATGAACGTAAAAGTATTTCTCAGCGAATATAATAAAATGATTCGACAATATCGGGCTCTAGCTGACACTACACTTTACACGACCACTTTACCGTGACCCCTGTAACCCCGAACCATTGTGAAAATCCCTTCAAAATATTAAAGGGTGGAAGGTCAAGTAGTTTTGGTGGTAAGATAGAGGTTTTATAGAGGAAACCAGAAAACCTTGAGCTGATTGAGGGCAGCGCAAATATTGCCCTCGAGCTCTGAGGGTCTCCCGAGGGTCTGTTTCTGTAGCAGGAGAACATGCGATGTGTGCACAGTACGTTCATAGAGATTCTCCTGGCAACCACATTTCTGCCGCAATAAATAAACATAATGAAAATTTCACACAGCGCCGTCTAGTTCCACGGATTTCGCACTATAAGAACTAGATAAGTGACAGAATACTTATACATATCAGAATACTTATTATAATAAGTACAGACCTCCAGACACAGGACAATCATCAATTTTGGTCTATACCTTTATATTTACCACCTTTGTGGTATTCTAGGTTATCATCTATGTACCAATTTCAGTCAAAGGACATGTTAACAAACAACATTTATAATATTAGTGTGATAGCCATATAATACGTAAATATAAAATAACCATATTAAAGTAAATCGTACGGGGTTCTTTTTGAGAATTGATCGTTTTTTGGAAAGGGTAAGGGGTCAATTGTAGTTGGTTATGATACGAGCTCGAGAATTATTGACGTAACGGCGCGGCCAGCTGACCGCGACCTTCGGATCCTCTGCTCCTACGAGAGGAGGCAGGGCAAATATGAATACCACATGTTTTGTGTGAGTCACGGAACGTTTTAATGAACCACTTTAATTAATATCAAGCAGTATCCACTGCTCATATTATCATTATAACATTTTAAGTTTCCCTAGAAGATATCACTTGTAGCGATAAGGCCACATATTGTTCCACTTATCTGTTTTAACCTGTATTTTTATATGTTTCTTAAGTCAAAGTCAAAGTCAAAAACTTTATTTCCATAGAATTCATAAAGAAATGGCTTGGAAACGTCAATATTCAAAACATAAGGTCACGCGTACTTATCGATAAGTTTGACGCCTGTTCAAACCCTATCCGACTCTCCATGGGGAAGAACAGACAAGAAACCCCTAATGGAGGGATTCCTTTTTTTCTTATTCGTAGTGTACAATACAGTTATATTCTACTTCATAAATGGTCTTTTATTTTGTTGAACTTCTTAACTTGTTGATTGAAAAACTTAAAAAAAATTACCTTTGAGGCAGTGCTGCTTAGTAACCTGCGATTTATTTGTCAGAGTCAAATTCAGATTAGAGACAACATGGGTTTTTTTGCTCAACTAATGTGTATTCACACAATATCAGATTCCAGTATGTGTCAAAAAAAAATCGGCATGTTCTAGAATCTAAAAAGATCTGATATTTATCAACCAGGATTTAACTTCATCTACCCCTGTCCTGTGTCCCTGCAGTGGGGAGACCAAGCCGATGAATAAATAGCCGACAGAGTCAAAACCAATTGCCCCCAATCTCCTCAAATGGGAGAGGGTCCAGGCTACACTGGCGACAGGATACGGAGTTATTGACGAGGGGTCTACCTTGAGACGCATTGAATCATCCCATCGTATGAGTATATTCATTTCGCGTCGCTGATTTACACCGGCGCTATTTCGCAAGTGATTCCCGCAATGATGACATTCCGATTGCATTTACTATTGCTGCAATAGCTTAGCAGGAATTGAAAAAATGTGTTGGTTGTGTTAGCTGAACTACTGATACATTTATTCCGACCGTAAAGGAGTATTGCAACCACATTGTCTTATCCCGCAGTAGATGCCGGTAAAATCACAGGCATATTAGATATTCTTCCACCTTCAAGTTTCATAGCACAGTTCGATGTGATTGGGGTCTTCCTTACTTTAATTGGGGAGAACTGACAACAGCATGTTATCTTCTCTCTTGATCTGATATTTTATTTTACAAAAAAACTCGAAACAATTCTCCTCGAAATTATGTCCTTATATGTACTAGTTAAATACGAAGACGATATTTCCTGCATTTTCTAGAAGCGTTGAAATCAATAGGAAATATGTTGAAAAATATGCCGCAGTGTCCATTTAGAGATTGGTGACTTCAGCTAAAAGACAACGTTGTTAAGAATGTGCCTTCAAAGATTATTGAAATTGGTTTCAGAATTAATAGTAATAGCTATATTCAGTTATATGTATCATCTATCACCTGAATTTGGCCCCTGTGGCGATTGTACCCTGTTATGTCTTAAATTCCGGAAAGTATTTAACCCTTCAAAAGTACGTTAAGAACGAATGCTTTCTAGAATATGTAGGTTAATTCTATTCTATTCAACTGAACAGAACTTCGAAAATATTTATTTCCGAAAACACAACTGAACATTTCAGAATTAAACTGGAAACATTAATTCAAGCTAAGTTTGGTGCTAAAATACTATCCAAACTTGGATATTAGAAAGAAGGTAATAATAGAAAAGAAACCCCTCAATTAGAGATTACTTCTATAAAATTAATCATTTTCAAATATTCAGATTACCTACAGATTAGTAGGTAGTTAGGTAATGTTACAATTATTTTTACTAATTAACAAGCATTCCAACCCGGCTTCGCAACGACATCTTTAAGTAACTAGCTGGAAGAATGTAGGCATATGGGCACAAACCTTCAGTCACAGAATAAGTCTATTATTGCATACCCCTGCAGCAATTTCTTAGTTTAGCCGATACAGACAGACAGACAAAACGCGGCGGGTTATTTCAATTTCTGATTTGTTGTGATCATTCCCCATGGAGGGTCGGATAGGGTTTGAACAGGCATTAAACTTATCGATAAGTACGCGTGACCTAATGTTTTGAATATTGACGTTTCCAAGTCATTTCTTTATGAATTCAATCGAAATAAAGTTTTTCACTTTGACTTTGAACCAGATTATAAATAACCGAAACCTATTTAAATTTGTGCATTTGTGAAGTGCCACTGTTATCAAGTATTCTTACTCGACTTACGTGTAATAGCAGCAATAAATGTTGTATAGAATCCAAGGCGGAATGTTAATTATAAAACAGGATTATCCGAGTAGATCTGTAACGAGCACTCAATGCAAATTGATTGCGCAAAAAGGACAGAGCAATCTTTGTAGAACGGACAATTGGCTTGACCCAAACCTTTTTGTGTTATTTTATTTATTTCTACTGCATTATGTTCAACAATAAATTAAGCAGTTATAAAACAACTATTTTTATTAGGCATATGCTTACATTTGACCGCAATCTGATGTTGAGTGACAATGGATGTTGATGTTTTGATGATTTCCTGACCATGCCACGATATTTTCATTGAGCAATCAATTGAGCTGCAGACAAATAAAAAAAAATGATTTATTTTATCGCGATATCATATTGATAAGAACTGATAAAACCTACTTTGAATTTAGTTGAATAGAATTCAGTATAAAGTCTAAAATAATGAATGAGACTGATCATCAACCAAATATACATTCACAAATTAATTAAAGAATAAAATTAAATTTATTATAATCATACAAATGATAGATCATCTTAGAATAACTGTCAGTACTTTCCCTAAAAATGAGACACCGTTTTGGACTAGCGGCTTCTGTTTCCATTTCATTTTATCTTTTATTTTGATACTAATCACGTGACATGAGTTGTCGTGCGCAGGCGCAGGCGCAGGCGCAGGGTACTCCATTATATCGGCTTCTCATAAAACAGGGCATTATACACATTTATGTTTTGTGCGTAGGTTAAACTCTATATAGTAAGTCATTTCAAAAATTGTTTATAAAAAAAGAATACGGAGTGATATGTCTAATATATTAAAATAAATGATGAAACTTGTTCTTAGGTTCCGAATTCTGATGAAAAATAGAAAATATATATCCACGTTTTCTTTGTGTAATACGAAGATCTTTGAATGTGGAAAATACAATGTCGAGTTCTAGGTCAGACTAGATATTGACTTCGACTCTGGTAAGCTTCATGGAAGAATTTTCATTATCATTGAAACACAATATTTACGTTGAACCATGATAAAAGATATGAAGTGTTGAGATTCACTTTGGAAAGCTTTGCGGTGGTTTCGATATTCAACGAAGAGAAGTGGGTTGCTAACGATTCCGTAATGAGTGCGCGATGTACTGTGGATATTGCCGACACGAACGTTGCCGACAGTCATCGGATTTCAGTTACGTTATTTGGGTCATATGGAAAACGGCGGTAGCGGTATTTTGATTGAAAGCACCGTGTACTACTAAAATGAAAACAAATTGCATTCGACAAATGTGAAAAGGGTAAAAAGGTGTGAGAAACTTTTGTGAGTCGAGTTTTGACACACACACACACACAACAAGACAAATCTTATACCAAAAATATTACCAATAACTACGACAGCTTTTCACTACATTCAATTCAACTCAATTTATTTTATGGCAATACGATACATTTGAAACAATTGGAATGGTAACAATATAGTTAGACATTCAAAATAGAAAAAATGTGAGCCGTCACGGGACGCCTGGCAGATGTGAAACATCGACATTATTTTGTAAAAGTAATATGCAACGCATGCCGTGGCGACGCGTCGCCACGCCAGAAATCGGTTTTACGTGCAGCTATAGATGTTTCACATCAAAAAACAGGATTGATATAGAAAAATAACAATATTAATAAAACAGTTGTACAAGTGTAGTCATCAGCAAGAGCTACATCAACACTGTGATATGATTTGGTCAACGGAAGTCTTCTGATATGTTACTATAAATAGAACTTAGCTACTTTTATTAGGGTTCATTCACGTGTTGTTCACAAATGGCGAAACCGTCATTTATTGATGAATTATTTGAATTAAAATAACGTAAATGGTAACGTGCATTGTATTTGTATGTAAATTACTAATATATTTGTTTGGACACGGGATTGACCCAGTTGCTGCCAAATTATCTAGAGATTCGTCAAATAAACTAAATCTTTTCCATGCTCTAGATAACACTTATTCCTGGAAAATTCTATTCCTCATAAAGTGGATTTAACGACGAAATCCAGTGGAATACAAAAAGAGTATGTCGTCTCCCATTTCCATTCTTCCCTAAAAGCAGTATATTAACCCGGGTTATCCCGCGGGTCGCAGCCGCTAATCCCGTGATAAGAGAGGACAATGCGCCATTGTTCTGTATCCACCCTGTATACCGCTGCGCAACAACACTCAGCAGGACAACTCCGTGTGCCACTTACGTTTTGGCGCCCAAACGTGGGACTAGTTTACACCGGCCCACGTTTGGGCGCCAAAATATTATTAAGTTAATACGTAGATATTACATAACGTGCTATTAATAAGAACAATATCATTGATCTATTTACAAATAACACCTTGTTCCTTACATGCCATGCAACAATCAAATAAATACATAATAAAAATAATAAGTTGGTCAAAATTTTACAATAATCATTATAACAGAGGAAAACATTCACAAACTGAAAAGAAAACCCAAAGTTAATTAACAGAAAAGAAAAATTATACATACAGAATAATATAAATGATAAAATACGGAAGGGAATACTATATTCAACTAATTTGTATTTTCTATTCATAGAACACATATCCTGATGTGTTCAATAATATTGAAGCTGTATTTTTGCATAACATATGATCGTGCATCTTTTTCATTAAAAGAAGTGCAGCATTAAATAGCATTTACCTTTTCTTAGTACCAAATCATATGAAATAAACATTAAAACAAACTAGTTTGAACCCACGGCTTTATATGTGTTTAAAATGTTGTGTTCTGCAGGTTAGACAGTCAACAAACATCCATCTGAACTAGTTTAAGTAATATTAGTTTTAAGTGATATGTAAATGTCCTCCTGAAATCATCATTCTTCGTCACTCACCTCGAACTTAAATGAACTGACGTCTCACTTAAAAGCGTGATACTGTTCCTCTTTTAGGTTGATATTTTTATTTTCGCCTATTCATTGCGCTGACATGTTTATGGCGGTGCTTCGGAGGGTAGGGCGGGGTCGCCTTATTCTACGCGACGTAAAGTTCAGAATTGAAGGGATATTTGTGAAAATGAAAGTATATCAACAGTTTTGTTTCAATGCAAATTGTAACGTGTGTTGTTATTGCGTTATGTGCCACTTTCCTACCAATTTCTCAATGTTGCTCTTCCGGGCTTTGGTAAAGAAATGTTAACTATGTTTGTTTTAGGTTATACAATACCTTGTGGGATTCTTAGAGGTTTGCTTAACATTATTTACCTTTAGCGTTTTCCACTGGTGTAAGGGGTACTGGTGCGAAGGGTTGGAAACATGATCAGCACTTTAGTTTTAGCAGTTGTTTATGTTCTATCGACTTTTGTGATTTTGAACATTCATTGGGATATTAATTAGTTTGGGATGTATTATTTATTGCAACATAATGTGCGTAAACTAAAACTTTAAATCTGCAGATTATTAGGTTTTAATCTAAGTGATAATTTCTGACTTGTACAAAATGTATGAGCGCATTATCACTGTCTCATTACGCCCTGGAACCAAACATTCTTAGACATGCGTTGTCTGCCAATCCATATTGAAGCCTGTCATATTATCGTATGTTAAAATTACGAGTATGTTCGAAATTGCGAACATGCAATACTGTTGAAAAAAGTCAAAGTCAAAGTCAAAAACTTTATTTCCATAGAATTCCTAAAGAAATAGAGCGGTTTCATAAAGAGAAGGATATTCATTCATCCATTCATCAGACGGAATTCATAAAGAAATAGAACGGGTGCGGTATACAGTAACTACAGACCTTCAAGATCAAAATAACAAAATATGTTGTTCTATCTACAGTGAACAAGTCAGCAAAAGGTCTAGTCAGCGACTATAAGGCCCCTACGTGGGTCCCATACGCAATACAGCATGATTGAGTATCCCATCAATCAGGAAACCGCCGCCTCAGCGCGTGACGAATTGCCAACTGTGGAGTGGCACTCGCTGCGGGCTGCACTTGCGCTGTGTATGAGACTTTCCAAACCTTACAGTTATCCACTGCAGATATATTGATATACCCACTGCCTTCGTTTCCAAGCCATTTCTTTGTGAATTCTGTGGAAATAACGTTTTTGACTTTGACTTTGCCCGGTTACCGTAGAGGGATAATTCAGTTTCTCTAGTTCTAGTTTCTCAATTCTCTAGTCTTCTAGTCTTTCACTTCACTTCGTCCATCAGTTCACTTCAAAAGTCCACTTAACCACGTCCACTGACCATCCATCCACTCCTGAGTGTAACGAAACGACAAATTTTGTCAGTTTTTCCTTTAAAAATATGATGGAATTCATGATTGGAGTGTGCACCTGTCCGCTTTGTACAATCAAAAATGCAGCGCAACCCTTGCAGTAAAACCAAATAGTTTAACTTTGGTTTATCCGCGACTCCTTAACGTTACAATATACACATGTATACATTAAGTTCACGTCATAATGTATGTATGTGTATGTGTATGAGTCTCAGTGACTTTATGGGGTACGCTGTTGTGGGAACGTTGATGTGGGTGGTGATTAGTTGCTGGCGTCGCAATTTCGCCACACTCCCACTCATAAGTCAGCTCAAATCTTTCTGCTAAAAACGATACTTGATATATTGTTACATTTACCATTTAGGGTTGGACCCCGAGGTTGGTGAAATCCCTCTCGCTTGCTTGAGTCCAGCATTACGAACATTAGAGGTTGGGATATATATAAAAATCACGCCTGTTTTCAGGAGGGGTAGGCAGAGAGCACGGTTTTCCACACTGACATACCTCCTTTGTTTCATCCCATCTCACTACCTTCTTCACGTTTGTGTTTTTAGGATTTATTTAGCTCATGACACAGCCTTTTCACGAAACGTGATCATGGTTAAAGCTAAGGTGGTTAAGCTAAGAGGTTTTTCCTTACAGCGCAGCGGCCCCACTGTCATTTATCATATTATATGAAGCATTCATATGATGAAAAGGGAAGGGCTGTAGAAACTCCATTTTAATGATTTCAGTTATTCACATATTCAAATTTGATTTAAAAAAAAAGCTTAATTAAGAGAAAAAAATATCACCTTACTGTACGGGAGTCGCACTGCGCTCACACGACTTTTTATTTTGTGTGGAGCTTTTGTTCGGCAATCAGGCGCTTGTTAGAGCTGCGTTTCAGTGGCCACTGGGACGCCGCCCGCCGCCGCCCGCCTCATTACTGCTTTTTAAACAACACGCAAACATAATGAGATCGTAAAATTATGGGCCCAAAGTCGAAATAAAATTCTCTATTCACGTCGTCCTTTGAAAGTCATATGAAGGAAAGGCAAGTCTTTAACGAGAACGGATAGTATCCAGTTATGACAGCAGGATTGTTACTTTACGGCGATTAAGACTGATTGACCGTTTAAATAAGTAAAAAGTGTCAATTCTCCTTCAAAACCTAAATAAAAGTCAAAATTGAAGTCAAGAACTTCATTTCCATAGAATTCATAAAGAAATGGCTTGGAAACGTCAATATTCAAAACATAAGGTCACGCGTACTTATCGATAAGTTTGATGCCTGTTCAAACCCTATCCGACCCTCCATGGGGAAGAAGAGCAAGACACCCCTAATGGAGGGATTCCTTTCTTTTAGCGAGCACGATTTTTAAACTAAAACTTTTTAATCATAGCTTATAGTGTTGTGGAGAAGCTAAACAAAGACATTCTTTATATTATTTAAGAGTTAAGTCTGGAACCGGGATCACCTTACCTCAGTACAGTACAGGTCCCGGTAACGCAATAAAGCAGGCAGCTATCCCGGGAATGTTTAATAAGCTAAGCGAGTCTGCCAGTCTCTCGTACACAATGTAACAATGACTTTCTTCGAGATGTGTCATACAAGGCTTTAATCCTTAATCTTTGCACTGATAAAAATGTAATGTCCAAATTCAAACAGACTGAAAACACAAAATGCACTGTTGCAAAACTTTTTGTGTATATATGTGTAATTTAACTGATATTCTGCCTGACACAAAGTCCATATATAAATAAATAAATAAATATTGGTGGATATTTCACACAGCGCCATCTAGCCCGAAAGTAAGCTAAATAAATAGCTTGTATCATGGGAACCAGAACTGATATTATGTTGTTTTACCTAGACACAGAAGAAGCACAGCTTTCATCTCACAAATGTTTGTCCTCGATCGGAATCGAACCCACGACCTACGGCATATAAGGCAGGGTTACTACCAACTGAGCTATGAGGCTAGTCGAATATTCATCATACCGTATGGACAAACTTTTGCAATATTCAGAATCTATAATATAAAAATTATGTCTAACAAATATAGTCTTAAGAGACTACGGAATATCTCTCTGAGCTAAAAACAGAATCTCGATAGCTCAAAAGCAGTGTTAATTTAATATTATTATCAAAATATTTTTGTCTATTTTTGCACCTAATTAGATTTCCTAATCAAACACACAATGATACCTTAAGTTTTCGTAATAATTCAATAATAACATGCCACCTACATCTACCCCGTGATAATAAGTGACCCTTGTAAGTCTATTACTAGACTTAGTGTTAGTGCTTAAATGGCAGCGCTCCCTGTCCTAACAACTCGAGGGGTAGTGGCGGATTTACCAGCAGGCTAAGTAGGCTTGAGCCTAGGGCGGCAGATTTTAGGGGCGGCAAATTTTAGAATCCTTTTTTTTTGCCAGAAATCTTTCGGATTTCTGTATGACGGTTTTCTCATGTAATTTCTCTAGAAGTCCACAATACATCTTTCCATTTACCGAATGTAAATTATTGCGTGAGTGGCATACCCCGCCTTATTAGTCATTTGAGCTTTGATTACCAATTACCTCAGAAATATACACAAAAAATATTTCCTGTGCAATTTGAAGCGAATTGTTGGATTTAAAAGATATTCTTAGAACTGCAATTTACAATTGTAGAGTGTAAGGGCGGAAAAATTTCTATAGCCTTTACTTGGGAAATGTGTAAATCCGCCACTGTCGAGGGGAATAATGTTGCTAAATCATAGTGTGAAGGGTAACATGATCTGTCGGAACTACTGATGTAGTATCCGTTCTCTGGAGGTGAACTACAAAAGGCTTTCATTCGCAGCCGATTCAGTCAGATCGTACGCCGTTCCCTCGAGACTATAAGTGTAATGAATAAAGTTTTGCAATCGACCTTTGTACAGGCAGACGTGTCAAGAATTATATATGTGAATACCAAATCTATCTATACACTTAAAGTGGTTTTTCCAAAGAGCTGTCAAGATTTTTGGAGTGGCTGATTGTAATATGTCATTAAATGTCAAGCTTGAACTTATCTATATGGCCTTATAGCTCCGTTGGTGGTAACCGTGCCTTCTGCTCTGTAGGTCGCGGGTTCGATTCACTCAGGACAATGATAGGTGTGACGAACATAGGTGTTCGCTCTGTGGATGTTGTTATGTATTATATGTATGAATTTACAAAAAAAATGTAATGAAGTATTATATCAGTTGTCTAGTTCCCATGATACATGATACTATTCTTTTGTAAATAAATACATATAATACATATTAACACCCAGACACAGAATAAACATCAATGTTACAAATGTCACATGAATGTTTGTCCTGAGTGGGGATTGAACCCACGACCTACAGCGCAGAAGGTAGGGTTACTAACCAACTGAGCTATGAGGCCAGTCAATATAGTTAGGGTAGTAGGCTAATATGTTAGGATATGAAAAAAGAACGATCAGATTAGTGAAGAATTATTTTTATATATTTATAGAAACACGGTTTTATAACATGAAACAGTAAATTTTAATTCAAAAGCCACAGTAATTATTGAAACGGTTAAAACGGCGGATACTGTATTTGTATGGGAATAAAGTGGGGTGTGATATGTGCATATCTCATGCGTCTAGCGTTATGAGGACGGACGAAGTGTAATGAGTAAAGTTGTGCGACGTGTGGCGTGCGACGTGCGACGTGCGACGTGCGACGTGCGACGTGCGACGCCCAGACGACGCGGGCGTTACTCGTTAGGAGCCGTTACAGTTTGGAAGCATGTCGTTTGGCACGGGGAATGCACAGAACTTATTTTATGTACTTATCACTTAATATTAAGTTTTTTTGAAAACTCATTATGGTGGTGAATCCTATCTAGACATTTTGCTTGCCTACGAGTAGATGTATAAATAAATAAATAATAAATATTGGTGGACTTTTCACACAATGCCATCTAGCCCCAAAGTAAGCTAAGCATAGCTTGTATCATGGGAACCAGACAATACTTAAATTCTTTTTTTTGTAAATACATACATTATAATACATATACCCAGACAAGGAACAAACATTCGTCATACAAATTTTTGTCTTGGGTAGGAATCGAACCCACGACCTACAGCGCAAATGCAGGGTTTTTTTTTTATGTGATTGGGATACGAAACGAGCCGACGGCCCACCTGATGTTAAGTGGTAACCTCGGCCCATAACAATCGATGCGACTTGGGTCCTCCCCTACTTGGTATGACAAGACTCAAGTCGCATCGTATGCGCCCGTAACTCTGAGACGTGTAGGTGGAATGTCTCGTGTGCCTGTAATTTCACCGGCAACCACACCTTTCAAACCGGAACACAGTAACGCGAACGCGTTACTGCTTGGCAGCAGAAATGGGCATGATGGCAGTACTTCCCCGGACGAACTTGGCGAGAGTTCTACTGCTCTTGAAACTAAACTTAAACTGTTAGAATTAGACTTGGTTATTTAATGAAAGGCATTAAGTATAGCCATCAATTTAAGAAAAATAACTTAAATCAACTCAAGGCGAGAGGAATACTTCTCAAAATGAATGAGTCGGCTTAAAACGTCTCAGATTCAGTTGCGGGCACTTGTTATAATCTGACAGGGCGTTAATCATCCGCGCAGTCGGGTAACTCATAACTCACAGATACCCAGTTTTGACCGGTTGGAGAAACCCGACCTTAGCGGATAATTTTATCATGTCGAAGAAATTATTCTCATTAAGTTAGCTTAACTATTACGTTAACGTTAAGTTAACTATTAAAGTAGAAAGTTATTAGATTTTTTTCTCAGCTAGCTTTTATTCTACTTGTAAAGAAAGAAGGACTAAAAAAATCAAGTCGATGGTAAAAGAGAAGAAAACGTCTGTACTAATTAATGTATAAATTGCTAAGTTTTACACCTGGTGGGTTTGACCCTATCCGACTTATCTTGGGAAAGAAGAGACAAAGAACCTCTAAAGGAGTGATTAATTACTTTTCTTATCGAATTTTCTACATCCGATTTCCTACGCCCTGAGAGCAACTCGCATGCAAAAACCCCCTTAACAGTCGTTTTATCTTTCATATTAATATTGGCGTGACTACGTGTTGTATGTTATTGTGTGAATAAGAAATAGATATTTAGAAAAGGACTGACTCACTTATCAATAAATCTCTGAAAGTACAAGAACAGTCTGCGAGTCTGAACCAGGTATTAAACCGAAGGACAAAATGCTTAACCCTTAAAGATTAAAATTGTTTGTCCTTCCAATATGGTTATTGTCTTAATAATAATAAAAATGTTCAGGGTTTTGTGATTTTTATTTGTTTTGGCTGAGCCAACTCTGACCCAAAACCTGTGCCAAATGGGAGATTGTTCGCTTATCAACATTTTGAGATTGTTCATACGTTGCTGTATAAACGGGTGACCTTGCATGTTATAACATATGCAGTAGTAGTAGTTATAAGTTGGTGGCGTGCAAGCACAACAAATACATAATACTTCGTTTTAAGAGCAGTAGAACTCTCGCTAAGTTCGTCCGGGGAAGTACTGCCACCATGCCCATTTCTGCCGCCAAGCAGTAACGCGTTCACGTTACTGTGTTCCGGTTTGAAAGGTGTGGTTGCCGGTGAAATTACAGGCACACGAGACATTCCACCTTCACGTCTCACAGTTACCGGCGCATACGATGTGACTTGGGTCTTGTCATACCTAGTATGGGAGGACCCAAGTCGCATCGGCTGTTATGAGCCGAGGTTACCACTTAACACCAGGTGGGCCGTCGGCTAGTTCCGTAAATGAATTACATAATAAAAAAATAAATACGTACAACAATCAAGTAAAGTGCGAGCAACTGAAATACTTCTTCAAGTGCTGCCTGGTATAACGAAAACCCCCGTATTCTCTCCCAGACAAGTATATCTGGGTGGAAAATGGAGGTACCAATACTTAGCCGGCTGCATCGGTTTACGATAGATTTAATTGCCTTACAAATGTTCATGCCAGCTGCGACATAGATAAAATTGTAATCAAAGATGTATAAGCACTTGTTTACTTATTACTTATGGTTTTGTATTATGTAAGTTTAACTTTGAACATCTCACAAATCTTCCACAACAGCTTCCGTGAAACCCTCTATAAAATGCCATTCGTCCAAATGAAGCCGTAAGCCCGGATATCACTGTGTATCCACTTGAATGTGGTTCGTGGAAGCCATCTCACACTAATCCCGACGATTTACTGAGCGCACATTATTTGGTAATGAAGAATCTTAGTGTTTCAGCAGCAAGTAAGAGCAAATGAGACCGCGGTGCTCTAGTGATACTGACCCCAGTTTCAATTCGGAGGCCGCCCGTTCAAACCCCGACGCGCACTCTATCGATTGAATGATTTAAGTGTGCAATATCTACCACGATCTCAAAACGGTGAGGGAAAACATCGGAAACCGACATATACTAGAAATAAAAATTCGAAGCCATGCGTCAAGTGCACGAAAGGAGCCTCCTTGAGGCGCACTTACAATCCTTTCACCACACTGGTTCGAGAGAACCAGTGACTCGAATACATAGATAGCAGCAAATATCGATTACAACTATGTATAGAGTAAGAAAAAAAAAATGTGAGCCGTCACGGGACGCCTGGCAGATGTGAAACATCGACATTATTTTGTAAAAGTAATATGCAAGGCATGCCGTGGCGACGCGTCGCCACGCCAGAAATCTGTTTTACGTGCGGCTATAGATGTTTCACATCAAAATATTTTTGGGGCATTTAGAGTCGAAGTGGACTGCTTTAACTTCGCAAACACGGTATTATCACAGCCAGCTACTAGCTAGAGTGTATACAGATATAAATATAATTATAAACATTTTCACAGGTGACGCGGGGAAAGCTGGATAAACAAAACAAATTTATATCAAACTGACTAGTCTTTAACGTAAAAAATATGTACACAAAAGCACGTCCTGGAAAATTTTAAAACATGCGTCTTCTACCATTATGGGTTTGGCTCCCGTGTGGATTACAGCCCTTTGACTCTCGCTCGTTGAGTGTAGCCCTTAGTGACGGGAACATTACTTAATGTTAACACTGTGCCACCCAGGAAATAATATTATTCTTATTCCGACGCGAGTCCCCGTGCAGCGCACACACACAGACACACACACACACACACACACACACACCCCACAAAAGTCCTTCAAAGTCCTGTATTTGAAATCGGGACCCAAATAACATTACCATAAACTTGCACAATTAGTGGTCCAGACGTTTTTATGGAGCGTAATCGGATTTTAAGGCCCGAATATATTCCGTTAATGAGGTTTCCAATGCTTTTGGGTAATTTATTCAAATATAAAAAATAAAAATAAGACAGAATAACAATAATCAGATTTGAGTTAAAATTAATCTCGTCCATACTATTCGATAGTCCAACGTATAAGTCAGCAAAAAGTGAGATAAGCGAGTAGAAATAATGTCCTCTACTTGTTAATATGAAGGACGCCGCGCCGTATCAAATCCTGAACAATATTGCTCAAAGAGTAAACAAACATGCACAATTGAAACGTCTCCGTAGTTGTGTCTGTCTGACACAGGGAGTCAGTATTGACCCTGCAAGTAGCCCTCGCAGGCAGCATCCACCAAATATAAAATGCAGTCTCAGATTCGATCTCCGGCCTGGACAATCGATGCCACGTAAGGAATACTGGCGCTAGGATATGAAAGAGTGTGCGATATGAGTTTTTTCGTTTTAACCTTGAGGAGAAACATTTAATGGCCGTGTCTTACAACCGAAAATCTCGTTTTGTGATATCTAATAATTGGTATTAAGCTGTTATGTCAAATAACCCTGACTGCCCTTGTTGCCGGTTGAGAGTACATGTTGTTTTAGGGTCAATGAGTTTTTTTATATTTTTTATATAATACATTTACGGAACAAGCCGACGGCCCACCTGGTGTTAAGTGGTAACCTCAGCCCATAACAACCGATGCGGCTTGGGTTCTCCCATACTAGGTATGACAAGACCCAAGTCGCATCGTATGCGCCCGTAGATGTGAGACGTGAAGGTGGAATGTCCCATGTGTCTGTAATTTCACCGGCAACCACTAGAGTTCTAAACTAACTAAGACTTGTATCATAGATTGGAACTAGAAAAACGATTTAATCATAAGGTGGGCAGGAGGTCCGCCAATAAAATTCCACAATCTTTTAATAAAAAAATACTTTGTGTGAAACAAAGAAACTATCATTCATAGCATCCCACCCCACCGAGGCACAATCTCCCCTCGGGTCCGTATTTCATTCGATTTGATTTATAAAACTCTTACATTATTTGTGTGGGTGTGTGTTTGTGTATGTGTGTTCATCAGTTTAGACCGGGATGGACATCATTGGCTAGGGCTGCTTCTGAACACGACTCCACTGGATGTTTCTTTAAATCACCTACAGTTTTAATTCAATGTATGTTTTTGTGTAAGGAAACGTATTTTCTTGTGACTAATGAGGGAGTAAGCAAAAGGCCCGCTTGATGAAGCTGTATCCTTTGCCCGCAACAATCGCGAGACGTTTGTCTTCCCTTGCTATGGGATATTGAGCCCGTAACCCTGGGACACGGACATATAACTTTGTCTCATTGTATTCTCAAATTTCCGTGATACAAATATGTAAATATCAGTTACTTCCTTGGTAAAATTTGGCAAACTTTGCTTATAGATTCCTACAGAGTTTGTTTGACTCAATATTTATTATTTAGTTCTTAAAACAATGAAATTTGTGATTGCAATCTTTCGTAATTAAAGCTATGAATGTACAATAATATCAGGCGGGACTTTAGCTCGTTCATCATTTATTCACGTCACAAATTTTTTTTGATAAATTTAATTTCAAATAAAAAGAAGTTATATTTAGTTATTTATTATTATTTATACACACATAGAAAATTTTAATATAACAATGTGTAAGATCCTTTTACTCAATATATTAATGAAATATAAGAATATGTGAAGGGTGCCAACCCTAGGTAAGTACGCAGCGCAGAAGGGAGTTAAGTTTTTGCCGGAGCACAGATAAATCATTCGCCAGATGATAACGCTGAAAAACTACGGCAAAGGAGGGTTTCCGTTACTTGACTGCTGCTCTGCTCTGCGCGGGTTCGTTCGCTGTTTTATTTGCCGTTCTGTTAATTTATTTCTAATGACGTCACGAGTAGATAGCCCCCCTGATGTTGAGCGGTATGCCCTGCCCACAACAACGACAATTTAACTTTGGTACGTGCGTTAAACTGTGAGAAGATCCAAGTCAAATCACATTGCACCCCTATCTCTTGAAACCTGAAGACGTGTCGTCTCATGCGCCTGATATTTTACTGACACACGCAATCTAAATACCATGACAAAGTGATGTGAATGCAATGCTACTCGGCGGTAGAAATGGGTGTGGTAGCTGTACAAACCCCGAATAGAATTAAGCGGAAAGTTAAATGGCGAAACTAATCTGTTCATCACAATCTTCATTTAAAAAGGTTTTACGAAATTCAAAAGAAATGGCTTGGAAAAGAGAATTGGTAAGTAAATTAAAAATTACGCCACGCGTACTTATTGCTAAGTTTGACGCATTTTCAACCCTCTAAGGGAAAGGACATCTTGAAACCCTTAAAGGTATTCTTTTGACATATAAATGAGACATATTAAAATGCCAAAGCCAGCAGAAGTCCATCTCATTTAAAGTGGTATAACTTGTACCTCTAACAATACATAGCGAGTAAAGTTTCCAAGACGGAAAGATAAATCATTTCACAACATGAAGCTGAGAAACTTAACTAACTCCCGGAATATAGTACCTCAGCTTTCATTAACTATTTTACGTTTTAACTGTATTCAGTTAACTTTATGCCGTAAAGGATAGGTGTATATCACCCGGCCTCGGTTCGAAGTGAAATATAAACGATATATTCAAAATTAATTATCCTGTTTTTGATTAGTGGCTTATTTTTTGCAGACTAGTAAGACTTTAAGAGCAGTAGAACTCTCGCCAAGTTCGTCTGGGGAAGTACTGTCACCACGCCTATTTCTGCTGCCAAGCAGTAACGCGTTCGCGTTACTGTGTACCGGTTTGAAAGGTGTGGTTGCCGGTGAAATTACAGGCACACGGGACATTCCACCTACACGTCTCAGAGTTACGGGCGCATACGATGCGACTTGGGTATTGTCGTACCTAGTAGGGGAGGACCCAAGCCGCATTGCTTGTTATGAGCTGAGGTTACCACTTAACACCAGGTGGGCCGTCAGCTCGTTCTGTAACTGTATTACATAAAAAAAAAAACAGTTTGCCAAAGGAAGGTCAAACCCTAACGCGTGGATACGTACCGGTACGTATACGGTAGTGATTCTGCTGGCAATTAAGTTGTTTTTAAGTTCACACATCTCCTTCTCTTACTATAGATAAATATATTTTGCGAAAGGAGGCTTTTTGAGGCGCACATTATTTGTCCTTTCACCACATTGGGTCGATAGAGCCGGTCACTCGAATATTACCTAGTACTAGTACATTACATAATATATGCAAAGGGAACAGACCACAGCTACAGTTATGGAGTTGTCAATAAGGAAGATCCTGATATTTGCACCTGTTTCTCTAATATATAAAAATGGTAATTTTATTTGATAGAATATTCGCTTAACTCTACATAACTTTCATGGAATATCTCGTGATAAAACTTGTGGGATTTGTCCCCGCGTACAACCGCTTACTACTTGTACATAGTTCAGATACTCACGCCGGGTATAAAGCTTTCCGATTACAAAACTTTGCCCTCGCTTCCAATCAACGCATCGGTGACTCTACGCACTTTAAGTGAAATTAATTTTATTAAAATATATTATTCAGAAACAAAATTAGACCTTACCCGTACGCAAATAGAGTATCACTTTTGAATAGAATGATCGTGTCGCCACGCTACTAATGAGTTTCGGAATATGAAAATAAAAAAACATATTACTTTTTACGTTTATTTTCCGGTATACGAGTTTCCATAAACACATTGCAATGAATATTATGGATTCTGTACAATTATACAAGGTAAACAATTATACAAATGTAAATACATATACATATAATGTTGGCACCTTAACGCGACACGTACGAGTGGGTATGTGTGGAAAGTGTACGCTGAGTACAGACAGTGTGAGGTGACGTCGGATAGTTCCGTGACCGTACACTACACACGTAGAGGCCGCGTCGGAAGCAAGTCCGGCGCGTCGCGACGCCCGGACGGACGCGGACGGACGCGGACGCGACTCACAGCACAGCATCGTGTACGCAAACAGTAGGAGGTAAGGGAGCGGGGCGGGGGCGGGGGCGGGGGCGCTACCACACACACACACATACACAAGGTAACAACGAGCATCAAGCGCGCTCCATCCGCCATATTATAAACATCTAATATTTATTCTGGACATCTACTTACAATATAATTAAAATTTAACGCGGACGTGATGGGACTTGATAGATAATGCCCTGAGGAGAGCTAAAGGGGAAGTGACAGCCGATCCCATACACGCGAAGACTCTACGCAAGCGTTATTCAAACGGGTGACACAGCTGCGTGTGATTGCAAGACTCCATTCAAATGAACGTTTGAGTAGACACCTCAGGTGTGGCCGAGCAGTAGAGTAGGGGGGAAGAGAAGGAATCTAGGAGCTCCTTAACTACGTAGCAATTCCGCAATGGACGGCACTTTTCCAGGTACGAACATAACACTGTATCCCATAAAACATCCAATTGACAATTCAGACGATACAAAAATACATTTCACTACTACCTAACTAAACTAATGTTTAAATTCATCGATTTAAGTTAAGTGATCGTCCCGCGACTCGCCCGCGCCTCACGTCGCGTCGTATCACAAATGTTTACAACAAACAATATGTAGGTACACAGCTATTGCTCAAACTTTATTCCACACTTGGACTTTACATTTATATATCCCCGCCAAAACATTTTGAACACGAAAGACTTATTCTGGTTCTGGATGATAAAAAATTTTACAATTGTATTGAAAAATGACTTTGAAATTGTATGCAGAAATCGTAACATTAAGTTAAATTCATAGGAATTTATCGTTAAAATAAATGATAATTGAAAATATGAAGTTTTCATTTAAAATTGTCGTCCAAGTGCGAATTTAGCTGGCAAACAACTACCGAGACGGAAAGAGCTATCAAATAAACTTAATCTAATACAAACTAACCATCGATAACATCAACATTTAAACATCCCATATAAATTCTCACTTACACACATACAGATACTAAGATTGTTGGAAAAATTGTGGTAGCAAACATTTGTTGTTCATACAAAAACTTGCTCGATCTAAACGAGCGTCTAAAATTGACATCCATTTACATGATTTCCATGTAAGCTATGATACACCGTATTCTATTACAGAATTTGACATCTATATAAAATATAATTAGATTATGCTAGCGAATACACTAACTCTGAAAAGTTCACATACATTATTGCTGAGGCTAACATTTTACATGAAAGCGAGGGTAGTATTGAAGTAACACGCGTGTCTATATGACGTGTAATGCCCCCCCCCCAACAACAATCATGAACTTTCCCATTCCTTATGTCTAGTTGTCAATATTCTATAATTATAATTTTCTTTGGTGTTTACATTGCTCTAGAATACACATCCTTATACATAATAAATAGAAACAAAATTTAATCCACGATTGAATATACGAAAATCTTTTTTTATTATTTTTTCAAAATATCAACAATTTGGCACATTTGATTCCTGTTTCTAAATTACGTTTAATAAGAGGAATTTGAAAAGGAAGGGAAAGCCAACAAACAAAACACGAAGAGACATTACAACTTATTTGATAACCTGACACCTGCATCCGTCAGTTCCACCTAAACTCAATAATGATCATTTTATTTATTTGATTGAGCCAGGGGACTTTGAATCATTAAGTGTTGGTATAAAACATAAGTTAGAACGCGGCGAGCGCGCAGGAGATAGGATAGGAATAGGTACTAGATAGGTAACACATAATGTATATAGAGATAGATACATTAGACACTACGAAGACTAGAATTAGGAGATTCGTATCGTATGCAGTAACTATAATAGAAACGGAAAGTATGAATCCGCTTGGACGTATTTATATAATAGTTCGTTCATCACATTCTGGACTGGACTTAATGCTCTATTGAAACGCCCGTTAATAACGTTTTCATTAGTTACCGTTAATTACTTCTCGTCTCTTAAAACTTGTTGCTTTAAATCTGAAGCATTTCAACAGAAGCATTAAGTCCATTCAATTCACCGTCTACCATATTTAAAACTGGCATGAATTACAATAGTTCTTCATTTTTTTTAGTAATTTTTGATTCAACACTCATGTTGTAACTTTCCTTTGACCACTCAGACGATGTTTTTTTACATAAGCTAAATAATCTTTTCAGACTGGTTCCACTCTTAGATGTGTTGCAACGCCAAATATAAAACCCACCACATTTGCGGGTAGATTGTAATCGCGGTGTTGTGTAGCGCGCGCACGGAGTGTCGGGCGGGCGCGGGGGAGGGGTGCGGGCCGCGGCGGGGGAACACCGCCACCGCGCCGCCCGTCGGTGACGCCGCTATGCACCACATCTACACACAGACACCAACGTATTCTACATGTATATATTTAGCATATATAACAATAATATTCTTATTTTAGTTTAATTCTTCGAGTTTGACTTCATAATATCACTGGTGTTTAGCCGTTCGGCGGCAGATTTTCAACTTGAGAGGTGGTAGCCAGTATGTATATGCTAAGGTTTTCGTACCCCAGAAGCTCGGGCACGCTACGTGAATACCAACAGAGCCGTCATCACATCAGATAGTGCATCTATCCCCATCTAAATGAATAGACATTAACCTCGCTTGGTAACATGACATGTGTATAGGTATGGTCTCTGCACCTGCACACACACACACAGTGTGGGTTCAGCTCTCAGTATGTGTCAGGTGTATGTAGAGTGTGTAGAGGGGGGACAGGAGACTGACCTCGGTGGGATCGGAGACGTGCAGCACGGCCCTCCAGCAGTGGTGCGCGAGGTCGGGCTTGAGCGCGGCGGGCACCACCTCCCCGTCCCCGTCCCCGCCGTCCCCCCCGGCGGCGTCGGCGGCATCGGCGGCCCGGCGCAGCCACAGCACGCGCACGCCGCGCCCGCACGCGCCGCACTCCAGCCGCCACCCGCCCGCCCACGGCTCCGCGCTCAGCGCCGTCGCCGTCGCGCCACCTCGACACACACACAACACACACTTATATACACACACACACACACAAACACTTATATACACATACACACACACACGTGTTGGGTACAGAACAATCCAGGAGATACTTTTTTTTGGTCATATTGGTGATAAAACGAGCTTGCAGCCCACCTGATGTTAAGTGATAACCGCCGCCCGTTGACAACAGCAATACGACTCAAGTCCTTCCACCAAAGTACGAGAAGACTCAAGTCGCATTGCGTTGCCTCCATCACCCCGAGACGGGGATGTTACGTCTCATGCGCCTGCAATTTCACCGGCACCCACTCCCTTCCACCGGAACACAGCAACACGAGTGCATAACTGCTCGGCGACAGATTACCAGGTGTGGTGGCAGTACTTCTCCGGGCGAACTTGGCACAAATTCTACTGCTAGTTTGGGTTGCTCCTTTCGCACCACCCAGGGGACACGTGTAGGGATTCAAAGGGTATCGCGCGAACAACGTGCCCCCCCCCCCCCCCCTAGATATTTTAATTAACATTCTAATATGTACACTGAGGCACAATGAAGATCAAACATATTTTGAACTAATATTTCGAAAAAATAAAAAGACGTGTGGCACTCGGAGACTGCCGCTGTAAAGCTATTGCGCGTGATATTTCAAAAAGTCATTAAAAGTTTTGGTATTTATCGATAGATGGAACTAAAAAGTATCACCGCTGTGCCGGTCGGAGTGGGGGGTGTTAGGTTTTTTTCGTTACGGAATTTCTGGATTCGTCCTCCACGCTCAAGGCCCGCGATAGAAGCTATGCAATAGCTTAAAAACTGTAATCGTTATCAGCAGCTGTTGAAAATACAAATTATATGAACTAAAACCAACTGTGCTGAATGTGTAGACCTAACGCTCTATAGAAGTGGCATAGTCAGACCTGTGGGAGGCGCGCGGGGCACGCTCCTGGAGAGTGGCATGAAAGAAATGCACACCTCCAGCATCCGCCCACACATCTCTCCACAACCGAGGAATAATTAAAACGGTTCTGCCCTGTCGGAGGAAACTGAAGTATGTATTTTGGTTACCGGTGACTTTGAGCGTGACTCTCTTGAGTTCCCTCAGGCGCATCAGGTCCGGTCCCCTCGCGCCGACGCACCGGTACTCGCCGCCCTCTTGATACAGCGCATCTTTTATACCTGAGACAACATTATATTGAAGTTGTAGTTTACAATAATATTTATAAAGACATGTTACGCAAATGCTATATAGGTAAGACCGCTTCGAAAACGTATGAGTTAGACTTGATAGTTACCCAGCACTCCGTGCGCGTGGTGCGAGCCGGCCGGCGCCCAGCTCTCGCTCGAGTTGCCGACCACACGCCGCCACCAGCAACCCACGCTTCCTGTCACCACAGATACACTTGATAGTTACCCAGCACTCCGTGCGCGTGGTGCGAGCCGGCCGGCGCCCAGCTCTCGCTCGAGTTGCCGACCACACGCCGGCACCAGCAACCCACGCTTCCTGTCACCACAGATACACTTGATAGTTACCCAGCACTCCGTGCGCGTGGTGCGAGCCGGCCGGCGCCCAGCTCTCGCTCGAGTTGCCGACCACACGCCGCCACCAGCAACCCACGCTTCCTGTCACCACAGATGATAGTTTACCCAGCGCACAGATTATGTCAACCATCCGCTCACAACCAAACCTAAGTAGCGTAATCAACTAACACAAGATAAATCACGGCGTCATCAATATTACTAGATATACCTCTACATTGATGGTGAAACCGTGTTTTTCCTTCGTCCTGACAGTACACACATACAGTATTGGCTAATTTAAAAAACATGTTGAAATTTGCATACGGTTTTCTCGAATAGATAGATTGATTCATAAGATTTCGATGAATAATTAAAAAAAAAAAATAGTTACCGCTATGTTGTTGGTCATGTTAAAAAGGCATGCAAAGCCGGCGCGTGTTCCTCGTTAATAAATTATGTTATATTTAATTGGAATACAAATTGAAGAACAGAAGACAGTGTTCTTGTTGCTTGATGATTCATTTGATGCTGTTTCCGTCTTTTTCCTAAAGTGTTGCCACACCAAAAGTAGTGGCTATAAAACCGTTTACCAAGCGCTTAACACCTGGTAACTTAGTTATGTCACCCATGTTTGAGTGAGTGCGTGTGTTAGTGCGCTTACCTTTAGGACAGTGTAACTGCACGTTCCCCCCGACCGGAACCTCTACCTTCTGGTGGTCGGGCTGTTCCTCCTCCGTAGTCGTCTCCGTCATCGTGTCCGTGCTCTCCTCGGGAGCGGCTGTGAAGTAATCCTTTACTTATTTAGCTGGATTACACAAACGAGAACACTCTTTAAAATAACAAACATTCAAATAACAAAAGAGCTTGATGGCTGAGGAGTAATCCACAATCGTCATCAATCCGAAGGTATTAAGTGTGAGGTCGCTTGACCCTCAAGTAGCTATATCAATATTGGTATAACGCTTTGAGTTCCGAGTGCGAGTACATTATCCACTAATCAATTTAGTGATTACACCCAATAGATGTAATTAATCTAGTTTAATTGATCGCTGCGAGCTCGCATGAATAATGATTAGAGCTAATTTATGGCTGGATTTAATTGGCTGGTTCCGCTAAGCCATGAGTCAGTGTCACGCGGAGTGCCAACAAAAACTTAGTGGCAGTGATATGTGAAGATCGATAACTAATCAATTGAATTTGAATTTTAGAGCTTACGATGGATTTAGGTGAACAAAATTGCACACTTTGCCGTGTCTGTTTGTGCGTATGTGTATCTGTGCCTGTGTGTGGATATTTTAGTCTCAATCTTACCTAGAGTTTAAAACTTAATCAAAATATATATAAATTAAGTGGTTAATGCCCATCTTAAAGGCTGGCAGCCATTAACAATGCCTCAGGTGTTGCAGATTTCCATGGAGGATGGTGATCACTTAACACCTGGTGGCCCGTAACCTCGTCTGCTAGTATTTGATATTAAAACAAAAATAACGAGAATGTCAATGTCTCATGTTGATTTGGTTGGATTTGATGTAACCCTGTGTGAATTTCCAGGGTAATATACACAAGCATCTAGTCTCATCGAGTGTATGTACATTTTTAAGACTCCTGTGACCTTTAATTAGGATGAATACTTTGCAGAGCAAAGATTAAAGGTTATATTAAGTTTGATATCGGCCCTGACCTCTCCCTCGGGCTTTACCTTGATTGCGACGAGTAGGGAGGGTTACTCACGTATGACATTGAGGTAGTATCCGATGCTGGAGTACTCGGAGTGGAGCCAGGTGGCGCGGCAGCGGTACCACCCGGCGTGGGCGGCTTGCAGCGCGCCCCACCGCAGCGTAGCCGCCCCGCCGCCGCCGCCGGAGCCGCCGGAGCCGCCGGAGCCGCCCTCCAGCGGCGGCGGTGAACTGACCACAACCATATACATAACCAACTGCGTCTTTAACTACAACTATGTAGCTATGTCACTCTTGTGACTGACCTGTGATGAGATCATCAAAGAAATATACACACCCACATACATTACAGTTATCAAATTGTCAACAGTCACAGTTAGAACTACGACCACCGGATATCTACGGGGTAGGTAATGCGACTCCTTCAATTGATAAGCCCATGTATGTATCTACCGCACGTTCCCCGTTACGTATGCGTTGCAACAAGTAGATACGAGTACCTGCTGCAAACGTATGAACTGAATTCAACTTTGGCATATTCCTTCAATAAAACAAGTTAAAACAGACGGAACAAATTGGCAAACTAACATTATTTATTTAGCGAGGCCGTAATCCATTTAGAACTCGCAACGTACAATATTCAACTGAATTTAATTTGTTAAACTCACATACCAAGTCTGTCTGTGGGGATAGAAACTATTTTGGTTCTGTTTTACATAATTGTTCAATTACTGAAACCGGCCTCGTAATCGTCTCGCAGTTAGGACACTGGCTACACACACTACTACTATACCTACTACTCAACGAGCGATAATGTATGGGTTGTTATCATGAGCTACTATACCTACTACTCAACGAGCGATAATGTATGGGTTGTTAACATGAGCTACTATACCTACTACTCAACGAGCGATAATGTATGGGTTGTTAACATGAGCTACTATACCTACTACTCAACGAGCGATAATGTATGGGTTGTTATCATGAGACATTTCATACCACCGGATATTTCCATACGAGATATCCCAACTCATATAATCAGATTATACTCAATATAATTTTAGACATCTGTTTATCAATTTACACAAGTGTACAAATATTTGGTGATATTTTACATCGGATGTTAATCTGCTATTATATAACACATACAACGCTATCCGGATTACTTAAACCAAATAACTTTATATATTTCTGGATAATATTAATTTAGCTAGGGATCAAGGAATCAGTCCGCTCCCGCGGCCCTGAAATATACTTTTATATTATTATTTTATACTTACTCGTACTAATACAAAATATCATAAAAATATAAAAAACCTATGAATCTATTCAACTTTTAAAACCGTGAGATTTCTTACTTATTCCTGAGAGGGTTGGAAGTCCACAGACGAAGTCAAAGACGGTGACTAGTGCGCAATAAAATTTCCAACTTCGCTTAACTCGGTTATGTCCAGTTAGTAATTTTCCCCACAGACTCTCTCACACGACGCCGACTGTGCGGCGGCATGACGTAGCTCCTAACTCTATATTTATTATACTATATGAAATATTATTACAGTACAGAAAAACGAAAATTGGATGCTTAAAAAAATTCAAGGATTGCTATAAGTGGTATTCTTCTAAACTGAGGTCAAATTATTGAGCTTTTTCCGTTAAACGACTATATTTGGCCGTCAAATTTGGTGTTACATTTTTTTAAGCAAATTACATAAATGTTATTATTTATTATAACTTTTAATAAAAATAATCTATGCTAGAAAACTAAGTTAATCTAGACAGCCGCCGCAGGTCGAAATCAATTATTAACGACCTCCGCCAACGCGAGAGTTATTCTGTAATGAATTAGAGTTGATAACACAAATATATTTCTTCCTACAAGTAAGGTAATGTTGCAGCACGCCTTGCTACCGGCGGGCGGCGTATAACCAGTGAGTTCGGCAAAGTTTCTGTCACCTAATTCCTTGTTGGCCGTAAAAAGAGACCGTGAGAGATATACCAACTTGGATTGAGGTTGTGTGTCTGTGTGTGAACTGGCCTAGCGAGTGGTGGCATTGCGACAAGCGACTACAGCGTACTATTCCTGTGGTAGCTAGAGGAGAAAAAGCTAAGAAATGGAACGACAAAACATTAAAAGCGACCCTTTACTCAGACTCGATTAACAAGCATTAAATAATATTTGGGTGACCAAATTAAATAGACGAACATTGGTTCTTCTGCACCACAAAAACGATGTTTATATCACCTGAATTCCCTACAATACGATGCAGTATATGAAAACGCTGACAATTACCTGTCAGTCGCTACCGCTCGTAAGTTGGACACGCGACGAGAGTATTTGGAAACTAGGGGAGCGCTGTAACTTCTGTGATATCAATATTGTCGGAAATGATTTCGGGATTGTGTTGTAACTTTCTAGATAAGCTTGTCAAAACTATTGTAGGGATATGATCGCTCCATGAATCTGTCGCCCCCTATGATCTTAACAAACAAACTATTCAATCTCATTCATACACATTGTGGCACAAATCAGTGAACTCACAATGAAAGTAGAGGGTGAACAATTTTAATAAACAGGGGTTGACGCTGAGGGGAGGGAGAGTACCGTGACCGAAGTGAGCCATCGTGTGCCAACATACATGGTACGACTATAAAGGTATACATACTCATAGTACCAGAAAGAGTACCTGTCATTGCCTTAAAACTGCCGGAATACATTACGTGGTGAGCGTGAAGGTTCTTGGGTCATCGGGTGTTGGTTGTTGACACAGGAGAGGGTATAAGGGTCGAGTCACCTGGTGAGATCGTCGTCGTCGCGCAGCCACCAGGCGCGCGCGGGCGGGTTCGCGTCCACGTCGCACCGGAGCGCCGCCGCCACGCCCGCGGACAGCGCCACGCCGAACCCGGGCCACCGGGAGATCACGAACGAGGGCGGATCTGCGGCCCACATACAACCACTTCACCACCATCAACTACATCACAATCAACAATTTGGATGTTCGGCGACGTTTAAACTTGGCCGAAAGTTTCTTATTGAAATTCTTCATTCAGAAATCACTAATATTCAAATATTCACAGTCATATTCATGATTTGCTATATGTTTTCAATATATCGCTAATGGAAGTGAGTGACGGAAAGTACGAAATAACCTAAATCAAAAACGTTATGTCCAAAAATAAACATTGCATCTTTTTTACCAGAAATTCATAAATGTGAACTTTCTCACGAAATATTCCTTTTAACTTACCTTTATGTAGGTGCAAAAACCTAATAAATAAGCTCTGAGGTATGATGCGTACCAACGAGACTACTCCTATGTACCCATACGGGAACACACGTAGGTACTCATCATAAAGAGCCATTGAAACATTCACGAGTAACGAAATCCCATTTAGGATGTCCCACAAGGCTCCCCCCTGGGCTCCGTATTATATATCACACATCAAACGTTGCACGTCGCGAATGCAAATTCTCTCCAAATATCTGAATTATCCCAAACTTTGACATGCTTTACGTACATTTTGTGAATACGTTAACCGCTTGATGGTAATTTGTGATGTTGATATAACTTTGTATTGACGTTCTAATGCTAATTTAGAGTTGATTGAAGTCGGGACTGATATCATCTGAGGTTAATCAAGATACCGTTATTTAGTTATTAGTTTCAAGGGTATTAAATTGTAATTCTGGGGGAATGTTAATCAGCCAAAAGTGGCACGGAGGGTGTTCTGATTTCCTTTAACTTATATGTAAAGTTTTTCCGTAGCTTCAAATAAAATTAACTGTTTGATTATTTTCGTAATCAAGTCTAATATTGAATTCAAAATACACGTTTCTAGATTTGAAAAAACATCTTTATCTTTGAAGAGCTCAGCTATATGAAAGTAATATTACTGACATTTTCATGACAGACTTTCATTACTTTTCATCAAGTTCATTTACCGACATGTCAAGCTACCCAAACATCTCCCGGCTGGGTTTATGGAGTCGCTACACAAACGTATTAAATTTCTCCCCAAATTTATTTAAACTCAAGTGTGGATGAGTCCCGAAAGAGCCATTATAAAATTTTCGGTATACGTGAGTGAAACATACAGGTCATTCTCACTGAAATATTGCTACATTAGTACTGATTTGACATGTGAAATGAAAATGAAAGAAATTGCTGCAGTCCAACAAACATGTTGATGATGATGACGGTGACGGTGATGGTGATGGTGACGGTGATGGTGATGGTGACGGTGATGGTGATGGTGGGGGCTCACAGGTGACGTGTATCTCTAGCTTGGCGGCGAGCGCGAGGTGGGAGGCGTCCGGGCGCCGCTGGCGCGCCTCGCACTGCAGCGACGCGTTGTGCAGCTCCCGAGCAGCCGTCACCGCCGCTCGGGATGACGACACGCCCTCTACACGTACACAACACACGTACACAACACACGTACACACGAACCAATACACTCAAATTTGAACTAGATAAACGAAAAACTTTACAAGTAACAACTTGTTTTAAATATTTGTGCTTCATTATATTGGCATTCCGTTATTTTCATAAAATTTTAGCATGAACTTTGGCCAAAACTTCCTAATATCTCATGACAAGGTTCATACACTAAGTTAACTACATAATGTATGATGATACATCATTACTACAGATCACATAAATGACTGTTTTGAAACCCGTTGCGCTCGTAGTTAGAAATCGCAGAAGTAGCCTGGCGATCTCAATATTTGCAACATTGTAATTTCTACAAAACATGATCAACGCTCATATTTTTGTATCTGTACTAGTATAGGAAACTTTATGTTGCTCACAAGTGAGTAATGTTTGGCACAGTTTTCAAATGTAATATATGAAATACTTACCAACGGAATAGTTGGTAGAGTGTATCCTGAGGTAAGGTCGGTGGTCCAGCGAGGGCTCGAGGGCGGACAGTCGCCACGTCAGCTCTGGCGGCGGGACTCCTCCTGATGATACACACGCGAGTACATGCAAACATCAGAACGCTACTGTGCGGACAATGTTTCACATCAACCAATAACAATGGATACAAGGAGACAAACATATAATATGTTATATGAAAGAGATAAATAACGAATAACGAGGACTTTTTGAAAAATAGTGACGAGGAACATCAGTGGTTCGCCCCTTCATATCGTTTCTCGTGCAGGTAGGAACAGTAGGAACAGCTCCTCACTGCTAAAGTTGACCGTGAACTTCAGTGGTAATATGGTCAGCGTGATTTGTTGAGACGCAATAACTATTACGTCGATACTATTCCCTAGGGAATGGAACTAATTTTGTATTTTTTGAATTTTAGTTACAAATGTAACCAAAATCTTCGCCTCAATTAAACTGTAAATAATTCCATTATGTTAAATTTCTTGATTAATCACCCACAGAAAATGAATACAAAGTGTCAGGGACAGTATCTATCGGAGTCATTAAGAAACTTCTTCGAGTCACCGGCTCTGTCGAACCAGTGTGGTGAAAGGATTGTAAGTGCGCCTCAAAGAGCCTCCTTTCGTGCACTCGACACATGTCTTCGAATTTTTAGTTCTAGGACATGTCGGTTTCCTCACGATGTTTCCTTCACCGTTTTGAGAACGTGGTATTGCGCACATAAATCTATCTATCGAAAAACTCATAGGTGCACGTTGGGATTTGAACCGCTGACCTCCGGATTGAAACTCGGGGGTCAGTACCGCTAGACCACCACGCACCACATCAAGAGGCAGTGAGTTACCTTCAGCGACGCACCGCACTTCGAGCTCGGTCTTGTCTCGCACCGGCACCCACGTGTTGCCGGCGTCCAGTCTCCGGCCGTCCATTGCCAAGTACACGGAGCGGACGGGCTCTGAATAATAAATGCACTCATGTAACAGTTGTACCTCCCGTGCTCTGTCAATGTTTAGCTTAGACGAGCCTTAACCGCCTGCTGGCCCCTGACGTCTCATGACTTGATTTTCCATATGATCGCTTTATTGTCCACTCGCGTTAGGCTGTGGATTATAGAGCACATATCGTTGCCGTAAAACTATTAAGATTTTTCCCCCTTTTTCATGTTGCTCTTCCTTTGATACTCTCTCCCTTGAGTTCGCCGCTCTGCTCCAAATTTTATATCATTTTGAAGTTTGCTAATATTTTGTTGGTAATATAGTTTCGGGAAAACACTGACTAAGAGGATAAACTGAATGGCCCAGACACATGTTGTAGTGCAGTATTCTGCAGTTGTTTTGCCCATACATTTGATGAATGTTGCAGATTATTTTTGGTCAAATAAAACTGCAGATATCGATTATGACGACTTCGTCAACATTTAAAAAAAAATCAAGTGAGAAGACAGGTTTTTAGAGGATCAAAATCCTATAATATTAGAGTCTGCTATTAAAAGTGAAGTATATTCCTGAAATGAAGACACTGATCAATGATAATATTTGTTCAAACTGAGGCGCCACCTTCCGCTAGATGTGATTATAATTGGATACATATAGTATAAGTTCTTCTTCCCCATGGAGGGTCGGATAGGGTTTGAACAGGCATCAAACTTATCGATAAGTATGCGTGACCTTATGTTGAGAATAATATTGACGTTTCCAAGCCATTTCTTTATGAATTCTATGTAAATAAAAGTTTTGACTTTGACTAAGTAAGTAAGGAGTGGTGGGAGTGTGGTGATTGTGACTCACCATAGATGAGCAGGTGTGTGGGGTGCCCGGAGAGCGCGCCGGCGGCACAGCGCCAGGCGGCCGCGTCGCCGCGCGTGGCGCGCCCCACCACCGCCCACGCGCCCTCGCGCCACACGCCCGCCCCCGCCCCCGCCCCCGCCCCCGCCCCCGCCGGCACCAACACCAGCTGAACACAATACACACCAGACACTTACACACAACCCATCTATGATCTATCAATAACAGACGCATCACACCCTCCATCTTCACGTCACAAAGCTGCCAACCATATAATAATTGATCTGAATCGTGTATTTCTTGTTATGAGCAGGTGATACACATACAGAATCACCTGATCACCTTTTCTCTGAAGGGGTAGGCAGTAACTCAATAGGCCACTTACCAACTACTAGTGGATTCACTACAGTGGGAACATTGACTTGACAACTGGTGAGGTCATCGCCGCCTTTGCTTTCCCACAAATTATTCACGTGTATAATGTTGGCGAACGGCAAAAAGAGACATCGCCAGTGAACTGACATGTGTGCCTCTACGAGGTGTATTTGAATCAATTCACTGTAGTGGAGTAGGAATGTCAGTGTCACGAGCGCTGCTGACGATTCCTTCAATACTTGAATACGAAACAGATCGTTCATTTTTGTAATCAACAATCAAGCAATCTCCGAAGACATCTGCACCAGTTTGTCTGTTTTCCAAACAAACTTGGAAGTTTTCCAGTAATTACAACTTCGTCTCCATTAAATTCTTTTAAAATAAGTTTTTCACTTAGCAAGACTGGCTTTGACATTTTATAGAAAATAATAATTCATGAACTGAATAAATAAATTAAGCGATGAACGAAGTCAAATTTCACGGGTCACTGTATATTAATTTTCTATCTGAAATGTCTGACGAATATCTCCCTCTATTTTTTACAAAACATAATTTACGGGATGTAAATGTATAAATATGGGACTACTCCCGAATCAACAAAAGATCGCTATTCAAGATAAAAGGTATTGTATGAGCTGTCGACTGGTTTTGCTAAAAGAAATTCCCAAGACCTGCTGTACCCGCTGTCTGTATCCGCTGTCGCGTGACTGTGTTTCCGTTTAGAAGGTACCAGTATGGTTGGCCGTCACATTTTAGGCAGAGTTTTAAAGCGAAGCGGTCTTCCCGTGCCCAAACAGGGGAAGATCCAAAATGAATGATATTTCGGGATCACTTGAGAAGTCAGCGTTATATTTTTGAAAGTAGCTGCTATGCTTAACTGGGTATAACTCTGGAAATAAGTTAAAGTGAACTGATTACCTCGTTATCCTTATACCACTGCACTGTGGTGACGTTGTCGAGGTCGCAGGGGATACGCGCCGTGGAGTGTGCCTCCACTAGGAGCTCTCGATCATGTTTCGGGACCTAACGATACAATAGTAATATACAATTGATGAACATTTCACACAGCGCCATCTAGCGCCAGAGTATACGCATAGCTTGTATCATGGTACAAGTTATGCGTGCGATCTTCTGAGTTGGTGTAACATTTTAAATCTTTTATCTTACACAAACATTTATTATTAATATTTGACTAGCCTAACAGCTCAATTGGTCTCTCTGCCTTCTGCGCTGTAAGTAGTGTGTTCGCTTCCCACCCAGGACAAACATTCGTGTGACGAAAATAGATACATAAACTAACCTAAGTTTATTCTGCGTCTGGGTGTTAAAATATATTAAACGTATACAAACTTTGCGTAGCTTACTTTAGGCTAGATGGCGTCGTGTGAAGTGTCCAGCAATATTTATTTATAAATATTTCAATATTTTTTGCTATTGTTTCATCACGCTGACAGTACGAGTAGGTACCACAAAAAACCTTCATAACTAGTAAGGGTGACCGACCGTATGATCGAATGCCACGAATGAACCGTCACTTCTTTCTTAGTACTTGCATTTAAAGTTTTATTCAGGACTAAAAATAATAATAAAACTATAAAAATGTACAATATTTTAGGAGCCGGGTTGTCTGTTATAATTCATCAATTTTGTTTTAAAAGATAATCTATACATATGTATTACTAGTGTGTAACCAAATCCCGATGTGCACCTATGAGTTTTTAGATTGAAAGATTTATGTGCGCAATACCACGTTCTCACGGTGAAGGAAAACATCGTGAGGTAACCGACATGTCCTAGAACTAAACATTCGAAGACATGTGTCGAGTGCACGAAAGGAGTCTCTTTGAGGCGCACTTACAATCCTTTCACCACACTGGTTCGACAGAACCGGTGACTGGAAGAAGACTAGTGAGTGTGTGTGTGTGTGTGTGTGTATGTGTGTGTGTGTGTGTGTGTGTGTGTGTGTGTGTGTGTGTGTGTATGTGTGTGTGTGCGCGTGTGTGTGTTACCTGTATGTTGGGCGGGGTGGTGGTGTGTTGCGGCGGGTAGCGGCGGTGCGGCCGGATGACGAAGGTGTCGAGGCGGGAGGAGGCGCGCGGGCCGGGCGCTGCGCCCGCGTCGCCGATAGCGTCGCGCACCGCGCCGCGGATGTTCAATATCGTGTCGCCGGTCTGCACGCGCCGCGACGCGCCCGACCTCGTCTGTCCAACATACGCATACACGTGACGCTACACTCAACATCACGATCTCTTAATATTGTTAACCATGACGAGAAGGAGAAGAAACAAACATTTTTTTTTGTTAATTTACGTAAATTGTATTTCGTTTTTTTTGTATTCTTCTTTTTTTAATAAATGATTATTCTATTCTTACATAACTTATTCTGATTGATTGAAAAACAATTGAAAATGTCACCTGTCACTATAAGATATTGTTAGGTTAACTAATTAAGTAATAACTTAATACAAAAGGATATTTAAGTAGGGGCTGAATTAATTCACCGACTTGCTATTATATGGATCTCACAACTTTTTACGATAGAAGAACTGTATTGCGAGACTTGTTTATTTCTACAGTTTATATTTTTGATGGCATTATTTTAACTCGTAATTATGTTATGTGTACGATGAACAATAATGAGATGTTCGTTTATTGTGATTTATAAACCGATGCAGAGATGGCGTTGTTTTGATATTTTTTTATTGTATTATTATGGAAAATATGTGTGACGAGCGGGACAGAATACAAAAGATAAACAAGTTAGATATGAGCATAATTCAGTTACTTGATAGATTTTAGTTTAGCTGTGAGGTTATTCGCAATAATCAAGCGTATTTCAAGTGACTAGTTATCACGGTTAGACAGAGCTTGTCGGCAGACAGGACGGACCCACGGATTCGGACGGTGTAAGGTAAGTGTGGGCATGGGGCTCCGGCCTTTCAAATGGAAAGTATAAAAACCAAGTGCCGTAATTAGAATTAAATGCAAGAACCAAGATAGACAATGCTAATATAATAATTAAGATTCAAAATTAGTCGTAGAAGCTTATCTAGCGATAGATAAATGACCAACTTGATCGAGTAGACAACAGTTCATTCAACGCATTTGATATACCTATTTGTACTAATTGTTTAAGAAATCTGTTATAAATAATGTTATTCGTGGAAAGTTTAAAGATCAAAGAGTTCCAAAGGGAACCCGAAAAATTACGCGTTTTATTTATTTATTCTTTTTAACAAGTGGATATTTTGATGAGCAACGTTATAGAGTCAGAGACGCTTTTTATTTTTACTATATCAATATTGTTTGGCCGCGTGTTATTTACCTTGGACGTGTTATCCAACTGTTGGCTCCTTTTGCTCCTTTGTACGTTGGTTCCATGTTCAGTGTCAGTGGTTACATCGGTGTGCGTGGTATCCTCGATGGTGGGCTGTGTATCATCAGTTTCACGTTGGAGGGGCGGGTAGAGGGGTGCGTCGCGGACCAGCTCGGCGGCCGCCAGCGGTGTGAGGGGGGAAGGGGCGCGTTCCGAGCTGCTCGAGTCGCAGGCGCCGGGGGACCAGCCTGCGGACAACACAAACATTTGGTTACCCTGCAATGAAACGTATAACCGCTAGCGCTGCCACAGAGGATATATGCCCGAGCAACACGCGTTCAGGAATGCCTGGGGGTGTTAAGTCGGTCGGTAGCAGCTCGGTGTACAGCGCCCCAAAATTAAACCGGGATACACAAAATGAATCAGTAGAATAGTTTTGGAAATGTCATTTCCAGGAATTTTGCTATCTTAACTGTCAAAACATAACTCAAACGACGAGACCCACTAGTGATGAATCCAATATCATAATTTATCCAATATTGTATACTCATAATATTATATTAATGTCATGTCATGTCTAATACTTAATGTTAGTTTTTATCACGATACAACGAGGTCGAAGCTACGGACAGCAACTAGTCGAGGGAATAAATCATAGTTTATTGAAGGCTCCGCAGTCTCCGTAGACTTGCCTGCAACCTTACAGTCGTGGGTTCGATCCCCGGCGCGGCGGATATACTTCGTTGGATTACATGGAGTTTGTTCTCCAGTGTCATTTGCTTGTGTGCATAGTGCTCAAGGGTTCTGTGATTATTATTATTTAGTTGTAATATTATTGTAAATTGTAATTTATGAGTTGTCGCTCGATAAATGAATTATTTTATGTGATCTTCTTCTTCTTCGAGTCACCGGTTCTGTCGATCCAGTGTGGTGAAAGAAAAAAAATATATTGTTTGAATAATTGTAAAAGGATTACATCGCCGACTGTACGTTGATATTTTTCAAACTTCAAGGTTCGAAGAAACGAAAAGTATAAAACAAGAAAGTAAGAATTTATCAATAATTCGGTGGTTAAACAAGTTTCCAACTTAAATTACACGTTTGTGGGCAAATCGTGAAAACAACAATACATTATGAAACAAAATGTAGCCACGCAGCTGCGGAACTTCTTCACTTGGGTTCATTAGGGTACTCCAATGCTGAAACGGGAACCCACAAACCAAAGTTTTATTATGTTTCTAATAAGTCATTATTTGCATTATAAATAATATTGCAATATAAATAAGTTGCGGAAACATCGAACACAATTATGTTAGTCGGTTTCAATGTCTGTGCGGTGCACTTGTTGTATTGTATTCATGAGTAGCGGATTCGATTCCCGAGTGTCCACATGTTACATTTAAACCCAAATTTAAATGAAAATCAAAAGGATATTAAAGTGAGTGAGCGTTGCGCTGTTTCACTGTACACTAGTTGTATTGTTGACGGACTGTGTGTACGGGTCAAACTAAGCGACCTACGCGTGATCTGATGTTTTGAATATTATTGACGTTTCCAAGCCATTTCTTTATGAATTCTATGGAAATTAAGTTTGAAACTTTTGACTTTGAAAAACTGTGCTTTTTATAGACTTTTGTGATTGATTTCATAAGTTATTACTTGGTCGTGATTACCTGCAGTGTGTCACCTCCAGCCGTGTCGGTGTCGGTGTCGGTGTACTCAAACTACTTCGCTACACTTAGAACGGCCGTTACCAGAATAAAAGAATATCCATTATGTACAAAAACAGTATCCGTGTATCCGCAGGTACCGTACCTACTGAAACAACAGACAACTGTACCATATCTAATTAGGCATTAAAACAATCTTAATTACACAGTGAATATAATTCGATAACATATGGTCTGAGTCATATGAAATGAGTGTTGTTAAGCTGTACGGTAGCTCCGTCGTAACTATGTTAATGACAGGATTGAGCTGCGCCTCAAAGCCTGCCTTCGTGCACTTGATATTTGCCCTCAAGTATTTGGTCCTAGGACATGTCCATTTCCTCAATATGCTCTCCTGTTACATCCTGAAAAAGTGGTATTGCTCACACTAGTTCATTCAAATGCAAATACTCATTGGTGTTTGTGATAAGGGAAGAAACTGGGAGTCTGTGCGACTGGACCAACACACGCTCTCCACAACACCAGTATAACTTCACTAAAGTAGCGGCCGCGTGTCGAACTGCATCGCGGCCACCGCCCACCGCCCACCGCCCACAGCCCACAGCCCACAGCCCATCGCCCTCGCCTCCTGCACCTCGCTTCACAGTTAACTTCAACTTGGGACTGTCTAGAACTAAGTCCAGCACTCATCAAATATTATAGAATCATTTGCGTCCACACGATCATACTCGTGATGTAGCCCCGAGCCCGAGCGGGGCGGGGGGGCGGGGGGGAGGCTAATGGCCCGTTTATGTTTTTACTTTAGTATTTGACGGAACTGTGAAATAACACAGAAACGAGAATATTATGTTAGGAATTTAAATGAATATCCATTTGTTTCATATTGTATTTCATAGTAATATTATTTTAGCAAATTAATTATACAGTTAATGTCAGTAGGAATGTATGCGCGGCATCCGGCCGGGTGAGTACTGCTACCGTACAGTTGCTAAGTGTGTTCTCTTGATATAATGAATGTATTACAAGCGTCCTATCCGTGTAATATTACATAGCAGCTACTTAATGTTCTAGATCCACGGCTGGGTAAGGTTTCGTTCTGATATCCAGCTCTCACTTTGCGTGTTCATTTTGTTTGGTCGTCACATAAATCCACGATGTAAGTACGGTCCATATGTTTACACACAATAACACAACATTGTAATAACGTGTAAAATTACATTATATGAAAACCTTCCTCGTAAAGATCGTAATATCACGCGAGCCCAGTATAAAGAGATTTTTGATTTTGCTCAATCGATCGCAAAAATAAACTACGAAGCGCTTATTCGGTTGGAATAAGGTTGAAAATTCCGTGGCTGGAACGTATGTATCCGTCGGGCGACGCGACGCGACGTTAAGAGAATTGTGAGTAGGTCTGAGACGAGTATGAGATATGGTGATAACGTCTCAGATACCTAACATCTGGTGACTTTATTTATATACCTATATTAGATGCCTCGAGAGCCTCCAACCTCGGCTCGTTCAAGTCTCAAGACGAATAATGTAGGTAGTTCATTTTGTGAATGGATTTGTCAGAGCAAAACTTTTTGCTTTGCATTTTCGCTGAAATAAGCGAGTAAATCTGTACAAGATATATTTATTTAACCTTCATATTGTACGACGGAGCCTTACTAAAGGAGGTGTGAACATCCCAAGCAACAACGGCAAGCAACGGAAGGGCTCCCGGGTTCGATCGCCAGCCGGGGCTTGTGTAATGAGTATCGAATCTTGCATATGTTGTGTTGTGTGTGTCCGTAAATAATAAATACGGTGCGGGTTTAACTGAATCACATCACTCTCGCAACGCAAGCTCTACTCGTACATACTGTTGTACATACGTGTACCAATTTCTATGTAATAACTCTCAACGTGTTAACGTGAGTGAAGCCAGGTGTAGATACACGCACAAATACACGCTTATGAGGTAAACACAGTACATAATCTCCGTCTAGATTTAGATTTAGTACTAGTTAACTGCCGGTTAATCCTTGTTTATACATGAGAGGGAGGTGGCCCAGTGCTAGGTACACACCGGATGCTCGAAGGAGACGCTGATTCAAATAATCATAGAAGAATGCTAATGAGTTTTCGCTTGACAAATATAGAAAACCATGCTCTCAAACTGTGCTCACAGACTGTGCTCTCAGACCATGCTCTCAAACTGTGCTCTCAAACTGTGCTCTCAGACCATGCTCTCAAACTGTGCTCTCAACCTGTGCTCTCAGACCATGCTCTCAAACTGCTCTCAAACGGTGAGGAAACCGGCATGTTAAAAAAATAAAAGCCAGTACGAATTTATAAGTCAAGCTTTTGAAGCGCACTTTAATCCTTTTAAAAGAGTGGCGTGGGCGTGGGCGTGGGCGTGGGCGTGGGCGTGGTGGACATCTGACCTGAGTTGTAGTAGTAAGTAATTTGCATATAGCATGCGAACTCAAATGATAGCAAATGATAGCCAATAAAAGTAAAAGTTATGTGTAAAATTTATAGGTAATATTAATTAAAGAGATATATAAGAGTTAATTAAATAAATATTATAATAGCTACTCTAGTGACACATTTGAGTCAATATTGTAAATTAATCTGTGGATAATGTGGTAGGCTTCTGTACTAATAACACTTATTTATGTATTTTATCAGTTAAGAATATGTACTGTAGCTGTTTTTTATCCCCAATAAATAAATAAAATAAATAAACTAATTACTTGCTTATACACATACAAAGGTAAATGTATTCTTGAAACCGACCGCGCGGAGATTTGATACACATTTTGAACACAACTTTTTATCTAGATTTATTAGGGTTTACTTAGTTAAGCTTTAGTATGGACTAACAAGTTAATTGCTTAGCTTTCTTATTTTTAATCTGCAATTTATGTTAAAGCTTAGCGTAAATTACTTTAGAACACATTTTAGAGGTAATTACATTTTAAACTTTGAAGTTTCACTTTGTGTTTTGTTTTTGTGAATTAGGTGACAGAACGAACAGTCCTCTGCTCATATCTACTCTCCTGCAGCTACTCGTGTGACTGGCTCTCTCCAACCAGGCGGTGAACAAGTAAAGGACCCTCGAAGAGGCTCCTTTCTTTCAAACGAAACATTTGTTCGAATTTATGATCATGGGACATATCGGTTTCCTCCAAAGTTTTCCTTCACCGTTACGAATTCACATACATTTTGTAATTGATAAAAATTCACATGTGCACGTCGCTATTTGAACCGGCAACCTATAGATTGAAACTCGGGGCCTTTACCACTAGGCCACCACGCTCACAGAACAAAGCAATATGAATTAACTTGTCCCCTACCTAAGTAGAAATGTGATATCCAAAGCACAGCGTTACAATAGTATCTTGGACAGAAGTTAGGACAACATTACTTGAGTTTTAATATAAGATTAAATATCCTCGAGCTATATGAAACTATGCTTCACCATATAATACAATACGAAGGGTCCATGTTGGCACATTTTAAAATTGCACACACGACAGCCTACAGCTCGTCCTACTTCAGCTAACCGTTCGATGTTATCCTACGGACACATACTCGTACTAGGCGCGTATGTCTAAGTAATATAGGCCGTGTAAGTGACACAATACAGTGTACGGGGGCCTCTATAACGGTTAAGCGTTAGGAAAGGACTTTTACTTGTCAATTTGCTGACATGTTAATCATTATCATATATGGGATGGGATGGGATGGGTATATATATATGGGACCTTCCTAGGCCGAAATAAAGGAGCTAGGTTTGGTTGCTTTTGTTCATTATGGGTAATCAGCTCGATATTTTGTTTACATTAAAAACATAATTTATCATTTTTCGGAATTCTGATATTTCTGAATCTTTGTGAAAGCTTCAGAAATAACACATATCCCATATTTACTTAAATTGGAAAAAAGTTGGGTTATTGGCTTACTGATAATAAATAAGATCGAATGAACTATTTTCTAGTCCGAGATATTTTGGAGTGTTCTACTTTCTTATTGCTTATTGCCTATATACCTATATGCCTATTTCATGTCATCTTTATTAATTTTACTAGTTTTAACGTACGCTCGGAATTTGAACCAATGACATTGGGCTAGCAAGCCCAATAGACTTGATATTTTAGATTTACTTTTATTACTAAGACCAGTTTCATAAGCATAAAAGGCAGCCATAGGGGAGAGCTAATACACAAAAGTTTTGTCAAATAGGTGTTAATATTGCAGAGTTTTTATTTTGGACTCGACCTATTAAAGATCAGCTTAGCCTGGCGGGGGAGATCATCAATTGTGACGTCTATATTCCTACGCTAGTATTAATCCCTATATTTAAACAAGACACATGATCCACTGATCACATACATATTTTTAATACATATAAGTAAATTATGGCATGGAACATATTTTTTCGCGAAAAAAGTCTCAGGCAGTTCAAATTAGACACCACCGGCGCCGTTGCATTATAATAATAATAATAATTCTTTATTTCAGACAATTAAATTAAATTTTAATTAATTTTAAATAAATTTATTAATTTATGCGAATGCCTCTCTGTTAACAAACAAATATCAACACCCTGTTATTGAAATAATAAAGCAAGTGTTATCCTGCGAGGTGTATAGAGTAACGTTTGTTAATGAGTAAGTGGGAACGTGAGTGAACTGGTGAACGTTCAAACACGCGAGCTTGTTCAAACTCCACTATTGTTGGCGTTGATCTCACTTCTAGAGATAAGTTACGTTTTTATTGTTGTGTTGTAAATATCAAACTTTAAACCGGTGGTTTATGTTTCGTTTCGAGACGATAACTATTCAAGTTATATAGTGGAATGGAAGTTATACCAAGTTTTTGAAGTGGTTTGGACAAGTTTTGTACTACGTGTCGCGTTAACTTTGGTATGCTGTAGAGTATACTCGGTGCAAACAAAATACGTGAAGAAATGGCCACTAGATTGTATACTTTTTTGAATTAGATATGAGGCAATGAGTGGTCTGTCATAATGCATAAAAACATATATAAAACAGCGTACAAGACGACAAAACTATTCGCATGAGACCGATTTTGTTCACAAATTTAAATTGTTTTGTTTCTGTAAAACAAGAGACATCAACTTCAGAGTTTACAAGCAACATGCTTCACCAACATTAATATATATCGATTGACGTACATTTCTATATAGTTAATAGATCTCACAAGAAAGTTTATAAAACATACTATGCTTCAGTTATATCAAAACTAATTACTTACTCCCTAAGAATAACTTTCATATCTTTTCATATAATCCTTGCAAAAATATAATATCCCATTGTTGTGAGAGTTATAAGGCCGACAAGATCACAAAGGGTTCCACCTCGACCGCTCGGAGAGCACGACTATCGATAGAATCAATTGTAGGGCAGCCGGCAGGTCGCGGCCGCTGCAGCTAGCTCACTCTATCTAATTTAATTTAATATTCCAGTTATACAGGGTGTCCGGTAATGAATGGATAACCTTGAAATGGGTTTTAGTAGAACTATAGGGCATTCGGAAAAAAATAAACAAATAAAAAAAAAGCAAGTAGTATCAAAGATATGTATTTTTTAAATAATATCGGACACCCTGTATACGTAAAAACTTGACAACTACCGGGAGTGTATGTTGTTATACTCAGCTTATTTTTACAAAAGTTGTTCTCAGTGTCGCGACGCTATCGGCGGATCTTGACAACTATGAAGTCACACATAACGTGGCAAAATATATACAGTTATCTGTTTCCATGTTTTGTACGTGGAAAGAAACACTTTTGCTATTTACATAGAGCTTTCAACACGTCATAACATTTCCCAGTTTCATACAATTCTACATTATAAGTAAAACAACAGGCACATTTTCATTATTTGTATGGAATTACTCTCAAATGATAATAATAATAATAAGCCTGAGCGACAAATGCGACTTGGTTTTTCACATTAAAGTGCGAAAGGGTTCAAGTTGTATTGCAACAGGCCACGGATCCAGCTTTATGTTAGGTTAGACATCAGCTCGGACTGACAAACTAACACATAGAAATACATTAATTATACACAGCAGCAACATACTCGGAGGATTTTCTCGTCCGCGCGTCTACGAGCTGCCTCGGAGACGAAAGTCTTGTCACACTGATCAGGAAGATGCGATAAATTCATGACTTAGTTTTCGTAAAGTAACCGAATTAGTTATATTGTTGTGAAGTAGCTGTCTTCTGGAAGAGTTGTAGTAATTCCAGCACAGCGCCACTCCGCCCGCACATTACGTGCGGTGTCAATATTATATATATTCTCGGATATATTAATATCTTTGTTGTGTGAATAAATAAATATATATGGATATTGATTTAAATTCTCTCTTGCACTGCTCCTACTATCTCATGTTTGCTATTTAATGCGAAAAATATATAATTATTGTATTTGTATTTTTTATTTCAAAACAGTCTAAAAGTGTCAGGTATAAAACAATAACTAAAAATATCTAAATTTTATAAGTTATGTAATATATATATAATGTAACGTATGTATGTATGTAAATATAATGTAAAATAACAACATAACTCTGTTATGAAAGTACTCCAATGAAATGAGTATAATGATACGTGGTATCTGAACCACAGGGCAGTTGTAACAAGCTTTCAATAATATATTATAATAATTATAATGTAATATTACATGAAACTGGCGAATAATTGGACACAACGTATAACTTCAAACAGATTCGCTTATTTAACATAATTTGATTCAATTCATTCGTGAACTGGAACGAAAACCCAATAAATTGTTGAAATCAATAACTTCTCAATGAATATTTGATTGTGCGGGTATTACGCGGGTGAATTACAATTACTGTGAAATACAAATGCGAGCAAATTACCCCAATGAATTACAATATGATAGGAGTTGAATTCATAATAGAACATTAAGTGTAATATATGCTATTTTAATGTCACTTTTCTATATAAATTACCTACTTACATTATGTACGAACAGCCTGTAATCCTATAATGATACGGGATACAGGATACAGACTCCAATAATGGTTTTATTTTGTGGTTATCTTGTAGATGGTAGTTAACTGGACCTCTCGGGTGCAAGCACGTATAAATAATATAACTAGTTAAAATATTAATTACGCTTATTTGAACTATCCAAGAACAAACTCTACGCTCATCCCATAAACTTTTTGCCCGTGTCCAGAATCGAAACTGGACTAACGTAATATTGTAATATTTGCCTGCAACCAGTGAGAGCATTCGTTATATCTTTTTACATAGTAATACGTACAATAATTTACAAAAGTCACTTTCGCCGTAAGATTGTGTAAGCCAGCCCCAGCCCCGGCCCCGGCCGGAATCAAGGCGAGTACATCGCTAACTGGCGGCATGAATATTACATCAAGCATTAGCAAGTCAGATGCTTTTCCCACGAAAAACGATAAAAAGTTCTCAAAACACAATTCTCTAGTCGGAATTACATAGGCACCGCAGCACAGCTCGTCCACTACGCTTGAATGATGGAAACAAATACGCAAATAATACAGATATTTAATACAAATAGTTTACTTTTCATAAATATTATATCATATTATATCATAAATTGTATTCTGTCCAGTAAAGATTTTGACTTATATAATGTGGAATAGACGTTCTCAGTTAACTTTAAATTTTACTTGTTTAAAATTATTTGTACCTTCTATAAACACATCACTTGTTTAGACACCTTGCTCTAAATAATGAATATGTTTGTATTCCCTCTAGTTGTAACACTATCTTATAACCTGTATACCTTTAACATCATGTGAATAACGTAGTGGGCTATGTAATTAATAGTTTTTCTTAGTTTATGTAATTCTAGTGTTAATATATATTATGTAGCTGTTTGTTTTTCCTTAATAAACAAAATAAAATAAAATAATAATACGGGCTCGTTGTACAAAACGGTTCATTTCTATGTTTATTTATTAATACACTTTAGACTCTCTTATTAATTTTTTTCTACTTATCATAGTATTATTCCATCAGTTGTCTGGTTTTCATAGTACAAGCTATTTTTTTATTTTCTTACGAACAGCTAAAGGTTAGAAGTGACTGCCAGCGTGTGGTGTATGTGTTCACATCACCCTGGCACCCTGGCACCCTGGCACCGTGGCACCGTGGGGGGGGGGGCACCTTCAACACAACAAAGAAAGAAAGAAAGAAAATATTTTATTTGTAACTCAATTGATAAACACATACATGATTTAAATTACAATTAAAAGTTTCCGTCAATTTGAGTCACAAAACGGTCAACAGGGACCAGATATCAGTTAACAACAAGTATTACGTACAACAGATTTCGTCATTAATATAACAAAGTGAACTAACCGCAGTTACTTGTCTGCAGTATGAACAACAAGTGCCAACACTGTGGGCACTGTGGGCACTGTGGGCAGCGTCGCCACATCACTGCCGAGTGGTCATTACGCCGCAATTGTGGAGTGCTTTATGGAATATCATATTGAATGTCAAAGAGGGTATTTCTTTTGACTCAAATAACGAGGTTTTTGGGGGTTTCTACAATACTACGATGTGTATATGTAACTTCGGTTGGTTTCTTCGCGTATCATAATGTTACGTAAAAAAAATGTAATGTACCTATTCCAAGCAAATAAAAATATTTCATTTCATTTCATTTCAATGGTGTTGTCAAAAACAATCTTACAATCACAAGTATTTTGACATAATTTTTTTTTGTTTTTTTACCACTTAACATAACTTTCCTGGCTTCATAGTTATCTTGGTAATTTTTTTTTACAAAACAAGTCAGTTTTTATCCTGGAGAAAAGAAGTTTGGTTTTCGGGTCTTGAATTAAGATGAACATATCCCCGTTGCGTGCCATACTAGGAACCCTACTACAACTTACAAGGGAATAAGTTACCACAAAAATATTTCCGGGATCAAACCTCTTTGATTTGAAAATGAAGTTAGAAGAACAGAGCCTTCGCAACTCAAAATTACCAAAATAATATTAGAGAAAGCTGGTAAAACGGTTTTTGTAAAAGAAATCCTTCCATTTGAAACCAAATAATACTGAAATGCTTTGGAAACGTTCGCGAGTATATTGTAATCCCCCCGTACAAACAGCCGGGTGCCGGTGCAATTACAGGCTTTTGTAAACACGTTGCCATCTCCACAGCTAATGGTGTGATTATCTTAGATTACGGAGATGAGCCTTTTCAGAGAAAACTAATATAAAGGAGGGAATGTCGGAGTTTGGCGTAATATTTTACAGTTGTCTTGTCAACTGTAGTCACTTGGTCAAACAAGCTGACAGGCCACACGGCGCGGGCGTTTTAATACACAAATTAGACAGTAAACATACATTATCATTTACTTTCATGTTCAAGAATAGCTTGGCAACGTCAATTGTTTAGTAACTCTATGCGGCCCTCCAAATTAACTATGATACTCAACTCGGTCCTTCCGTACTCAAATACAATAACACTTAATCGGATCATATCGCAATCCATCCATCATCACACACAGCTTGAATCAGGAAGGGTAGTTTTTCTTACGTGCCTGTAATGTCACGAAAACTTTCAAAGGGAGTGACACTAGAGTTGACTACAGCTTGGTTGTATAGCGGCTGGCTACAGCTGCTGCCACAGCTACAGCTTAGCGGGAACACACTTTACAACATTTAATTCCCTTTGATTTTATCGTGTCTTTAATGTTCTTCCTGTCCAGATATAGGCCTACTCTCAATGAGCGAGACGACTGGGCCTTTAATCTAACACCTATGCTCCCATTCCTGATTGGTATATATAAGCATACTATATATATAATTTTTAAGAGCAGTAGAACTCGCCAAGTTCGTCCGGGGAAGTACTGCCACCATGCCCATTTCTGCCGCCAAGCAGCAACGCGTTCGCGTTACTGTGTTCCAGTTTGAAAGGTGTGGTTGCCGGTGAAATTACAGGCACATGAGACATTCCACCTACACGTCTCATAGTTACGGGCGCATACGATGCGACTTGGGTACTGTCTTACCTAGTAGGGGAGAACCCAAGTCGCATCGGTTGTTATGGGCTGAGGTTACCACTTACCACCAGGTGGGCCGTCGGCTCGTTCCGTAACTACATAACATAAAAAAAAAAAAAAGCATTTTTGTTGTTCTAGTATACATTTTGTTTAATCGTTTTGACAACGTGAATTGAGGACAAAGCGAATAAAAAAATGGTTGTCTGTAAAGTCGGTTTACTGACGATAGTTGAACGTGACAACGTCTTAAGAAAATACTGATGGAATGGTAGCATTTTTGATGCCCGATGCTATTCATTTTAATGATGAAAGCACGAATATTCTACAATATATCACTTAATATATAATTAATATCGAAAGAATCATTACCTTTATCGCTGTAATTATCGTTGCTATAAACAATTGACACCACATTCACTTTTCACTGCACTTGATACTCGATCAAAACATGTAAATGTAAGTATTAGCAGCTGTCCACGCAGACGCATCGCTCACTCAAGTAGGAGAGAGACGGATGTCGAACGCTGCCGAACGCAAAGGCCGATTGTGCTTCTTTGTCGCTCGTTCCGCGCTCTCGCTTGCACTTGCACAAGCCTTACATGGAACGCCTCAGAGCGAGGTAACGCCGCATGAGTCATGTTTTTTCGTGCGTGCAGCCGGCTCTATCGAATTATAAGACGTTGTCACGTCAAAAACAGCGCGCTAGTTCAGTAGTAGTACACACTCCAAATATCATTTCCATCCAGCCGTCGTTTGTGCAAATCCTGGACTACGCCGATAAGTTTTTCCGTTTAAAGATTCATGTGAGAAATATTTCCTTTACAGTGTAATAACACATTGGAAACGTCTCGCGACTGCCACTATATATGTATATATAAGGAAGCAATAAAATACCCTACACTTGTGGTTTCAGTGATCGTGCTCGGAGGATGAAAGGCACTCGACATTCTCGTATGATACGGTATCCCCGTGGCTATTGTTGAACCCTCAGATACAGAGTGTCGACTCGCACTTGTACGTATTTGCGGAACGCTCGTTCAAACAATCGGATATTGTAGAAATGAACAAAGCAAACGATACAAAGAGAAGCTTCGGCTTGATGTTACCGCGGTAAAGCGGAAAATTTACCTTTCTGAGTGAAATACACATATAAATGCGTACTTGTAAGAGCCGCACATACTTCGTTACCGGTGGTCGTTTGCTTTAGTTTAGTTAACTTCTCAGTTATTAATTGTGGTTGTTGCCGGCTCAAGTGCGTCTGCTGGCGATCACACACATATTATAGATACAACAAATAATCATAATATATACAATGGTGGACATTACACACAGCGGCATCTAGCCCCAAAGTAAGCTAAGCATAGCTTGTATCATGGGAACCAGACAACTGACATAACACTTATATACTTTTCTTGTAAATACATACATAGATAACAGACGATATAGTGAAGTATATCAGTTGATGAGGCTTGCCCAAGACCGGCAACAGTGGCGTATCAGAGAAGGGGCTATCACAGCGCTTCTGCCCGCGACTTCACTTGCGTAGTACCGTTGTTATAAATAAACCTATATTTCTAGCCCATAAAAACAGAACTCTTACTAAACTAAAGCTCATTCGCCTATTTGTCGCCGCGTGAACGAAGGACAAACCAACAACCTCGCTTTCTCATTGGTTGTATTGATTACATTACAAGCAAAATCACATATTACAAACTAAACAGACAGAGTGTATGTTATCGCTTCAATTTTATTAAAATTATACTGTGTTACCTAATCTAGCAGCCCTTGTAGCCATTGTGTAACTGCTGCTGAAATTGCTACCGTGCTACGCCGTAGACGTGCTACGCCGTAGACATGCTACGATGCACGCCGTAGACGCGCCGGACGGACGCCTACACGGTTACCGTAGCACTTTGCACTTGATTAAACCTCGTTTTGCATAATCGTTTGAATCTCTTGAAGCCGTGACTATCTGAAGAATTCACGTTAGACCAAGGTTTCAAGTGGGTGTCTATCTGACACGCGAATATGAACCTTATTTGTATTCGCATAAAGACGTTAACGCTAGAGTGTACGGCGCTGGACATGACCCGGGTGAGAGAAATCTAGAAGGAGCTATAGATTAAAGACATTGTAGTGCACTTTGGAAATCAATCGGATACATTCGTTTTGAGTTTCCAGTGTCACACCTCAGCTAAGTTTATACTTGTGTTGTTAACGGAAACCCAAAGTTGCAAACTGAATAAAATGGTTGATTTTTTGTAAACTTAATATGTAATTTTTATTTATTAATAGTGTGCCACTTCCGTTTTTGTCAGAGAAAAGAAAAACTATCATAGATTAACCAATATGCCAGAAATATTTTTAAATTATATACAAGAAACAACATCTTGTCTCGTGTAATTAATAATATTAGTGAAAACTAGTTCAATCTTGGTTCTCCAATCAATCTTTACTCTAACAATTCTATTGTAAAAGAAATGTCAAGCTCATAGAAAGTAAGAATCTGTTATTAACATTATATTCTGTTAAATTAGTTGTAAATGCTATTGATTATATGACATTAAATAGAAATTCAAAAAATAACTTTCCTTGAATAATTCCCTTAGATCCCTGTACCCACGAGGGAAAAATCCGTCACTTTATATATGCGTACTAAATATTTTTCTCTTCAGAAATATCTCCGTCAGCTTCGTTTTAAATCATTGTTATATAAATGATGTTGTGGGCGGAGCCGGCGCGGCGCGGCGCTCATCCGATGATTTACGTGTAAGACTCACAGGACACGGTGTGGGAGGATACCGAATTTACAGCTTCCCAACCACAATCCCGGAAGGAATTTGACTTTCTTCGTATTGACCAAAGTTGTTTGTTTCTAGAAAATGTTGACATTGAACCTTGGAAACTATTTGGTTTTCATAATGTGCCTACTTTAGGTTATACTTTTACATGAATTTAGTCAAATATCATGTTCGACTATGTTCTGTTAATATTAGGATTCCGCTTGTCCACGTAAGTATAATTAAAATATAATCACGATTTAATTCATGTTTTGTATGATTTATTGTTAAAGTAATAAAGAGTTCATTAAAAATTCTGTAACCAAACTACTACTGTAGCCATAACGGATTTAAATAATTCATACAATTATAATTTTAGTTGTAGTGAGTGCTTCTTACTTACGACAAAATAATTTAAATACTTGCCAAATGTTCTTAGCCAGAAGAGCTATAATATTTAATTATATAACAAAAAAGGCCATCTACATATTAACTTAGCCTGTTTCACAATAACAACACGAACATAAATCTTGCAATGAACACAGTTGTGATGCACGTCATCTAAAACTGCCTGCATTTACTAAGAATACAATCAAACCAGCTTTAATTATAATAAATTGAATCAACACTGAAGCGTATGTATGAACGCGCTTCTCGTTTACCGGAACATTACAAATAATACATTAGAAGTGAACTAAAACGTATGAGACAGCGTTGCAAAGTGGACCGCAGGCAAATTCGTGGCTGTGTGAGGCTGCTGATTTGCAATCTGAAAGGTTGCGGTTACAAATAACAATAATGGACGTACCTCTGTGAGTTTTTAAAAGTACGCTCGACGACACCGCACCGTGAGACACGTGTGTTGTGCACTTGAACCAACAACAAAGTGTATGTTAATAGTATTTAAAGTGCAGGTACTTGCATATAGGCAAAACATATTTTCAGTAACATAATTGTGGCTATTGAACGTAATTTCAAACTCCGTTTTGTAAACACATCTTCCAACTCATCACGTCTTGTGACGCGGCACAGAGAGCTAGCATAAGTTTTGTTTGTTGTATATTGTTTGTTGTCAAGAGTAGGCCCCTGTCTGTGTTTCCAACTGAGAGAGTAAGATTTGCACACGATTTCCAAACAATATCTTAAATGAACGTACGACAGATACCAATTTGATTCTCTTCTGCTTTGTGATGTCTGTTTGTAGTGCCGAAATACCAATTGAGAACATCGCACCTACCATAAAGTTGGAGACCACCAATAATCAACACTGCGCGTTCTCCACCGCAAAAGCCAATAACACCGGGTAACGGGCGAGCATTGTATATCGTGTTCTACAATAGTGCTGCTGCGGTGTGGACAGTCGCCATTGCGCGTTTCGTGCCACAAAAGCCAATAACACCGGGTATCGGGCGGACAATGTGTGCTTTGCACTGCGATACCACACAAGAACAATGGGCAGTTTGTTCTAGTTGTTTACAGTGTCTTCTCTCTAGTTACAATTTCGTTATTGTTACGTAATTTTCGACTTCATTTGTGGTATTATTTTAACGTGTGACTTCATCTTGTTTAGTGTAAAACTTTTCAATAGTTATAGCAAGAGGGTTCCTAAAGTTTTAATAATAATAGTTTAAGAAAATTCTTGGTACACGTAACTCAAAATATTTTATCATGCATTGACTTCAACGGTCCATATTGTATCAGAAAATTTAAAAATAAAATGCAACTTTGTATCCTGTCTTAGAAGTTTTCAGCATCCACTGCTCGTAAAATACGCATTATAAAGTACTCACCCGAACAAAAACTGTAATGTTTTCCGAACGGGGCGATGCAGCCGCGTTAAAAGTTTGCTCTGTACGGAGGATGCTTTGAATACTATACAAGTTATCTCGTGAGCTCATGAACTAACATTGTTGGTAATTTGTGTACCGCGAGCAGTTATCTACTACAATGTAGTTCTGAGTTCTGAGTAAAGTATTCGAGGCAGTCACAAACGCTGGAAAATCACTCTCAAAATAATGATCTGTATAAATCAGGCGGCACTTACAAATTACCTTTATTTGGAACAATCTTTTCAACGAATACTCGCAGTAAAATAACGATAAAAGTTGCATTAACTTCGACTCCGGAGCTCCAAGTGATTTATATGTACAATTCGAGAGTTACATAATATATACATCATTTCATATAAGTGAGGTTACCCGCCGCGCCGCCGCCGCGCCGGCCGGGGCTTCATATCTCACGTGTCGATGGATTGCTATCATTAATAATTTACTACAATTTAATAATACACATAAATAATATTTATTTACATTAATTATTTCGTGTGGTGGGGGGTCAACATGAAATGCGCCTCCGCGAGCCTCCGCTTGTGAACTTGTCGCACTACAACTACCTACACATTTTTGTTTCTGTCTGGTTTACTGATCATGTTTCCTTCACTATTTTGAGAACGTCATTAATTATTATATATAATCATGTTGACTACTACGAAATATTATTAATTTTTTATTTAAATATATTTTCAATTGAGTTTGTAATAGTGTATGTTAACGAATACATTATTATTTTTTTAATATTGTGACATTGAAAACGAATTAATATGAGTTTTTTAATACCTTATCTGATATCTGATAGTAAAATAATATCTTAGTTTTACTACTGGACCAGACCTTTGTAGTAACTGGACTAAATGCCCGCAGGAAAACATAATTGTGGTGCCCATCATTAATGTGTTACGTGTGTGTCCGTGCCAGCTGCGACACAGGAAATACAGGGGCAGAGGTGAATAAACGTTCAAAAACCTCATCGACTCCATTGACTTTACACAACGTTGGCCGGCTTACATCTCAAAAAGCATCCAAATCAGTAACATTATCCGGCCATGCCGAAGCCTCTCAGCGTCGTGTAATTCCCCTGTAGGCTCTCCGAGGGCTTTAATTTTGAGTAATTCCCCGTCTCTTCCGCGAAATGCAATTATTCCGGCCCTGCGTGCTCCCAACATATATTTCGATCCATTCCTGAGAGTACAAAACGATAGGTTGGTACGACTTACGTAAATCTCGAAGAAAATGTGTTATTCATAACAGTTTTTATGTTTATAAATCTTTCACGCCAAACATGTTCAAAAAATTGGCTCCAATTTTTTGTATTGTCAGATATATTTATGACGTCCCGCAATAAAAAATAGGTTACAAATCTTTTTGTACAACCCGGTACTAAAAAGGCGAAACCGCTGAAAGAAGATAGTCAAAGTTTTTTCTTCTTTTGTTACATCATATTATAGTTAGTTAATGTTCGACATACAAAGTCTAGCGCTCGCATCACACTACATAATCAAATTCAAAGCACACGCATTACATCTAAATCATAATTCCCCGAGTGATAGGTGGCATGCACTCATGCTATACAAAAAACACAGGCACACAGACATACATAAATGTTAACAAAAGATGACAAAGTGACGGTTTCGTCGGATTTGCTTACGCCCATCGGTTAGCTGTCCGTCTATCACATCACTACTCTATCGTCAGTGGTTCGGAAGCATCCAATTACGAATTACCCTTCTTTAAGGGCTTAAAAAGGAATCTTCGCGTAACCTTCTGCCTTCCGGACGCAGGCTTTATTTTCAGTCCGAAAATCATTTTCAGTTTTTTGATAAAGTGATAAACGTATATTCTGTTCCGTTGCTTTCATTCTTCTATATTTTCTTTATCCCGAGGCTATAAGACCTTTCAAAGCTTTTGAATGATAATAATAGAATGTCTTTTTTGAGGCAAGATTATTTTATTTCTCGCTGGTTCACTGTTACACTGCTCTGCATCCGTTGCCAGATTGCGGGTTTGATTCCAGTTCAGGATAAAAATTTGTGCGATGAAGAAGTTTGTTCTGTGTATGAATGGTAATAACATAGCACGAGTATATAAAATTATTATATCAATTATTTGTTTCCCGGAGTGCAAGCTGTGCCGGGTTTATGGTTAGATGGCGCAGTGTGAAATGTCCACTATATAGTTATCGGAAACAATTCTGACCTTCAGAATTCTAAAATATTTAGTACCTGACACTAATACTATAGTTTCAAAATAAGCTGGTGAACATAGTAAAATATTTTTACGTGGGTTAACTTGCCCACATACGTATATAATATACATATATACCTAAAGCAAATATGCTAAACACGTATATGTTAAAATTATTTCAGGAATTTTCAAGTTCTATATCAGAAGAAACAAAAAAAGAAAAAGATAAGAATTGTCTTTTTGTTGTGTTTTTTGTTTCATTGTTTAATGTATGCGACGTTACAATTAAAAAAAAAATACAGCGTATTTTTGGTTTCTCACTCGATCCTGAGGGCTTAGAGTTTCTATTTTTAATCAGCGAGCAGTACGCCCTTTTGGACAAGTTACTTACGCAACTAACGCCCTTTATGCCGTCAGGATGTATGTTGTCTGTCAGTCTGTCAGAGTGGTAAGGACTCCCTCTGTAATAATATATTATGGTAATAACATTTCACAAAGTATTACATATAATTACGCTATACAATAACCATAATCATGAATATAACCATGGATTGTTTTTTTATTTATTTATTTGGTTTTGCTCGTCGCGTGTATGTATGTATGTCACCGCAGTGGAGACTTCACATGTTGGTATAGTTGTGTACACTGTGCCACCGAGCTCAAACTTATGTGTTGCCGAGTGAAATAGGTGCCGACTTTAGCTTTTGTCGTGGAATGTACCCGATGTGAGGGCTCGTGTGCCGACCAGTGCCGACTCACTCAATTCATTAGGAAAAGTTATCGCCGTAACCAAACGTACGAGGAAGGAGTTTCAAAGTATACATTATTCATAACTGTATGATTACTTATTAAATGGTATCGCTTTAAAAGCTCATAGTCACTTTATAATGTGAACAAACTGATGAAATGACCAAACGTTAGAATACGCTTGCTTGTTGTATGAGGGCAGTGTGTGCGTGCGTGTGTGCGTGCATGCGTGCGTGCGTGCGTGCGTGTGTTAGAGCTGTTGAATCCCCACGGGGACACTAAATCAGAACACAAATATATTGTCAAAGTGAGATGTGAGACGTTGGTGTAGCTGGACGCACCCGGGACGCCGCGCCGCGCCGGCATCCTGTCAATAGCTCGTCAGAGGTCCGGCGCGGGGGCGGCGGCGCGGGGGCGGGGGCGCGGGGGCGGCGCGGGGGCTCCGTGTGAAGTTTGTTAGCGCGTAGTTGTATGAATAAGGTTCGTTACGTACAATGCAGAGCTGCTGGGCTCGGAGCGCGAACTTGCTCTATGTTATTATAAGGCATTATGTACGCTCTCCGACTTCACGGTGGACTACACAACGCACTAACACTAAACATTATTGTATTACGGCAAGCCTAAATTATACACCAAATACTTATTTGCTGAACACAAAATTGTTAAGTCTAATATACAGGGTTACAGGAAAAGTCGTGCTAGATCCGTTAAGGGCGTGGAGTACCCATCATTTCTGACTTATTTCACTATGAAACACCCTACCCTAAACTTAACCCTTTTCGAGATATTCGACTTTTAATTTTTTATTGAATAATGCCGATTTTTAGGCTACGAAATTTATTTTTGTTTATTTTGTGTATCTTATTATTATTATTATTGCATTTTTACATGTGTAATAAGATGCTTTAGGACATCAATCATTAAAATAGTGCATAAGTTAATTGAATAGACCGTAGTAGACAAGTGAAAGTAAAAAAATAAAAAATATATTAGCAAGCTTATTTTTCTCTAAGGGATATCTAAAAAAAATATTATGACACTTGTTCGGCAGATATTTTTTAAAATATCTACGTTTCATCAGCTATCTAACGAGGTCTAACAATCTAGGGTTTGTATTACATTTCGTGGAAAAAAGTAGTTGGGACGCTCCAGGTAGCAGTTCTAACGGTCCCGCGCCTATTTTCCTTCAAGTTAAGACGCACCGAGAGAGCGAGACAAGTGACGATTTATGTAGGTGCGAATGAAAGAAAAAGTGTAGAGACCGGTTAGAGCTGGGAATACAACAGGGGGTATTGTTTTGGTTGTCAGTCTGCTTTTGTGCTTCGTACATAGTAGATGTGATATCGTTTTGCTCTTTTTCTCGACTTGGCTGTGATTCTGGACTATTTCTTCTGATTTGTGACTACTGTGCTTGTTAACCGGACTCTGATTTGTACCTGTGATACTGTGATATATGTGTTGAAGATGACGTCCTACACACCTGAGGAATATGCTGATATGCTTATTTGTTACGGATACTGCGATTGTGTGTCTGCGCAAGCTCGTAACGAATACATAACTCGCTACCCCGGTCGTCGAGTGCCGGATGTGGCCTGTTTTGACAGAGTTTATCGAAGACTTAAAGAAACTGGCTCTGTTTTGAGACGAAATACAGACATGGGAAGACCACGAATTGACGACGAAGAACAGGACAATGAGATAGTGCAACGCTTTCGAGCGGATCCGACTACTTCCACTAATATTGTTGCCCGTGATCTGGGACTTTCGCAATGGAGAGTGTGGTTTACAGTGCATACTGCTGGCCTATACCCGTACCATTACACGCCGGTACACGTTATTGAAGAAGGAGACCCCGCGAGAAGATTGGACTTTTGCAGATTTATGCTAAATGCTGACGTAGAAGACCCAGATTTTCTAAGAAATATCTTGTGGACGGATGAGTCCAAATTTGATAAAGATGGCATAACCAACTATCACAACGTCCATTACTGGGCCCCAAAAGAACTAAGGAATCCCAATAAGAAAAGAGTGAAAGGGTCCCAACGAAGATTCAGCGTGAATGTGTGGATGGGCATTATCTCTAATCATTTGATTGGACCTTACTTTCTCCCGGATAATCTAAATGGGGAAAGCTACGAAAATTTCCTGAGAGCAGACTTGAGTGATTTGCTGGATGATCTGCCACTCAACCTGATCAGGGACATGTGGTTCCAACACGATGGCTGCCCTGCCCATTTCAGGAGAAGTGTCAGAGACTGGCTGGACACAAATTATCCAAACAAATGGATAGGACGAGGTGGGCCGTTGCCATGGCCAGCAAGAAGTCCGGACCTAACTCCCATGGATTTTCATGTATGGGGGTGCATGAAAAGTCTTGTGTACAGCGAGCCGAATCCAGTTTTGTCTGTGGAAGACTTAAGAGAAAGGATTGTGGATGCAGCAAATAAAATGAGGACCACGTTGACCACTGGAGTAGTGAAGACTGGTCTCCGTAGAAGGATGCGACAATGTTTCAGAAATAGAGGCGGCCATGTTGAACATGAACTGTAGAATAAGAAAAAGTTGTGTGAAAACCTTTAATAAATGACATTTCATGCATACCTAATGTTTTATTTTACTTTTTAGGGCTAAGTATAAATTTTCTTCTCCACTGTCGCCTATGAAACTAATTTTTTTCCAATGCATTTGAATAAAACCCTAGATTATTATACCTCGTTAGATAGCTGATGAAACGTAGATATTTTAAAAAATATCTGCCGAACAAGTGTCATAATATTTTTTTTAGATATCCCTTAGAGAAAAATAAGCTTGCTAATATATTTTTTATTTTTTTACTTTCACTTGTCTACTACGGTCTATTCAATTAACTTATGCACTATTTTAATGATTGATGTCCTAAAGCATCTTATTACACATGTAAAAATGCAATAATAATAATAATAAGATACACAAAATAAACAAAAATAAATTTCGTAGCCTAAAAATCGGCATTATTCAATAAAAAATTAAAAGTCGAATATCTCGAAAAGGGTTAAGTTTAGGGTAGGGTGTTTCATAGTGAAATAAGTCAGAAATGATGGGTACTCCACGCCCTTAACGGATCTAGCACGACTTTTCCTGTAACCCTGTATATCTGTTGTGTTCTGTTTTGATCTGCTTGCGATATAATTATTTGTTCATAATAATAATTTCAAGTAATTTTTTCACATTATTATAACAATAGAAAGAAAGAAGAAGAAGGCTGCTGGTATCGATGGACTTGATAACACACTCTTAAAACATATTAAACGAACAATAGCCAAACCTCTTGCACATATCTTTAATCTTAGCCTAGCAACTGGTGTATTTCCATCAGCTTGGAAACTTGCTTTAGTTTGTCCGTTACACAAGGGAGGCTCCAAATATGCGCTTAATAATTATAGACCTATTTCCCTTCTAGGATCTTTCTCAAAGTTACTAGAAAAACTTGTAAACAAAAGACTTGTGGACTACCTGGAGTCGCGTAATTTGATATCTCAAAATCAATTTGGTTTCCGTAGAGGCCGGAGCACAGAAAATGCTGTATCCTTGCTAACGTCAAATGTGTCATCTCAACTTGACAGTAGACAGTGCTGCCTGGGAGTCTTTTTAGATTTAGCAAAAGCCTTTGACACTGTCTCTGTTCCGATACTTTTGAAGAAACTAGACAGCAGTGGCATCAGAGGTATTGCTGGAGACTGGTTCAAAAGCTACTTATCGGAAAGGAGACAGTGTGTAAGGATCTCCCAGATAGTCAGTGGCCATCAGATGGTTTCCTTTGGCGTACCGCAAGGCAGCATTTTAGGCCCTACGTTATTCAATTTATATATTAATGACATACATGGTCTAAATATTGATAGCGCCAATTTTATTTGTTATGCGGATGATACCGCTATAATATTTTATGGCGAAAATTGGAAAGACGTGTCATCGCTAGCTGAAAAAGGGTTGGCGCAGGTGGGTAACTGGCTATGTAAAAACTTGCTCACACTGAATACAGACAAAACAACCTATATATGCTTCCATAAAACAGCTGCTTCTGCACCTCCGTTGGATTTGTGCATCAAAATTCATAATTCGTCCTGCACTGACACTAGAAGTGGCTGTAACTGCATTTTAATTAATAGAACCAAATGTACGCGATATTTGGGTGTCATGATAGATGAGAATCTAAATTTTAAAAATCATATCGACAGTCTTTCTGCTCGTATAAGGAAAGTTATCTTTATTATGCGTAATCTGCGAAATGTAGCGTGTAGGGAGTTGCTCCAGTCAGTCTACTTTGCTATGTGTCAGTCTCTCATACTGTACTGCATTACGTGCTGGGGAAGCGCTGCGAAAAGCTATATTATTCAGGCTGAACGAGCACAACGCTCAGTGCTCAAAGTAATGCTCAAAAAGCCGTTCAGATATCCGACCACCGAGTTGTACAAAGATAGTGGCGTATTAACTGTACGTCAACTTTTTATTCTGAAAATATCAATGTCAGTACACAAGCATGTCATTTCATCAGAACAGTATTCTGAATTAACTAAAAAAAGAGTTTTCAAAATCCCAACACCACCAGTCAGCACATCATTTGCACAGCGGTTTGGTTCTTTTGTTAGAGCTCACATTTATAATAACGTTTTAAAGTGCTGTGACATTAAAAATAAATCGCTCAGAGAAACTAAGTTCATCATAACTAAATGGTTGTCAACCCTGTCATATGCAACAACTGAAGATATTATAAACATCATAACCTAAAATTAATTTCAATCCTTACTTTATTTATACTATTATTATTTATTATATTTATTATTAAACTTTTCTATAGATTTTATAAATTTTCACTTAATTGATTTGTGATTGTAAGAGGCGTAATCGTAAACAAATGAAACAGTAACGTTTGGTCTCCACAGTACAGGCTCAGCGTAGTGTGGACACCGCACACCGCCGAATTATCCTTGCGTCTAAAATACCATCAACATTATACCTTTTATTATACTTATTTTAAGTCAAAGTTTAGTTGCTAAGTTTGTGTATATTGTTGTAAATAAATTGTTTTTCATTTCATTTCATTTTCATTTCATAGAAATTATCTTATTGTAATTGATAATCGCATAACATCATAATTCAATTAAAATCACTAATAATACAATTATGTGTCAATAAGTCAAAATAGCTTCATAAATCAACATAGGTGCAATTTCAATATTCAAACAACACGACAATAAAAATTCAATGCAATAATCAATTCCTCTACTTAGAAGATAAAATTACGTGGAACCTATTATTAATAAAATTGACAAAATTATAGAAGGTTTCATCAACGTGCCGATGCGGCGCGGCAGCCAACGCGCTCCACACCGGCCGGGCCGCGGCCTTACTTCATATCAAGTTATACTGTGACAGTGACAGTGACAGTGACAGTGACAGTGACAGTGACAGGTAGTCAGTGTAACACACTGTCACGTCGCGTGACGTGACGTCTCAACCTCTAGTGCGGCAGACGTTGCGTCGCGTGTTATAGATCACGGTGCCTTACATGTCTAATTAGTTATCATTTAAAAGTACGTGCAGTATAATTAGTATCGTCGCCAATTACAGGAATGATACATATGCACAGTCAATCGATAAATATCCAGGTTTTAACAAGATAAATATCTCCATTATCTCAAGTACATTATTATTAGTGTGGGTAGTGAGTAGTCAGTTTTTGTGGTACCATACATTAAGTGCTGTATTGAAATATAAAAAAAAATGTGAGCCGTCACGGGACGCCTGGCAGATGTGAAACATCGACATTATTTTGTAAGAAACTAAGTACCCCATCACTAATCATGTTTATGATTTGCCGTAACCTTGAACGGACCAATCAGCGCTCATGCCGTGGCGACGCGTCACCAAGCCAGAAATCGGTTTTACGTGCGGCTATAGATGTTTCACATCAAAAATAAGATATATAATTTCCAGAGAGGTGGGTACCTGCAGCAAGTGTGGCTACTGTGTGTAGTGTGGCTACTGTGTGTAGTGTGGCTACTGTGTGTAGTGTGGCTACTGTGTGCAGTGTGGCTACTGTGTGTAGTGTGGCTACTGTGTGCAGTGTGGCTACTGTGTGTAGTGTGGCTACTGTGTGTAGTGTGGCTACTGTGTGTAGTGTGGCTACTGTGTGTAGTGTGGCTACTGTGTGTAGTGTGGCTACTGTGTGCAGTGTGGCTACTGTGTTTAGTGTGGCTACTGTGTGCAGTGTGGCTACTGTGTCCCGCTGTGTCTCGTGGCCGTTGAATAACCATGATTTTGTATAATATCGTAATCAACAAATTGTTGTTCTCTCCCGGTTTAATATTGATGAGGGATCTTTCGCCCCAGGGGGTGCCGGGGGGTGCCCGGGGGTGATTAAACTGTCCACACCAGACGAACGAGCAAACGACATCGCTGTAAGCATTCGCTACAACGCACATTCACATTCCAGCTTGCATGTTGATACCGCTGCATACATACACGACACACACGTGGGAAATACACATTAGAGTGGATCGTAATTTTTAATATCGATCCCGACGTTTTGTAATCAAAACAGTCTTACCATATTTAGTGTACACTAAATATGGTACTAGCGTGCGCACGTACTTGTGAGCGTACAAGCACGGATCCCACGCCACGCCACGCCACGCCACGCCACTCCACGCCACGCCAAGCCACGCCACGCCACATACCGCTCAATCACAATGTACGAATCAGTCAGCAGCTTCCGAATCTTAGACAGATTAACATGACTACAGATAATAGTTCTTAAATAATCCAGGGGTCCAATAACAAAAGCAAATATTCGCTCGTTCGTTCGTTCGGTCAGCGTGGACGTGCGGAATGGGGAGGTGGAAGCGTTTTTAACCTCGACCTATGAATACATTACCGGTATAAATATCGTTTTAAAAATAACGCTTTGAGAAGCCAAAGGAAATTTACAAAAACCCGAAGTCGACTTCTTTTATGCCTTCCTGCTGAGACTCAAAGCTTTCAAAAGTATACTTTGTATTTTATATTCAACATCTGTACTAAGGTAGGTATTCCTCGTTCTTACTATTTTGTCTGAATTATTTTGTTCGCGATCTTTAGAAACGTATTTACGTCGCACTAATACCGTGTCTGTACTTTTGCAATAAACATCGACGAGACAACGGAGAAAAAAGATTAAAATATAATAAATAATATATGTAACTGTAATATTTGTCAAAATTGAACCCGGGACTCGTTGTACTGCAGTATATATACGAGTAGTACTATCACATACATACTCACTACAACTGAGAAACGATAAAGCTTTACTTTCTTAACCTAAAAATATTCTGAGAATTATATACTCGACATGGAAATATAAATAAATTACGGATTTTCAAATAATTTGTATAACATGTGTGTGTGTGTGTGTGTGTGTGTGTGTGTGTGTGTGTGTGTGTGTGTGTGTGTGTGTTTGTGTGTGTGTGTGTGTGTACGTACACCCAGACAGCTGATACTTACAACATAAGCAAGAATATAACGTTATAATAATATATTGTTTTTATTGTGTTTTTTTGACTTATTTTATCTTTGGCGCATTTCAGGTCCGGTTTTGAACCAGTGACCTTTGAATTTGTATTTAACACTTAACCTTAACAGTTGTATATGTTTTAGTGGAACAACAACAGACAATGTTGTATCACGTCGCGTCGTGCTGTAGATAAGCAATAGTTATTACAGCAGCAGGAGAGGAATCAAAGCGAAGCGAAACTCACCACTTCATATTCCGAATCATTCCTCCCTATCGCACTTACATTACTTGACTGCAACTACATTTTTAAATTTGGGATTTCCCCTTTTGTTATTTCATATTGCTTTACTTAGTGTTGTGTAGAGACACGACTATACCAAGCACAAATGTTGCGACAGTGAAGTATTTAATTAAATACATTCGCTTCTGATTTATTGTAATGGTCCCGGCATAGATAAATAGTAGTTGGTACGTGTGCGAATCCTTTGTTCGTTATCAGTGTTTGCTAACAACATTATAGTGGAGACGGGCACTGCTACTGGTGGGATAGGGGCGCGGGCGGTACCGACTACTTATATTATTTTGAGTGTATTTTAAAGCCATACTCCTGCACCGAGATGCCCTGCACCGTATCGCAGGTGGCATGTGGCCACACACGGACACGCAACGCAAACACACAAGTCCCGAGACACAATGAATACTCTCCACAATACTGGTTTGCTTATAGCCAATTATATGTCAATTTACATTTGAGTTATTTTCTAAGAGTGGTTCAGCGTCACGTACAGAACACACTGAAGGCGTGTGTATGTGTCAGATACAGCGTCACTTACAGAACACACTGAAGGCGTGTGTATGTGTCAGATACAGCGTCACGTACAGAACACACTGAAGGCGTGTGTATGTGTCAGATACAGCGTCACGTACAGAACACACTGAAGGCGTGTGTATGTGTCAGATACAGCGTCACGTACAGAACACACTGAAGGCGTGTGTATGTGTCAGATACAGCGTCACGTACAGAACACACTGAAGGCGTGTGTATGTGTCAGATACAGCGTCACGTACAGAACACACTGAAGGCGTGTGTATGTGTCAGATACAGCGTCACGTACAGAACACACTGAAGGCGTGTGTATGTGTCAGATACAGCGTCACGTACAGAACACACTGAAGGCGTGTGTATGTGTCAGATACAGCGTCACGTACAGAACACACTGAAGGCGTGTGTATGTGTCAGATACAGCGTCACGTACAGAACACACTGAAGGCGTGTGTATGTGTCAGATACAGCGTCACGTACAGAACACACTGAAGGCGTGTGTATGTGTCAGATACAGCGTCACGTACAGAACACACTGAAGGCGTGTGTATGTGTCAGATACAGCGTCACGTACAGAACACACTGAAGGCGTGTGTATGTGTTAGATACAGCGTCACGTACAGAACACACTGAAGGCGTGTGTATGTGTCAGATACAGCGTCACGTATAGAACACACTGAAGGCGTGTGTATGTGTCAGATACAGCGTCACGTACAGAACACACTGAAGGCGAGTGTACGCGTCAGATACAGCGTCACGTACAGAACAGAGTAGTATAGTACTAGTACGCGTCAGATACAGCGTCACGTACAGAACAGAGTAGTATAGTACTAGTACGCGTCAGATACAGCGTCAGCGCCCGCGCCGCGCGCCGCGAGCGAGACGGTTCAGTCTCATTCGTTGTTCAGAGAGAGCGCAAAGTGCGCCTCAAGAAATGTTCTCTTCAATATTTATATATAAACAAAGTTCTCAAGGAATTCAACCATAATGTTATTGATCCTCGGTACAGATAACATATATCTTATTTATAAGTTATTTGCGCGACAGAATTATTTTTGTTGGCAACCCTTGATAACATCTAAACGACGGGTGTTCGCGAGAAAGTTACCAAACGTTCGTTTCATGGCGCAACCCCCCCCCCCCCCTACCCCCTCCCTCCAATCCCGTACGTACTTCAGCTCCAAATAAATTATAGAGGCGACGTTAGCGTCGCGTCGATCCGCTACATAGTTCCGACTTGACGTTTGTCGGTGATTTGTCATTGTTTAGCAAATATCTGTCAGGAAGTGAAACTGGTGGCAAGTTCGTCAAATCCAAGGGAAGGGAAGTACTGCCACCTTACCCGTTCATGCCGCCCACCTGCAACGCTTTCGAGATACTGATTTTCGGTTTGTGGAATGGTGTGGTTGCCGGTGAATATACAGACCACGAGACATTGCGCATACGATGTGACTTATCTTCCCTTACTTACCATATCACATGGTATCTTATCATATGTTGTTCTTGTTATGGGTAGAGGTGAGAAGCAGATGGGGCCACCTGTATCTGCGTATATCTAACTAAATCACATAAAAATACTACTCAGTATATTTACCTGCTGCGAGTTTAGTAGTGGTCATAAATAGCCGAAGTCCGAATGGGACCCAACTTGCGAAACTCATTTGTGTACCTTATCTGGTTCACACTACTTCGGGGAATACGTTTAATTTGGGTGAATTTTATTTCATTTTGAACGTTTCACAATTTTTCCAACATTTGCCAAAATTAACTCTCCTGGAAGATTTACATTATTTAATTCTACAGCATTTCACAAAACGTAATGTTTAAGTAATAACGCTGTGAACCCTGGTTTTATATGAACTAAATATATAAATATATAACAATTTTGAGTTGTGAAATTGTATACAAGTGTGACCGAGTGAGGATATATGTTTAGTACTGGGGGGGTGGGGGGGGGTTCCGTGAATAAGGTTTGACACTTCACGGAACTTGGAAATTTTACGGGTTTTTCAAATGTTAGTGTCTGAAGTTTTCGCGTGTCGTTTTTGTTAATAGCGCTTTAAGTTTATGAAGCGAGGGTCAGGTACTTGGCAAACTTGTAGAACAGCCGCGCGCGCCTTCATCACGATCACTTATTTATAACTCAGTATTATTATAATCGTTTTTTTGTGACATAACATTGGCTTAACTACTATCAAGCCTCCACAGCCTCATGTTATGTGAGCGCGGCTTCGCTGCTTCGCGGGGCCCCCCCCCGGGGACTACATGTATGATGATGACAGATGACAGTTACATTCGTTGCATGTAGGCAGTAGATCTCTACAAGTCTGAAATATTCCTCTGCTGTGGGTTTCATGTTTATATTGGATCAGGAACTATTGTATAGATCTCTCTTGTTCCTATAGGTTCCTATAGGTGGCTTGACGTCTGGATCCTTCAGGCATTTAAATACTTTATGATTGATATCATTATGGAATTCCCGTTTATATTTGCAAACCCATTCAAAGATATCACGCTCGTTTCATTGATTTTTTCTTCCTTAAACTAAACTAAAAATATTTAAGCATAAACACATCCATACAAATCGTTTTTTTTATTTTAAACTACAACACTTAATTATCAGTTTGTAGGTCCACTTCAAACTACCCTCACCCTCCAAATATAACCACCATCACACCATCACACCACACTACATCACACCATCACACCACACTACATCACACCATCACATCACACCATCACACCACACCACACCACACCACTGATATTAGAAAACATTAGTAAGTTAGTCGCCTCAGATCATTTCAATATAAGCTAGAACGTAAATATATAATATTTGAATATCAAAAGTAGACTTCATAATTTATTAGAATAAATATTGAGGACACTTTTATTGTGTCCGTGTAGTATGCCCTAAAATACCGTACCGTTCCAATCTATGTAACGTTTGTACTAAACTAAATACTGTACCAGAGTACTGAGTGTAAATCAACTCGTAACATTATATCTATCTACTAGAGTAACTCAACATCCAATTAACTGTTAAGACGCAACTTAATCTCACCGTCAATTGATTTGGTATATAGAGAGTTAATCTTAAAACAGGTAATGACATTTTTCTTAAGAGGTTTCTTGGAGAAAATTAATCAACTAAGAGTAGCCGGGAATAAACAAAAATTTCAAATTTTGATAATATTTCATTCCATTAAACAGCTTTCAATTTTGAGCGACTAAAAATATCATTCTTTGTGTTAAGTGATTTATGATAAAATGTTACTTATAATATTACTTAATGATATATTTAAATAAATAAGGAAGTTTTTACCTAACAAAAATAGTACAAGGTTATACTTATGTACCTAGTTAATGCTAAATTTGAAGCCTCTCCAAACCAGAAATAAAAATATTTAATCATAAATCCGTCATATGCCCCCAAACCAACATCCCATAAAACATAATACATTGCATAAAATAGTTTTAACGTGCCTTTTACATTGCATTACTACTCAGTCGGTTAAAATCTTTCAAAGCGATGAAACGTTTCATCCAATCGGAATAAGCCCCGATTCCATTGAAATTGCTAACAAATTGCTACAAAATGCATCCACAAACCGCGTATCTATACCATTCCATTCAAGCAACAGAGCTTCCGACATAATACCTCTATATACTTGCAGCTGTACACGCCGCGCCGCGCCGCGCCGGCGCCGTATTATATAATAATAACATAGTATTTGATCTTCTTCCAGTTTACACTTTCAGTGATAAAAGGTGCAGGTAAATATCTGGTAGTTTGTAGCAGTGAGTTAGCTGCCCTTAAAGCTGGCAACATTCATTTCACTTGTCCAATTTATTAGCGCGTTACGTTCGTGCAGCCAACTTTCTGTTCTCTCCCTTACATATCGTATATCCATACTCCTCCACTTTATTATCGGAATTGCCAAATACTCAACAAAAGCGTCTCTATGTTTTGTTGCTGTGTCAGTTTTAACTCTATCGTAAAGGAGTTTGGGTCCAGATTTGTGTGTCGCAAACTCCGAGGGAAAATCCGCACGATCAACAGAATTTAGATAGCTCGCATACGACAAAGAGACGTGATATTTTTATGGATTTTTGAAATTCAAGTACAGCACACGTTTCCAAACCATTTCTTAATGAATTCTATGGAAATAAAGTTTTTAACTTTGGTCCGCCATTTGTCAGTTTTCAGGCACAAATTTAGGTAAAAAATGTAACTCTATATATGTTTACTACTATTATATGTTTGGGTTGTGTAATTCTATGGACAACAAGATGAGTTCGGCATGCACCCCCGCCCCCGCCCCCACCCTCCACTATCTCAAACACTACCCGCTTATTCGGTGCAGAGACTCATAGCGTACGATCGTATTCGCCCCGGGCCCGGCCCGATCGGGAGTTTCAGTATTGTCATCGAATGCCGCGCGGACACGAAACTTTCTGGAATGGTTGCGGATAGAATGCGTAATGGTTTCGTAATTAGCAATATCGCAAGTTATCGTACCGAGGTGTCGCCGGGATATATTCAACAATATATTATAGTTACCTACGTACCTAATAGATATATTCCCCTTCGCATTAAATTTAATTTTTGGCGCATCATTGGGCCCAGATTTCAAAACATTTCATTACATTACCATATTGGTCATAATTTGGATGGGTGACTTTCGTGGGTTTATATTAAATATGACAATATATAATATATCGTGTTGTTTATTTGTGATGATATTTTCACGCCTTTCACGAAGTATTTATTGACTTCCGTGAGGCTTTAAAGTTCCCACTCTGACTTTAATCTACCACCGGATCCTAATGTAAAGTAGTCATTTTAAGACTCAATTTATGTTCTATACCTGGGGATGTACGACTAGATGCTAGTCGCCGACCCGATACTGTATCTTTAGCAACTGCAGGGCAAGCCGCGGACATTAACTAGTGAAAATGGAACTGGTCACACGTAGGAACGGGAACCCTTTAATACGAATTCCACGACACTTTGCCTCGTTTTAAATGACAGCATTCCTAAAATGTGTGCCAATGAATTCCGCGTTCCGTTATTTGCAAATTTGGAATCGTCGCAATCAATCAACGCGCGAAATAAAACGACATAAATCCGTTGGCTCGTTCCGTTCCGCTCGCATTCCGCGCACATATCCCGCTGCTGCTACCCACTACCCACTACCCACTACCCACTACCTACTACCCGGTAGGGACTTACACACAGAATTGAGCTTTTCTGATATTTGTCAACTAAAATTCTAACTTGATTTCATATAATAATGTTTATATCAAAACTAGTAATTCGTGGCGCGCGCGCGCGCGCGGGAGTGATTTTCCAATTTAAGGTAAAAGCAAATATAAGCAAAAAAAATTAGGTGGAAGTTAAAAAAAATTTGAACCCAAATTCGGATTAAGCGACCCCTAAAACCCCCAGATTGTGAATTTCAACCGAATCGAAGCTATTGGCAAGTCGGCCGCTGTCGGATCGGCCATCTCTAATTTAGAAAATACCACCAAGTCATCCCGTTATATATACCCATATACCCGTTTATAGTATTTGTCCAGTCACCGTTCGCCTATCTTCTATAAGGAAATAAGTTATAAGATATCGAAAGTAATATTTGTATGTATGCCAACCGGTTGAGAGCCGTCAGCTTCCACCAAAAGCCCGTGTAAACGCTGTCAAGGCCATCTGAGGCCAACACCAAATTGTACCGTCATAAAAAAAATTATGTACTTCGTCCGCGTACTTACATTTTTTTTGTCGACTCTAAGAAATACCGCGCTAAAGGACATGGGTCGACGTACTTATGTATGGAAGTACGTATTTCAAGTAGGGGCGATATGATCATATGAGTCGCGGACGAGTCCACAATACAAGTGGACACTTGCGGCGCGGGCGTCACGCCACTCACCACAGCACAGCAGCCGGCCGCGACTCCCCGTGTGTCCTGTAGGGGGGGCACGGGAGTGTGTGTGTGTGTGTCTGTCTGTGTGTCACTCGCACGCTACACACAGCCGGGGCGGCGCGGCCGGGGCGGCGCGGCCGGGGCGGCGCGGCCGGGGCGGCGCGGCCGGGGCGGGGGAAGACAATCGACGCGTGGCTCAGACAAGCCGTGATTTATTTGAACCACTTAGTGACAACACAAGGAGGGGGCAGGGACGGAGCTACGCACGCAATTTTGGGGGAATAACTATTGAGTGTGAGTCCGATTTACATTTGGCTGAGGTTTATATAAATATACAATAATATATATTTGGTGTTTTATTTTAGACTATGCGCCATAAGCACCACCAAATCAAGTTCTAGGAGGTTTTAGAAGGGTGCCCCTACATTTCATTTTATTTCAATTGTTCACATCTCACCAACTATTAATTCATAAAAATATAGACAACTCTCGATCATTTTATAGATCTATATAATGATAGACCCCAAAAATCTATACTTTTAATAATATTTTACCAAATATGTTTTGTACAGTCTGGATGCGGCCCTGGGGGTAAAGTGGGGCTAATTCTGGATAATTCCGCGAGGATTTAGAGATAATTCTCTAGAGAATGTTGATTTGAGTGGCGCGAGGGGATATTACGAGAATTGCTCTTTATGTGCGGAATCCACTCGGTGAGCAGCGAGCAGCGAGCAGCGAGCAGCGAGCGCGGTTTGACTGCTCGCTGCTCGCTGCTGCTTGTGGTGAGCACCGCTTACTCGATATAACCATATGATACCAGCGCGCATATGTCTACATAATATATATAAATAATAATATATATATATATATATATATAATGATGATATTTAATACTAGCTATGTTATGAAACAAATCAAACAATGGTGGACATTTCACAGCGCCATCTACAACTGAACTAAGCACAACTTGTACAATGTCAGCCAGATAAGTAATATACCTAATAATTGTTGTAAATGCTTTCATAATAACACAGACACACATGTATAAAGACCGGTGCCGGTGCCGGTGCCGGTGCCGGTGTCCGTAGCGCAAACGTTTCCAGAGACAAAGGCAAACCTATTACTATACCTATAAGGTCAAAGTTAAAAACTTTATTTCCATAGAATTCATAAAGAAATGGCTTGGAAACGTCAATATTCAAAACGTAAGGTCACGCGTACTTATCGATAAGTTTGATGCCTGTTCAAACCTTATCCGACCCTCCATGGGGAAGAACAGACCAGAAACCCCTAATGGAGGAACCCTATTACCTTCAATATTATATATATGTTGTTACCATAATATAATGATATTATATCTGAAGTGTGAGATGTTGATTTATTGATTGTAATGAATTCATAAATGTTGGCTTAATTGCGTATTGAAGACGCCTTCACAAATAAAATCGTTCCAACATTGAACGAATAAAACATTATAATGAACTAATACATACAACAGTCTGTCTGTATTGATCATCGACATATATATAATATTGAATTTATTATAGTAAGATATATATAGATATCTTACATATAATATTAATTTATACTTTAATAAATTCTAAATAAGATACCTAATAACATTATGTGTGTGTGCCGGTTAAATTCCACATATTATATCTCCATAACAAGAAGCAAAATGTCGCGCGACTCTCAACATTAACGGGAACACTTTAATGTTCAAACGGCGCGCGTTCTCTAGCAATAGAGACAACGCAACGCAACGCAACGCAACGACACGACACGACACGAGACGCGAGTGAAAGCAATTTGCGTTTGTTTACGCAACAAACGTCACGACTGAAGGTAAGCTGCCTGAAGAGAACAGCTGGTGAACATATAGCCGTTGACATAATACAAAATTATTATCCGTGTCAGTCGGTCGGAGGGGAAATATTGACTTGTTCGTCAACTGGCGACTGGCGACTGGCGTAAAACTGGCGAGTGCGCGCGAGTTGCCACCTTCCGATTTTACCTGTTCTTTTTGTGGTGAACTCGCTCGATCATGAAATCTGACGTATTGATGTATAGTCAGCTACAGACCCTGCAAGTAGAGTCCACATATATATAACTTGCAGTTCCGCAACATCTTAAACAGATGGTACTTGTATGTGTTGGCTGTTCTCTCCGACACACGAGTACCAGTGTGTACACTGCACTGCAACAATCTAATTTTTTCTCAAGTTTTGTGTGAGTCAGCTCCTACGCGTGATTGGAGTTAAATGTTTAGTTTTCAAAAACGTAACACTTTATGTTACACTCGATTTTAGTCCCCTTCATACCGATACGAATGATCGTATAAAATGAATTGGACATTATATTTTCCATGGAATATGAATTCATAAATGGTGTCCTTTATTCCAGCTAGAAATGCTATATGTATGTGATATGATGCAGCTGTGAGTACAGTCGGCTGTGGCTGTGACGGCCTCGGCACGATGATATCATTTGGTTTCTCGTAATGAGCGGTCCCGACTCCCGACCAAATCGTCGCTAACTCAATTTGCGTACACTATCACACTGAGTACTGAGCTGAGCTGAGCTGAGCTGAGCTTAGCGGAGGTTCAGTACCTACACACACACACACACACACACACACACACACACACACACGCGTCAATAATGGATTTGGGAATTCCAGTGAAATGGGATCTTTAAGTGTAATCCTTGGATAAGATGGGTTTCAAATAGAGCAATTTGTTTTGGGGTATAATCGTGTTATGACTTGTTGCGGATTAGTTATATGGTTTGTGATGATAACATTGTTGGCATTACTTACATACACTACACAAAATATATTTGTATATGCAGAGTGGGTTTCTATATTTTGTTGTCCATTTTAAAGGTGAATATGATAAGGAGAAACTCATACAAATTATTCATCAAAACGAAAGGTATGTGTCGGGATAATAACGTGCGGTACGGTAATACGTAGTTACTGCCTACACCTTTGTGAAACACGCGTGATTATATGAAATGCCTGTTTGAACATTTTTTTTTATCACAAATATTTCTAGTTTAGTTTTGTAATTTCTGAAAAATCTTTGAACAAAATCATTGATTTTATTTCAATTTTTAAAGTCTCGTCGTTGCAGGAAACCTCCGCTTTCACCTTTTGTTCATTTATATCGCGTCGTCACACGTCAAGTTGAGCTGGTGGCACACCACTGGTACCCCTGTGTGTGTGTGTGTGTGTGTGTGTGTGTGTGTTACATATATACTCGTATATATAAGCTAACTACAATCAGCAAGTGTTCACGGTGCGAAATCATCGACACCCTTTTTATTTTAAAATAGTAACGGCGATAAATAAACATCAAATAAGAAGCGTAGGGCCTTTGTTTTCTCTCAAATAAATTAAAAGATTACAGAGCTCCTCTAAAAATCTCTACTGTTACATAAACGTTAATTTTTACGAGTCATTCGGAGGCGAGCCAATCAAACTGCCGCCGCCTCGAGCCCGGCGGCGGCGGCGGCGGCGGCGGGCGCACCTCCACAGATACAACTACAGTACGTACTTGTAACAGAACCCACTCTACTAACACTATGGATAATCTGTGGTACACACACAAGCTAATTTTATACTTAACTCTGAGCGCGAAACCTTAAACTTGATTGGGAAAAATGAGCTGCGTCACGGATGAAAGTGGGAAAAGCGTGCAGCCGATATTGTGTGTACTGTGTACCCACAATGTGTGGGTTTATTGTCTTCCTATGAAGTTCCCACGCGATAATCAATCTAAAAGGGGAGCAAGTGAGTTCTTTTTACATTGTACTGTGATAGTATAGTGAAACAGCCACCGTACATTCCAGCTTTATAATCAAAGCCGAGCGCTGAGCGTAATTCCTGAGTGTGCCATCTCATTGCGAATACGAGTGAACGGTTCTCATCATACCGTCCCGCCCCGCGTCGGGATTATGGATGAAACTAATGGTTGGGACCAAAACGAACGCGGTGCTATCGTTTTCTTTGTGAATAAGTTGCATAAGTACGATGTGGCCCACCCAGAGAGGAATGTGTCAAGCGCTTATAATATCGGACACCAACTACATCTCCAGAAACAGAAAAATACTAATGTAAACAAGCGTGGCGGCGGGCGGCAGTGCAGGTGGCAGGAATACTTATGTCGGCAATACTTTGCCGTCCAACTTGGCACCGGCTAGTATTATATAAATGTTGTATGAGAGCGGGTGCGGGTGCTTCGCCTTTACACACACAGCAATAATCCATATTTGTACATTCTTACAGTTTAAATCGTGAAAATAGTTTGTGTTTTTAGAAAAAATAACGTCTACTGTCCAATATGACGAGAGTAAGATTATGTGACTGAATTACAAACACCACACACACACACACACAGCACTCCAACAAGAAAACTGTCGTTAAACCACAACACTCAGCGCGTTGTAGTCTTCTTCTTCGAGTCACCGGTTCTGTGGAACCAGTGTGCTGAAAGGATTGTAAGTGCGCCTCAAAGAGGCACCTTTCGTGCATACGACACATGTCTTGGAATTGTTAGTTCTAGGACATGTCGGTGTCCTCACGATGTTTTCCTTCACCGTTTTGAGAACGTGGTATGTAGCGTGTTGTAGTGAGACTCCACTGATCAATTATCTCGTATGCCGGACGAGCCACCGCCAAATAAACTAATGACGGAATGGATTCCATGGCGTGTCGGTTGAAGGAAATGCGGCACCGACGCGACGCGACGCCTACCTACGAGTACTACATCGCAATGCAACGCGTGTGGCCAGCTCTTTGTTCAATTCCATTGTTGTTCTCTAGCCGTCTCGAAGCGACGCGACGCACATCCGGCGACGTGGAGCCGCGTCGCGTCACATCGCGTCGCGTCGCTACACACGGCACAGATAAACACGTGCAGTCAGCATTACATGTTTCAAATCTGCAGAAGTTTCAGCCTTCGACGTGTTATTTTGTGTTAATATGGAACAGTATATAATTAAGTAATAAATAAGAGAAGCATAAACATAATATTTGTTTTGTTTCTCAACGAAATTACTTTATCAACGGGCTACATAGAAATAAGTTCTCATGATCGTCCGGTCCGCAGTAAACTATCAAAGACAGGTCATACGTTGTTTGCAACGAATTAACTTGTCTCAAATATGCATGATGTAATGTGTAACGTTACATATCACAGCCTTATTTGTATAGATGTAGTACATATGTAACTTTATAGTTTATATATGTTACAGTGTAATGCGGACGATCATAACAATGTATTGCTGTGAAGCTTATGTTGCTGACTGTACGTTACTTAGAGCAATCCAAGGAGCGCACTTTACTTGCTTATTTTTAGATGTTGTTTAGTATTAATTGAAGCTATTTTTATAGTAAAGGGTTCGGAAGAGCTAGTTTATTTCGTTTAGAATGGTCAAGAAGGAAATTAATTATTGAGAAGCGTCACTAAATCACGTAACTTAAGCCAACGACAAATATATATATTTACGAGTACGTGTATATGAGTTGGGTCGCGATCAAAATATAACCGAACAGAGAGAGATTAAAGTTAATTATATAATATTGTTCCGTACGAGAAACGGCATCGCCTTAGGTTTAAGATAGTTAAAAATGTATAAGTTAGAAATAGCATCATAGAAGACAATAGAATAGTTCTAAGTAAGATCTTTTGTTATAACACCTGGTGTTTACGTGTGAAAATACAGATAGTTAATTCCCTTCTTCGAATAGTTCTAAGTAAGGTCTATTGTTATAACACCTGGTGTTTACATGTGAAAATAGTAATAGTTAAATCTCCTTCTTAGAATAAATACTAAAAGATAAGCCGCAGCATTGTCGTACCGCTCCCATTGGCAGCTGCGGCACAAGCCGGTTATAGTTAAATAGAATTAAATAGAATTGTAGTACAATAAAGGAAACTGGAAAGGGGTTCGGAAATATGGTTGTGACGAGTGGTATAAAATATAACGCCATTTCGGGCGTAAGTTGTAGTTGGTTAATAGTCGCGTAACAGTGCACACGTATAGTTCACGTAGTTGGTTAATAGTCGCGTAACAGTTCACACGTATAGTTCATGTAGTTGGTTAATAGTCGCGTAACACTTCACACGTATAGTTCACGTAGTTGGTTAATAGTCGCGTAACAGTTCACACGTATAGTTCATGTAGTTGGTTAATAGTCGCGTAACAGTTCACACGTATAGTTCATGTAGTTGGTTAATAGTCGCGTAACACTTCACACGTATAGTTCACGTAGTTGGTTAATAGTCGCGTAACAGTTCACACGTATAGTTCATGTAGTTGGTTAATAGTCGCGTAACAGTTCACACGTATAGTTCATGTAGTTGGTTAATAGTCGCGTAACAGTTCACACGTATAGTTCATGTAGTTGGTTAATAGTCGCGTAACAGTTCACACGTATAGTTCATGTAGTTGGTTAATAGTCGCGTAACACTTCACACGTATAGTTCACGTAGTTGGTTAATAGTCGCGTAACAGTTCACACGTATAGTTCATGTAGTTGGTTAATAGTCGCGTAACAGTTCACACGTATAGTTCATGTAGTTGGTTAATAGTCGCGTAACAGTTCACACGTATAGTTCATGTAGTTGGTTAATAGTCGCGTAACAGTTCACACGTATAGTTCATGTAGTTGGTTAATAGTCGCGTAACACTTCACACGTATAGTTCACGTAGTTGGTTAATAGTCGCGTAACAGTTCACACGTATAGTTCATGTAGTTGGTTAATAGTCGCGTAACACTTCACACGTATAGTTCACGTAGTTGGTTAATAGTCGCGTAACAGTTCACACGTATAGTTCATGTAGTTGGTTAATAGTCGCGTAACACTTCACACGTATAGTTCACGTAGTTGGTTAATAGTCGCGTAACAGTTCACACGTATAGTTCATGTAGTTGGTTAATAGTCGCGTAACACTTCACACGTATAGTTCACGTAGTTGGTTAATAGTCGCGTAACAGTTCACACGTATAGTTCATGTAGTTGGTTAATAGTCGCGTAACACTTCACACGTATAGTTCACGTAGTTGGTTAATAGTCGCGTAACAGTTCACACGTATAGTTCATGTAGTTGGTTAATAGTCGCGTAACACTTCACACGTATAGTTCACGTAGTTGGTTAATAGTCGCGTAACAGTTCATACGTATAGTTCACGCAGTTCGTTAGTAGTCGCGCTATAGGCGACACGCGTTCCGTAAATAGTCACGTAACAGTTCTTCGCAACCAGTGCGTTAATAGTCCAGCGTCAAGTCGAGCAATAGTCGACACGTTGGCTTAAATAGTAGTGCGCTAATCGCGGAATAATAGAAATAGATAGCAGATCGGCAGTACCACTCGGAACAACCGGAACCCAACCCTCCAGTATAGAAACACCATCTGAAGTTTTCTTAACAGAATCCCAGTAATAGCGTGTACAGACCCCTCGCACCGGCGGAATAACAACACCAACATACAGTCCACTACCACCTTATAGACCCCGGTCGAGCCGTCTCGTACATTTTGGTCCTTCGAGCCGGATACGAGAAGCCAGAAGATGGTAATCACGAGGTCAGGAGGAGGGAACAGGCCTGCGAGCACATCTCGTACCGAACCGTCGAATACCACCAACACCACCGCAGCGCCTACCACCACAGCTCCAGTGATTACGACGGCACACGCTCCGTCAAGATACATGGAGCCGTTAATAGCCACGCCACGCACCCATTCTGTGGCGCATTCACCACCGAGAACCAGACCATTGGCTGACACTGTGTTTGCAAGGCGCGCCTCACCGACGTTAGAATCTGTGTTCGGGAAGCGCGTTCCTGCCGACTTCACGCCTACTTCAGCCAGCAGGAAGACCCTACATGGAATGACGAGTTTCTTCGTGCCGGCAAGCGATGCTGTCGCTGCCTCATCAAGTGGCGGAGCTAGAACAGAGAGCACAACAATAGCGTCGAGCCGAACAGCGAGTGATTCCAAGGAGTCGATTGTCACCGAAGTCACCGGCAGGAGGAACCAGAGAGATCCCGATAGAGAAACGTCGTTGCACAATGAGCAAACTACGACCACCAAGCCCAAGTCGACGACTTCAGCAAAGGCAAGAAATAATAGAATAGCAAATGCCCGACTAAAATTGCTGAAAATCCAGAAGGAAATAGCGGCCGTCGAACTTGAGCTCATGGAGGAGTCTGAGAACGACGATGAAATAGCAATCTCTGGCCCTGAAAACACGTCAATGATATCCGATTGGGTGAAAAACACAACCAGAGTGTTAGATATAGCAAAAGAATCACAACGAGAAGAGAGGGAAACAATACCCTCCGTGCTACCAACGGAGGAACAACGGACGGAGCTGCCCACTGAAGATAGACCGGCACCGCGCCCTGCACCCGCTGCGGTTCCTGCAGTCCTTTTAAAAACAGAACAGGAATTGCCAGCAGCGAACGAGGAGCGCGGACCGACGAATAGCAAATTCGTAGATGGACCTGGACTCAATAGTTTTAATGTGCCCAGACCCAATAACGGATATGAACGTCCAGTGTTAAATAGAACCAACATGAAAAATAGTGATTTTGGAGACAATAGTGCATCTGCAAACAATAGCGCGTATGCCAAAAATATTGGAAACGTGAACAATAATGCCTTGTCAAACAATAGTACCTCGGCAAACAATAGTGCCTTGGCAAACAATAGTGCCATGGTAAACAATAGTGCCCTGGCAAACAACTGTGCCAGAGTGAACAATAGTGCGATAGTGAACCAGATTGTGGGCCAGCCTGGAGGACCTACGAAATCTGAAAACACTTGTTGGGAGGAACCAAGCAGGGAGCAACCGGCGGGAGAGCCTGATCTTCTGAAACTCTCTCGTTTCCTGGATAGAGAAGCAAGCAGATGCGGTCCCTACGCAGAGCCAGAAATAGTCCCACGTGCTGAGAAGACCTACGCGCAAAATAGTAATTCTACCCACCGAATCGGACCCGGCGTACTCCACACCATAGTTTGCAATGCCAGGAGGCATTGCACGGCGGGAGAGATGTTCCGTACGAGAAACGGCATCGCCTTAGGTTTAAGATAGTTAAAAATGTATAAGTTAGAAATAGCATCATAGAAGACAATAGAATAGTTCTAAGTAAGATCTTTTGTTATAACACCTGGTGTTTACGTGTGAAAATACAGATAGTTAATTCCCTTCTTCGAATAGTTCTAAGTAAGGTCTATTGTTATAACACCTGGTGTTTACATGTGAAAATAGTAATAGTTAAATCTCCTTCTTAGAATAAATACTAAAAGATAAGCCGCAGCATTGTCGTACCGCTCCCATTGGCAGCTGCGGCACAAGCCGGTTATAGTTAAATAGAATTAAATAGAATTGTAGTACAATAAAGGAAACTGGAAAGGGGTTCGGAAATATGGTTGTGACGAGTGGTATAAAATATAACGCCATTTCGGGCGTAAGTTGTAGTTGGTTAATAGTCGCGTAACAGTGCACACGTATAGTTCACGTAGTTGGTTAATAGTCGCGTAACAGTTCACACGTATAGTTCATGTAGTTGGTTAATAGTCGCGTAACACTTCACACGTATAGTTCACGTAGTTGGTTAATAGTCGCGTAACAGTTCATACGTATAGTTCACGCAGTTCGTTAGTAGTCGCGCTATAGGCGACACGCGTTCCGTAAATAGTCACGTAACAGTTCTTCGCAACCAGTGCGTTAATAGTCCAGCGTCAAGTCGAGCAATAGTCGACACGTTGGCTTAAATAGTAGTGCGCTAATCGCGGAATAATAGAAATAGATAGCAGATCGGCAGTACCACTCGGAACAACCGGAACCCAACCCTCCAGTATAGAAACACCATCTGAAGTTTTCTTAACAGAATCCCAGTAATAGCGTGTACAGACCCCTCGCACCGGCGGAATAACAACACCAACATACAGTCCACTACCACCTTATAGACCCCGGTCGAGCCGTCTCGTACAAATATTGTATAAAATGATTAAGAATGTTCGATATTCAGAATAGGTACTGCGGTAACATGTTTAGTTATAAGACTACGAACTAGATGTCGCTACTACAGAAGTATGCATCCTGCATCGCGATGACGAAAACTCACGCGGTTGCCTCAGTGTAAAAGACAATTTCATTAAATTTGACTTCCGACCAGAATACGTTTTTTATTGAGCTCCGTTTCGGCTAAGTTGTGCTAGTTTTGTACATGGTCCTTCGAGCCGGATTCTGTCGCGGTTTTTTGTAATTTGCACCAGAAACCAGTGGCGGTCCCACTGAAAGTGCACACCGGGCAATATCACGGGATTTGAACCGGTTGGTGGTCGAGTGCGGTGCGCCACATCCGACTAGCCGAGGAGCAGAAAACGCGACACGGGAGCGGGAAGCGTGACGTCGTACACGTCACGGATTGCGGCGGTCATTGCGTCACTGAGGTGGCGAGGATACGTCACGGATTGCGGCGGTCATTGCGTCACCGTGGTGGCGAGGATACGTCACGGAGTAGCAGCGGTCATTGCGTCACTGTGGTGGCGAGGATACGTCACGGAGTAGCAGCGGTCATTGCGTCACTGTGGTGGCGAGGATTGCGGAGCGGGTTGGCAACAATCATCGAGTGTGAGTGTTCTGTGGTTTGCCAGTGAAAAAACTGTGAGTACAATTTTGTGTTTTATGCAGTGTAATTAACGTTCAAATTTGCTTGCAAGAAATTAAAAACGTGGACTTAGAGAAATTTGGTAAATTGTGGACTTGTAAAATATTTATTAAGGTGTTGGGACTTAGAATAGTTTCTCTAAGAGTGTTCAGACGGGGAACCTATGCCCATTTTTAGAGCGAATTGATTAGGTGTCCAAACACTTAGAATATTTTTGTGTATTTTGGACTTGTAAAAATTTTGTGATTTGAAATTTTTATATTTTTGTTGTGTGAGTTACTGTCAAGTAGTAAGGTCTTTCTTTAGTGATATAAAAATGTCGGCCTTAAATACAATTAAAAGTCAGTTGAGTTATAAAGCGTCCATTGAGAAGGCTTATGAAATCTTCAAAAAGTCCCCAAAGGATCGACTTCGTAAGGAGTCTCATCTCCAAACGAGGTTAGATTCTTTGGAAGAAAAGTGGAAGATTTTCTCAGATAATCATAGAAAGCTATTATTAGTGGATAAGATTGATGAAACTGAATACATGAATTCAAATATGTTTGATGACGTGGAGGAATTGTACATGGATTATAAGTCTGACATAAAGGAAGCCTTAAGTTTATTGACTCCTGTTGTAATACAGCAATCTAGCTCGCAATCAGCATATGTACAGCCCAATAATTTTCATTTACCAAAAATAAATATTTCCACATTCTCTGGGTCTTATACTGAGTGGTCTTCGTTTAAGAGCTTATATGAATCGTTGATTCATAATAACGCATCACTTGACGATGTTCAAAGAATGCACTATTTAAAGGGCTATCTTTCCGGGGAAGCCGAGCAACTGTTACGGCACATGCCCATAACGGCCGCTAGCTACCAAGAAGCCTGGTTGATGTTAAATAGTAGGTACAATAATAAAAAGTATTTAGCGAACTGTCTTTTGCAGCGTTTTATGAATCAACCCAATATCGGTACAGAGTGTAGTGAAATGATTAAACATTTGTTAGATGCGACAAACGAGACGTTGAGTGGTCTGAAGAATTTGGGCATTGACATAAATAGCTGGGATGTGATCGTGATTTATATCATCTGTTCAAAGTTGGATTCAGAGTCTAGGAAGGAATGGGAGTTTAAAATTAGCCCCTCCGACGACTTACCAACTTTGAACCAGATGCGGGAGTTTTTGCAGTCACGATTTCGGTCACTAGAGTTTTTGGGCCCTAAACCAAAATCTAAGCCCCATTTTTCAAACCGCAAGGTCTTACACGCTACGTCCAGTAAGTCAGATGTTTTAGTTAAAGTACCGTGTCCAGTATGTAAGAATAATGATCACAAAATAGCAAATTGTAGGGAATTTTCTAAAAAGAATTATGAACAGCGATATAATTTTGTACAAGCAAATAATTTATGTTATAATTGTTTGGGTAGAAACCACAGTGCTTACATGTGTCGAGCAAACGTTAGGTGTCAAATCTGCAAACACAAACATCATTCGCTTCTCCACCCAAGCCAGAAATCTAATTTATCCATACCCGAATCAGAGTTAGAGTTGGAAGTACAGTCAGCAGTAACGAAAGTTAAGTCCGTTACAGAGGAATCCACATCAGCCAATGATGTGAAGGCGCACTTCTCCCAAGGAGAAGATATCAAGCAGAATCAAATTCTGCTAGCAACTGCGGTTGTAGGAGCTCGAGCAGAGCATGGATGCGTCCACCTGCTCAGAGCACTAATCGATCAGGGTTCTGAAGCATCATTTGTCACAGAATCTGCGGTGCAAATGTTGGGCCTCAAAAAGATGCCCAGCAGATGTAATATCTCCGGACTCGGCGGTGACGAGGGCACGTTAGCCTCTAAGCACGTAGTAGTGATAAAAATTGAGTCCCGCCATGATCCGAGTTTCCAAATTGAGGTACGAGCACATGTGTTGGGAAGAATCACCAGTCTTCTTCCATCGAACAAGGTGAAATATGTAGACTGGCCAGAGTTGGAAACTCTTACGCTTGCCGATCCACAGTTTCACACACCAAGCAAAATTGATATTTTGCTCGGTGCTGATGTGTACAGTCACATCATTAGGGATGGGTTAATGCGAGGTCCCAAGGGTATGCCGACAGCTCAGAGGACAGCTCTAGGATGGATTCTGTCAGGGCCTGCAAGTTCTTCAAAGGATGATCGGTCCATTCAGTGTCACCATAATGTCGTCAGGGAGCAGTGTGAACGTGATGAGTTGCTGAAGAAGTTCTGGCAAGTTGAGTCTGTGCCTCATGATCGCAAGATTCTGAGTGAACAATTTGAAGACCAACGAACTACTCATCGAGACAGCACTGGTCGATATATTGTGCGGCTACCGTTTCGAGAAGATGATCCTCTGTGCACCAATGGGAACCCCAAGGAGATTGCTCTCAAACGATTCCAGAGCTTAGAGAATCGTTTCAAGAACCCAGAAGTAAGGTCGAGTGCTGAAGTTATTCACGAATATGTCAACCTTGGGCATATGGTGCGTGTGACTGGCGAGGACCGCAGTAAATCAGATGCAGTATATTTACCGCATCATGCCGTCATACAAGAAAAGAAAACCACTACCAAGGTGAGGGTCGTTTTTGATGCTTCGTGCAAAAGTCCGAACGCAATTTCTCTGAACGACACGTTGATGGTTGGTCCAAGGCTGCAACAGGATCTGAATCACATAATTCGTTGGCGTATGCATTTCATATGCCTTAGCGCAGATCCAGTGAAAATGTATCGCCAAGTCGTTGTTGCCGATGAAGACGTCGATTTCCAGCGAATAACATGGAGGGAAGAACCGGGATCTGAAACAGAAGAACAGAAAATATTAAGAGTAACGTTTGGGACGGCACCGGCTCCATATTTGGCTGTGAAGACGCTGCAACAAATGGCCATCGAAAAAGGAGCGGAGTATCCCGACGTGTCTGAAAAGATAAAGAGAGATTTTTACGTGGATTATCTGCTGAGTGGGTGTCATACGGTGGAAGAAGGAAAAAGGATATATGAAGAGATGAGGAAAGTGTTGGCTAAAGGAGTTTTCGAATTACAGAAATGGGCCACAAATAACAAGGATGATGATACGTGCACTGAACTGCAAGGGTTTTTCGATGCTTCCAATGCTGGATACGCTGCAGTGGTTTACTTACGAACCATTGATGTACACAGAAGGGTGCATATAAATCTCATTGCGGCGAAGACTAATGTGGTTCCAACGATGAAAGCATCCATCCAACGTTTAGAGTTGATGGGAGCGGCTAAATTAATTAGCGAGATATCTAGCCTGTTAGGCGTGGCTCAGCACAATCTTGATTTTTGGACAGATTCCACGGTGGTATTGGCATGGTTATGTCATCCCAGCCGTTGGTCGACATTTATCGGGAATCGAACTGCTGAGATGTTATCCAATATCGATAATACGCAGTGGGCTCACGTGCAATCAGCTCAAAATCCAGTGAACATCGCATCAAGAAGATGGAGTCCTCAAGAGCTTGCCGACAGCAACATGTGGCTACAAGGTCCTACATGGTTGCAAGAGTCAAGGGTAACATACCAAAGACCAAGCTCGTCAACTAAACTGGAGGAACGAAAGGTGAAGGTTCACATTGTGACAAGATCCTTGAGGCGATGGCAGCTGACTCTGAAAATGGTTCAGGATTTTTGGCGAAGGTGGTCCAGCGGATGTTTGACATATTGCGTTATTGGTAACCCCCGAACCTCAAACTGGAGATGTGGTTCTTGTGAAGGAGGACAACCTCCCCCTGCTCGGTGGATGCTAGGCAGGGTGGTTACTACCCAGCCAGGATTAGACCAAATCCCGAGAGATGTTACCTTGAAGTGTGGTCAAACATTGTTGAAAAGACCTACTTCAAAATTATGTGTATTACCGGTCAGTGAATGAAAAAAATTTGTAGTTTTTTTTTGTGTTTAAGTGTTAAGTCTATTGATGATAGTTATCGAAGAAGTTAGTTATGTCAAGTTAGTTTATTACTTTTTTAATGTTGTGTTGAATTGTAAGAATTTGTCTAAGCCCCATGTATTTCATGGCGGGCGGAGTAATGAAGAACGCTTCATGGCGTTCTTGGCGGGCGGCATGTATAAAATGATTAAGAATGTTCGATATTCAGAATAGGTACTGCGGTAACATGTTTAGTTATAAGACTACGAACTAGATGTCGCTACTACAGAAGTATGCATCCTGCATCGCGATGACGAAAACTCACGCGGTTGCCTCAGTGTAAAAGACAATTTCATTAAATTTGACTTCCGACCAGAATACGTTTTTTATTGAGCTCCGGTTCGGCCAAGTTGTGCTACTTTTGTACAAATATATTAATAACAATTGTTGAATGTCTATATAAGACTAAATTCTATGCAAAAAATGACAAAAATAATATTTACGTGTCTTTCAATACAAACAACTATACTTTGATGAATTAAAAAGTAATATAATGTTGTGCTAGTACAGTAATATTTTGTGTCACCTGCGACACAGGGAAGCATACTGTACTATCAGCAGGGGGTACCTAATTATCACGACACTTGTATCTGTCAGTTTATTTAATTTCACACAGACATACAAATTATGTATGTGTTTATATATGTATGTAATGTGAAGACATGAGAGCGTGCCTCAAGTGAGAGTGGCGCCTGAAGCTGAGACGGTCTTTATAAGTACAGTGACAAAGCGGACGCGACGCGACGCGACGCGACGCGACGGCTTAAACCGTTTGTAAGGAATTGAACGCCGCTGCGCTGTTGACATCCCCATAAGCCTGTAATTAATTCTCGTCAATTAGCTTTTTGTATAATTAACTCCGTGACCTCCGGCCGTTTCAATATCCGGGGCTCCGGGACTGCGTGTGATATATTCCGGGACAAACCGAGCAAACATGGGAATATTAGGATCATTTCGTATGCGGACGGCGCGACGCGGCGCGGCGCGGCGGACTCCGCCTTACAAGATTAAATCAAAAACAAAAAATATGAGTGTGTCGCTGTTATTTTTTAAATAAAATAACAACAATGGAATTTAGGAGGTAATCACATCCGTATCATTTTGTGTTTACTCAACGTCATATAAGGATTCATTGTAAGCCTTACTCACTTACCTTATAGAAATTCATATGATTTTCTGTTTCGGGGTAGTGGATAATAATATATATGCCTAATACGCCCTGGGCTCTGCGAGAGTGCCGATGCCGCCCCGCTGATGTGCTTGCAACTAACTCGGGCGGCCTTTTGCCGGGCCCATAAACCGACTTTCAACATTTGTATGCCTCATCTGAAATGTACTCTAAACAATATTGATTTTAAACAAATTCTGAACCCATTCAGAAGCAATCGCGAAAGTCGTTACATATCACATGCACTCCCGTAAACTTCATGTCGACATTAAGTGGGATATCTCTCTCTCACACTCTCTCTCTCTCTCTCTCTCTCCCTCTCTCTCTCGCCATGAACACTTACAAATTGAGAGCCATTACTTGTTGCCATAAAACTGGAGGCAATTTTTCTCCCCTTTCTTCCCCGCCCGCGCCCGCGCCCGCCGCCGACTACAACTCGCATAAAACAAGTCGGCTCTTATCGCTTGCGGGGAATACCATGAAACTGATGGAAAGTTTTAAATGGACCTTTGAGGTGACCCTCAAAGTAACGTTGACACGTAACACAATTGTAAACGGATGAGACCCTATCCCAGGACATTGGGGAGATTGTGTTCGCCTTTCTCGGCAGCGTCGAGCGCAGCGCACCCACACTGCACTGTACTGTACTGTACTGTACTGTACTGTACTGTACTGTACTGTACTGTACTGTACTGTACTGTACCTACCTACACACTAGTTCATGTTACACAGACAGATGATATGATTCGATTATATTTTAAGTTTGTTGTTCCATAGATATTGTTTGCTTTTACAATGTTTCATAAACTGAACTCACCTACCTATCGACTAACTATATATTAACGTGATTCACTTAAAACCAGTAAGTCAACATTTTCTTTCCTTAAAATAAATGTGACACGAACATAAATGTTGTGTTGAATACATTGTGTATATATATATATATATATATAGCACATGATAGCACGAGGTGGTGGGGGGTGGGGGGTGGGGGGGTGGGGGGTGGGGGGATGGACTCGAAAACTCAACTACAAACGAAACTCAACGAATTCAGTTGTGTAATGTACGATATTATTTTACTACGAGATGAATCTCAATACAGAATGAACGACACCCGGCGCGGGCGCGGGCGCGGGCGCGGGCGCGGGCGCGGGCGCGGGCGCGGGCGCGGGCGCGGGCGCGGGCGCGGGCGAAGTGTAATGTAACGATCATACTAATCCTACGTAATCAAATCGTTCGTGTGGTTAGCCGTGGATGGCGTTGCGTCGCGTTGCGTTGCGTTGCGTTGCGTTGCGTTGCGTTGCGTTGCTGGGGACGGATGAGATCACATCCCGCGGTGAGAGATGTTCCCATTAGGAATGGTTCACTGTGACTCCCGCGCCGCGCCGCCCGCCGCAACGCAACGCAACATACACTTTGCGTTACCCACACAATTGTATAATAACTGAGAAGGTTAAACATATCTGACGTATATTTAGTTGAGATTCGTTGTTCTCGGATATTTGGCATTATGTGTTGTGTAGACGAGGAGGGCGGAAAGATGATTACTTGTACCCTAAATTGACTTATAAATTTGTGTTTCAGAAACAATTACTTATTTTGAAATTGTCGCAAAATGTTTACAATTAATTTGTTTCGGAACAAACTCATAAAAGCGTTCCGCAAAACAGAGCTGTGATAAAAGTTAATTGGCCTCGTGTGCTTCCCGGCGAGGGATGATGGACAAATTACATTGTAACTGTAATTGTACTAAGTGCATATGGATGTATACACGGTACATATACCAAAACAATTTTTTTTTAAAATTTTGTCTGTCTTTCTGTTTGTTCCGGCTAATTGAAACGGCTGGACCGATTTTAACGGGACTTTCACTGGCAGATAGCTGACGTAACAAGGAGTAACTTAGGCTACTTTTTCGAGGGGTAAAATAGGGGTGCGTGATAAAACTGAATTCCACGCGGACGAAGTCGCGGGCAACAGCTAGTTTCACATATTCATAATGTATTTACTCGTTTATTTACTTATTATTTTATTTATATAATATTCTATTGTTTCATTTGTTGTTGTGTGTCTTTTAAGTTAAAACAATTTTTAATTTATGTTATTGTTTGGAAGTAGAAATAGCAGTGAGGAAGCAGTACTTCCTCGGACGAGTTTGGCGCAAGTTCTGCCCACTAATGAGGTTATTCATGAAGTACTCTCGTGTACAGGTTTTTGATATACCGCGTACTAAACAGAAAATTACGAGCAAATATAACATTTCACATGTAAAATGACTAAGAAAGCGAACCCCCTTCTTGTTGACAACATTTTGACTAATTGCAAAGTTACGCAAACTCCAAACAAATCAGCAAACATTGACGATCCCGAAATTCTTCGGCATTAGGTACATACATTTGATATTAATGGAGTCTCGTCAGCGCAAATATATATATCTACTTACAGGGTGAGGGGGTAGGGGGGTAGAGGGGGGGCGGGGGGTTGAACGCAGTCACAAATATTATTGACGTGGATTGTATAGACGAGCGTGGACCTTACCGTATAGTATAGTAGGTACATGTAAGAGGGACAATGCCGGGCGCGTTGCGCCGGCGCTGCCGCCGCGCCGAGCGGGTCGCGAGCACTTACCACGTACACGTACACGTACACGTACACGTACACGGTGCTCGTGCAGCGCGCCAAGTGCCCCTACATCCCGCCCAATCAACTGTTTCACACAATATGTATGGTGAGCTTATATTTGAGTAGCGACGCGACGCGAGGTGACGCCCCCCCAGGGGACCTCTAGCCTTTATCGATCGATATCAATACGAAAAATTAAATTTATTGTTACGTAGTACAAGTCCCAGTACTGTTGTTCAACTGAAAGTGTCGGGAAACTATAGTTAACATTACAAATTATCACCCCTGGGTTGGAAGGGAGCGGGTACCGACCAAATTACAGAAACAAAAGTTATCTCAGGGTTCTCTGACTTTCCCACACTTAGAGGAAACACCTAAATCCGATTACAATGCTTGTAGGCAGACACCGCTTAACATCAAGCGGGCCATCAGCTTATTCCGTGTATCGATCCCATAAAAAAATAATGCCGTCTTGGATGCGCCCCCAGTTATGCAAAGTAGGCCGCCGCCGCGCCGCCGCCGCGACAACACTGATGTCGCGCCGCCGCGCCGCCGCCGCGACAACACTGATGTCGCGGATTGGAATTTCAACTCAAACTCGGCAAAAAGGTTTCCACTGACGAAGATAAATATCCCCCCCCCCTTTGTATGAAACTAAAGGACAGCAGCCGCCCCCGCCCCCCGCCGCCCGCCCCCGCCGCGGGGGTAACTGCTCTGATAACTGAGGAACAGCAGCTGGCTGGCGCACATGGATTGGCTCGCTACACTGACCGTAGTGGTGCAGTGGCGGGTGGGTAGCTGGTAATATTACCATCAAGTGAAGGTCTCTAGGGGGGGAGGGTGGATCCTGACAAATCTTTACTCAGCCGTAAGATACATAGAAGAAACCATTGCCAATTAATTCGTAGCTAGATTTGTTACAGTATTTAAGTGGACGTAGCAGCTGCTTTGCTGTTTCTGAGGCGTAGCTATAACACTACAATTTGACATTATCTTTCACAAAACTAAGCAACAAGCTATATAGGCATACATTCGCGGGAATACTTTCCCGCCGTGACGTCACCGCACAGACCCTACACCACTCAGCCGCGTCTACATATATTATATTATATGGTGGTGTGGCCTGCAAGTGCATATATCATGTGTAATCTCTCACCGCCGCTCGCCGCCGCCGCCGCCCGCCGGTCAGATTTTAAAATACGGTAAGAGGAATATTTTTGTGACGTCACCCGGTGCACGGAACCATTTGTCACGATGATGACTCGCTGTTAAATGCATATATCAAATCACACCTCTGTACGGAACTTTATTTTTCACGTTGATATGTACATGTTGGTACATTCATAATAGAAGCGTGTTCTTTACATATAGCATTAAATACTAAGTTATTTTTTTATTTAAAAATAAAAATATACACTAAACTAAACATTGCTAACATACTGAAGTATCGTAACATAAGTACAATGCTACTGTATCATATTCCGTGCAACACTTTGTACGAGCTATAAGCTAAGCTGTCATTACACATATGTACCGATAACACGCGGATTTCATTTCATAATTCAATACACTTTCACTTAAAAAAATCTCAGTGAGATTTCCAATTCCAGTGAACACAGCGTACAACATGTTGCCAGTGTTGTATATACAACAAAACAAACAATTAGGTGAGAAAATAATTATGAGTCCGTAGATCGCCGCAGGCTGAGAGGCCAAGTAACCGGTCATTACAGCACGCGACCGCGAACTGAACTTACACGGAGGTGTGCTCAACTGTCATATGTACAATAACTCAGGTGGGACTTCATTAGATGTAACTTCAAGGTTAAATGGCACTAATCGGAACCCTCACAGTTTGGTGATGGCCGTCTGATCGTCCGTCGCGGCCATCACCCGGGTGTCCCCTGGAGTGCGCGCGTGCAACACTGAACGGAAACTAGTCGCGTTGTGACAGTACACTAGTGCATCACCTCCGGGCTCCTAGGGGTAGCCAGCCAGCCACGGTCAGTACCCGCCCCCCGCCCCGCACTAATGCAATAACCAGTAACGAGTCGGGGAAGTTGGTCGAGTTGTTCGCGAGGTCCCGCGCCCATCGCCGGCTCACTTCCCCACCCGCACTCGACCGCTAAACAAGGCACGCAATGCCAATTAATTTCATTAGTCGCAACGGTCGCGCTCGTGACCCGACTGCGGTATGCAAAGCGGTAACACTTACCAGTAAAAGTTTCCTCTCTGAGTGGCAGATAGGGCGTGAAGATTCGTTCAATGCGCACTAATAATACAATTGTCAAGTTTACGAAAAGGAGAAAAACTACTAGAAAACATGAGACATTTAACACATAGGTAACATACGAGATGGAGGGACGGACCGGTCACCCCGCTCGAGATATATCTCGTGCGGGGTGACCGCCCCACATAGCCACCTCTATAGTAGAGTAGAGGCGCAGCGCAGGTTTCAAACGCAAATGCTGACATGTGAATTGTAAATATGTTTCAGTAGCTACGTGTCAGTCGGATATCTGACACACACACACACACACACACACACACACACACACAGCGCGCGCTACAACCACAATGTGTTCATGTGATTCCATATTATTTTGTTAATTTTGGTCAACCGGCGACACATTATCAGTTCGGATATAATATATAATTGGTAAATTAATTGTAAAATGGTTTGGTGGTGGTCACACTCATTGTCCCAATATATCTGCAAACTCACTGAACCTACATATATATACTTATTGGATCGCAAAACTAAAACAAGTATGTATGTATGTATGTATGTACTGTAAATGCAGTGGGGGTTGTATATTTGCTTAAGCACTTAGCGTAAGTGAGACAGGAAATATTCGGCGCGGGCGCAGGCGCGGCGGCGGTCGCTATTACAGAAGTGTAACTGTGTGTGCCAATCTAGTTCACTGTTATGTTATGTTATATATGTAATATTTCAACATTAATATTATGTCATTATGTGTGTTAGGTGTAACGGTTCAGATTAATCTGCACAATCTAGTGTCAGTTGTAATACAACATTGTAAGCACTCACCGGCTAGAAGGTAGAGGTATAGTACAGTGTGGAGGTGTAGGATGCGCGGTGGCGGCGTCGGCGGCTCCCGGCGGGGGCGCGGCGGCGCGGGCGGCATGGCGGCGCGCGGGCGGCTACAGCGGGGCGCGGGCGCGGGCGGGGGGGTGCGGGCGCGGGCGGGGGCGGGGCGGCGCGGCCGCGGACATCCTCACCGGCACGCGCGACGCATCTGTCCAACATTGTAACTCATGTACAATATACACTTATATACATATATACTTACTTATGTTACAATCAAATTATAATTAACAATACTTATTATAATACTTAAACTGTGAAACATAAACTAACTGTTTAACTTAAAACTCTACCAACAACTTAGATTGTGCGCGGGGGGGCGGGGGGGGGGGGGGGGCTGACTGCGCACGCACACCACAGGTTCCTGTAATACTGCTATGTGTCTTTCGTGGATGGATTTTTCGTGGTCTTAAGTGGAATATTTTAATTAGCCTTAAGCCTTTAATGTCGACATGCTTATCCACAATCGGTGACGGATTGTGAGCACCTGGGGTGCTGGGTACTGGGTACTGGGGTGCTGGGTACTGGGTAATGGAGTACTGGGGTACAGAGGTATTGGGGTACAGGGGTACTGTGGTGCAGGGGTACCTATTCATTAAGCTAGCTGTAACATTTCCTAAAATTGTAAAAATAAAATAAGTCGTAGATAAGTGATTGGTTTTACTTTGGTTTCATCGTTTGGTAGTTGTCTGTATGGAGAGTGTTGTTGGTGAGTGTTGGTTCCACATGTTTCCAGATAATCTCCTCTCAACTGTATGAAGATCGTCACCTCTCTTCTCTAGTTGATGAACATATAATATATGTAGTGTAGGTACCTCAACAACAGATATCTGATCGCTTTTATTTTGATATCGTGTCACCTGTGAAACAGCCGCACCACGCGCACCGGCACCACCCACTCCCACTCCCACTCCCACTCCCACTCCCACTCCCACTCCCACTCCCACTCCTACTACAACAAAGTGTAGTCCTAACCTTCTGTCGGTATGTCTGTACATGTTTATTTGAAACTGTTTTAGGGGTTGGAATAGATGGGGTTGTCATTAATCTACAATCCGGTTGAAGAGGCATGTCCATCGACTGATTACTTTGCAAACAGATACATACCCGACTTAGCTCCGGAGCAATGTATACTAACAATAAAATTCTCATGTAAAAATTTGCTCATGTTGCTCTGTGAGAGTATGGCGAGTACCTACCTGTGGATGCATTTTTATGAATGAAATATTAAATAAACGTATAAACGTAATAGCTCGTATGAGCGTCAACCATTAGAATCGACCTTACAGCCAACGTGATAGAGCTCAGTCCCCCCGCCCCCCGCCCCCCGGGAGACAGTGCGGCCGCGGGGGGTTGGGAGGGGGGTGCTACTCCTCGCGGATCGACAGGAAGGAAACGTTTAGAGAGTTTCCGAGGTACAGCCGCCGACACAAGCTCAAGCACAGCCTCGAATATTATGCAGCCAGTTGTAGAGACAGTAGAGCCGCACACACACACACACACAATATGTGATATACTACGTTACTACAGGGGATGTTTAGTTTTAGCATTTATGTTATGCTTGTGAGGGTAGCATTATAGCATAGTTAGATGTGGTTCAGGCGATGTGTGTTTTGTTAGTAACAGTTGAGTAACGGTCAGTAGGTCACATCGATATATCCATAGCAATACATATACGAACAAATACATTCCCTACCTTAAGTAGGGGATCACTCAAGTGGTATCGCGTTGAGCTTACACACGTGTTTTGTTAAAGTGTTGTAATTGTAACGGCGCAGCTGGTAGATGAGGCGTGTGCGTTGTTTGTTATTGAGCGGCAGAACTAGATGGCGACACTAGTCCGGCTGGAGGGACTCTCCGCTGTGTACTGGGAGCCAACATATTATCGGAAGCACTTGTGTCGTCGAGCGCCGCGAGCGGAGGGTGCGGCTCCCGTGCGTAGGGCTCCGGTTCCGCGCAACGGAGCCGCGGATATTGTTATTAGCGGCCGCCGCTATTGAACCCATCGAGAGCCGCCGCTACATCCGCTGTTAACATAACCGCACCCACCACCACAGTACCTACGTGTGCTAGGTAGCGCTAGCGCTAGCTAATACCAACATCGCCGTCACCTATGTATGTACTCCAACTAACACTACACTAACAATATATATACAGGGTGTCCGGTAATGAATGGATAACCTTGAAATGGGTCTTAGTAGAACTATTGGGCATTCGGAAAAAAATATCAAATAAAAAAAACCAAGTAGTATTAAAGATATATATTTTTTAATAATATCGATGTTTTTTTTTTAATACTACAAGACCCATTTCAAGGTTATCCATTCATTACCGGACACCCTGTATACATATTAACACTGTGTCTGGAACACGTTTCAAAATTAAATAATGTTGATATCAACGAGTTATTACGTTTCATATTGAGTGGATGACAACATTGCGGACGCTTATCTAATGTTGTTTACTTTGTATTGTCATAATGTAGCGTAGCGTGATGTGATGTGATGTGGATATGTCCACATGTTGCGGTTCCGTTGTGGGTAGGCAGGCAGGTGCAGGTACCGCCACCACTCGCGCGTACGGGCACGGGTACGGATACGGGTACGGGTACGGGTACGGGTACGGGTGCGGGCACGGGCAGGGATACGGGTACGGGTACGGGTACGGGCACGGGTACGGGCACGGGTACGGGTACGGGCACGGGTATGGGTACGGGCACGGGTACCTACACATACCCACACCGTGTAGTCAACGTAACGGCATGCTTATTCACAACCGGTGACGGATTGTGAGCACCTGGAGTACTGGAGTACAGGGGTACTGGAGTACCGGGGTGCTGGGGTGCTGGGGTACTGGAGTACTAGGGTACTGTGGTACTGGGATACTAGGGTACTGGGTACTGGAGTACAGGGGTGCTGTGGTGCAGGGGTATACTGTGATGCAGGGGTGCAGGGGTGAGGTTTAAGTGAGTAATGTACCTCATGCTCTGGTTATGTTGATGGTTATTGACAATTGTTTTGTATTGATACTTAACGAGCTATTTACTTGCTTTATTTTTAGGTTTCCGTACTCAAAATGAGGGCCCTTATCACTAAGCCATCGACGTCCGTCTGTAATGACCAATTGGCGACTGGATTCGCGACGGATCAGAAAAGAAGAATACTTTCTCTAGTCAGGAGTCTTTCTTAGTAGGTAGTTCTTTAGTCATTAATTATCAGTAGCAGCGGCGTGGGTTAGTAAATAGGGAGAGGGTTGTCTACCCCTCAAGTCTTTACCCCATACATTCTCTGTGGTCAAAGCTAAATCGCTTCCAGTCATCAAAAACTTTTCTCATTACCAATGTCAATAAGTAGTAGCGCCGCGTCCCCCCGCCCCGCCCCGCCCCCGCCCCCGCCCCGCCGCGTCAATTGTCAAACTGACGTGATCAGACTGAGGCGACTATCAGTTACCGTGACTTGAACAAACATTTGACGAGGATTCCCTCGGCGGCATCGGCGGCATGCGGCACGACACAGCGGACACATACAGGAGCAGAGGCGTGCGTACGTCTGTCCCGACCGGAGATCAAACAGACACTCTTTGACTCTGTGTCTTAAATAAATTAGAAGAAACAAACAGAGTTGCTGTGACTTTGATATCATTAGATCCAATATTAGCCATGATTGCCAAAGTATATTTTGAGTTTCCAACTCACACTTCACATTCGACACGGTCGGGCCGGGCCGGGCCGGGCCGGGCGCGTGCCGGAGCGGAGGCGACGCGACGCGGCGCCGGCGCCGGCCCGGGGGCACTTGAAGCCGGGCTTGTTACCACTGGAGCTTCTGGTTCCCTTCTCCGACCACATCGAACCAATAGCTGCATTCCTGAGACCGCGATGGAGCACCTCGGTGGTAATGGCACACAGCGCCGTCGCGTCGGCGCGGGCGGGGGCGGGGGCGCTGGCGCGGGGGGGGGACGGCGAGACGGGATGAGCCTCTTATTTATTGTTTATCTCGATAAATAAGACGGTATCAGAATACAAATCAGCACATCCTCGTAAAATGAAGCTTTTGTATAAGTGGATCAAATACGTGATAAAGTCGTCATTTATTGAGTATTCAGTTGTAACTTGTGACACATGTGAAGTTGTTTCGGTGTTACGATATGTTGTGTTGTTATAAATATAAAACAACATAACCTGATCCAGCTGTACCGTACCTGTTACTTACCAGCAACAGCTTTAAGCTATTGTAAGTGTTTAACATCATTGAGAGCAATATAACATAAACATACATGTACAATAGTACAGCTCGCATTCATCCATACACATCACGTACCTATTACATTTACATTGGATAATCTCAATCCTGTAATAATGCCACCGGCGCGGCGGGGCGGGCGGCTGCACATCGGGGCGGAGCGGAGCGGGGCTATCACACTCGATTGATAATGCGCCGTCCCGCCGCGCCGGCCGGTCTCATGTGACAATTACAGACAGACAGACAGACACGCTTTATTGACGTTAACAAATGTCAATGAATATACGCAGTATGTATGACGCGCCAGATGTTATATACATAGCTCGATAATGTAAAGCATATGATAATACACAGCGCGAGACCGCCCGCCCGCCCGCCCGACCACACCGCGTGCTTCACTACTCTACACTACACGACGCGGCGCGGCGCGGCGTCACCAAACTCTTATCAGTATTATAGTATCGTGATGATATGTATAGGTAATGTAGCGCTACATTGAATGATGGAACTGATTGTGCGACTGTGTAACAGTGACATCTGCTGTGCTGCTCATGTGGTAGGTGTGCATCTCGGAGTCTGCTTATCGTAAAGTGCGTGCAGAGCGTATGGTAACGCCGCGCCGCGCCGACGCGACGCCACAAACCCGCGGAGTAGTCACGTACACCAGCTCCAGCCAGTTGCATGGGAGGGGAATAATGATGGAGCTGGCTCGAGGACGTCATGAACAAGCGGAACGTTGTGACGTGCACGGCAGCCAGCCAGCAGCCAGCAGGCAGCCTGGCACCATGCCTTCCCAACCTATCAGCTGATATTGCCCACTTGAAGTTGCCACTAACTACGAGACCTGAATAATACTTGTGAGTTCACTAGTAACAGAATTGATGAAATCCACCTACCACCTAGCACCTACTAGCTAGCACCTAGCACCTAGCACCTACTAGCTAGCACCGAGCTAGCATTCCGAGCAATAAAGAACAGAACAGACACAATAATGTATATTACTTGTTTTTGTCATTGTGTTGTAACAAGTTGTTACAAATATATGTTATTTTGATGTGAAACATCTATAGCCGCACGTAAAACCGATTTCTGGCGTGGCGACGCGTCGCCACGGCATGCGTTGCGTATTACATTTACAAAATAATGTCGATATTTCACATCTGCCAGGCGTCCCGTGACGGCTCACATTTTTTCCTTTTCTTTCTTTCTATATACACCTATTAGTTTGTATTCTGTCAGTTAAGTTTATGAATAACCGGAACAGGGTTTCAGTGGGTACCTGCAGTATCTCATCCGTCCACAGCTCCCCTTCCCCCTTCCGGAGGTCGGCACGTACCTTGTGCCTGCGTTGCCTGCCTGCCTACCGATCGCAGATTTGATTCCCTAACATTAGCGCGTGCACTGAATATATGTACATCCACTGGATGAATGGAGGCTACTGATGCGCGTCAACACGGACATCATTATTCTATGATATAGTTTATCGACGCGACACTGTTGGGCTCTCATTAATGTTAGTGTTATTACTACTTCAATTACTAACACTATATAATTTGGCCTACTTTAAAATTGTACCCAAATTTTTAGATAACATTAGATTTGTGAGATACAGTGGGCTAGATTTTATTGCAGTCTCGTTTTACCCGACTACGGCGATGCATAAAGGAGGGTTATGATTGTAATAACATAATACACCGAGTCACCAGCTCGAGAGCTTGCAGCGAGCGGTCACTTTACACAGCGGATACTACATAATCATATATACATATACAGGGTGTGGCGTAATGAGTGGATAATAGGGTACCTGCGGGTAGGGGCCATTGTGGCGGTTCAGAAAAATATTTGTTATGCTCAGTAAAAGTGCCTCGGTTTTCGAGATATTCGACATTTTCGAAATTTAAGAAATATTTCACCCTTCGTCACTATTTTTGGCGCCCAGACTGCAAATGAATTTTTTTTTTCTATCTGTTTTTTGGATAGTATTCTTGGATAGATGTGCTATCGAATGGAAACTATTATTTTTATAACACAAGCACAGTTATGTTTTTAAAATAAGATTTCACTAAAATTTTACTTGCTTTCGTTTGTTTTCCTGACCTTTACCCTTCTGTGGTGTAAAAAAAATGTATGGTCACTTGAATGCCAACGTTTAAAAAAATTAGCCTTTTTCATCGAGATTCCGAAATGGTATATTACATGGTATTTCCACAAGTTGATTCATTCATCCATTCGATGTTTGCAACCAAGAGATTACCCTGCACGAGTTGCATTTTGCCAAACAATGCTGAGAAAAATGAACGCTGATCCCGATTTCTTCGATAAAATTTTGTGGAGCGACGAATCCACGTGCAAAAAAGATGGGTATTTTAATATGCACAATCTGCACAGTTGGCAGCGTACAAACCCTCATTTGGCCAGAGAAGACAGGTCCCAGTACCAGTTCAAAATTAATTTATGGACTGGAATTCTAAATGGCAAAATCATCGGACCATTCGAATTGTCTGGAACATTGACTGCAGAAACGTATTTACATTTTTTACGGCACGAACTTCCACTTTTATTAGAAGATGTTTCATTAGAAGATAGAAGAAGAATGTGGCTGCAGCACGATGGTTGCCCCGCTCATTACGCCCGAAATGTTCGACAATACCTCGATGAAACATATCGTCGACGATGGATCGGTCGTTTGGGGACAATTTTGTGGCCACCTCGTTCACCAGACCTCAACCCATTGGACTTTTTTTACTGGGGATGTCTTAAAGAAAAGGTTTATAAAGACCCAATTAATACAGTGGACCAGCTACGGGAGCGTGTGCGATTAGCTGCTCAGAAAATCACAGAGCAAAGATTTGCGAACAGGATTAAAAGATCTTTTATCAAAAGGTGCAGAGCATGCATCAGAGCACGTGGTGGACTTTTCGAACACCTTTTGTGATAGTAAATTTAATAAATGAAATGCATTTAAAATTTATTGTTTCGTTTTATTTCATTACCGAATTTTAAACTAATGTTTTTAGGTGATTTTAAGTAATGAAGTAAATTTTAGTACTATTTGTAATTTTATAATAATTAGCTCTACCCATTTTAATAGGAATTAATTTTGAATCAACTTGTGGAAATACCATGTAATATACCATTTCGGAATCTCGATGAAAAAGGCTAATTTTTTTAAACGTTGGCATTCAAGTGACCATACATTTTTTTTACACCACAGAAGGGTAAATGTCAGGAAAACAAACGAAAGCAAGTAAAATTTTAGTGAAATCTTATTTTAAAAACATAACTGTGCTTGTGTTATAAAAATAATAGTTTCCATTCGATAGCACATCTATCCAAGAATACTATCCAAAAAACAGATAGAAAAAAAAATTTCATTTGCAGTCTGGGCGCCAAAAATAGTGACGAAGGGTGAAATATTTCTTAAATTTCGAAAATGTCGAATATCTCGAAAACCGAGGCACTTTTACTGAGCATAACAAATATTTTTCTGAACCGCCACAATGGCCCCTACCCGCAGGTACCCTATTATCCACTCATTACGCCACACCCTGTATATGTACCTAGCTCGGACACGTACACGTACACGGACACGTACACGGACACGGACACGGACACGGACACGGACACTTAACAAGTACCTAACGAGTAATGTGTTTCAAGAATTCATGGGAAATAGTATTTTATAATTTTATATTTCAATTTAAGCTCTTTATTTATCAATTTATACAGAAAACAATGATGTTCCATGATAATTCCGAGTGCAACGGAAACCGGCACGAAGCACTTGCGAGTGCGAGTGCGAGTGCGAGTGCGTAGGTGCCGCTCGTAGCACCTGCAGCTGCTACACTAGTACATACCATGTTCACCGACATGGTACACACAACCTTTTTTTATACCATTTCTAATGTCTTATGTTAATATTTATTGTGAAAAGTAGTAATCAATAAAGAGTGTAATCCTGTAGTTTTCTTCGTAAAACAAAGCAATGAATAGGTGTATGCAATGAGAATGTAGGACGATCCAAACTCTTAACATTAGTATAGACGGTATAATATAAAGGTATCCTCTGGAGGGCGGTAGGATTTGGATCGGCGGGCGGAGGCGGCATATCTGCCCGTGATTGATTATTCAACATTTTTCAATTGAAACTTGTGTCGGCGCTGTGATTAATCAAATTGTCGACTCGCTTGCCGGCGGGCGGCGGCGCGCGGCGGGCGGCGCGGCGCGGCGCGGCGCGGGCGGCGGCTACATTGACTAGATTTGGAGTTAGCCGTTTCCCTAATATTGAAATATTTAATCAATATCCAAGTGGACTTCTGCTTTTTAAACTGGAACGAATGACCAGACAGAGACAAAGCAATAAGTTAGTTCGCTTGTTTGTATGTTATGGTTTTTGATGCTTAACCGACGCGACGCGACGCGACGCTACACCGCGCGTTGAACAACCAATAGTATCATTCAATATAACTGTCCGTTATATATCATAAAATACATCAATGTATTTGTTTTCGTATCTTTCATTTCTCTCACACACGAGATAAAAAATACGTTAATGTGCGAGGTTATATCATCCGGAGTTCCTCCGGTTATTTACCGACGGAATAAAGATAAAGCCTTCATTAAGCTCCAATAAACAAACTCCGCACAAACAAACAGAGACGCAACTTCACACACGCACACACACACACACACACACACACTTGTATATATACGTATTGCTAAGAGGAGATTAAACAGGTTATTGTGTGATTCAGTAATATCACTCACCGAAGAGTTCTCCGCACTCAATGTACAACACACGCGAGACACGACCGCACGCGCCGACCGTCGCCGACACACTGACGGAATCCTCACTCACAGTCCTCGCCCCCCGCAACCCGCACCCCGCACCCAGCACCCCGCCGCCCCGCGCCGCCCCGCCGCCCCGCACCCCGCACCCCGTCGGCACCCCTCTACGAACATTCACAAACTTACCGAATATTCGATTTGCGAATCTGGCGGCATGCCACCGCCCGCCGCCGCCACCGCCGACGCCGCCGACGCCGCCCGAGTGACGCTCGTATCGAATATAATACTAATGAAAGAATGCACGTCTTGCACTCAAAAGATACGGAACCCACGAGTACCTAGTGACTGCAAGCGCACCCGCGCGCGAGCGTGTGTGTCTGTGTGTATGTATTTGCAAAGAACAAGGCTCTTGTGATGCCGAGATGGTTGTAGCAGCAAGCGCCCCGGTGCGGTGGATTAGCCCGTGTAACCATCAGTTCCATCCTGTTGTGCACATTTTTGCTTGAATATAGTATAACAAAGAAAACGTGGATACATAACATGGAAAACTTCTGAGAAGACGTCACATGTATTTACGAAAAGTATTTGTATATCAGTTGTCTGGTTCCCATGATACAAGCTATGCTTGCCTTACTTTGGGGCTAGATGACGCTGCATGAAATTTCCACCAATATTTATTTATTTATTTTTCAATTTAGCGTACTAGTATTATACATTTTAAATTTCATCCTAATGGAGGATCGTAAAGTCATAGTCAAAAACTTTATTTCCATAGAATTCATAAAGAAATGGCTTGGGAAACTTAAATAATATTCAAAACATAAGGTCACGCGTACTTATCGCTAAGTTTGACGCCTGTTCAAACCCTATCCGATGCTCCATGGGGAAGAACAGAAAGAAACCCCTAATGGAATTTATATACCCCGTATAGGTTTTAAACATGCATGTATTATATAATTAACAGTTTCAAAATATCCACCTCAATATTTAGTTCTGTTGAAAAATAATGAAGATGTAAGGTAATACATGAGTTGATACACGGACACGTGATGTCACGGACACGCAATAGTTTCATACAAACACGGTAGCCTTAAGTTATCCTTAACATCAAACTATGAATCAGACAAACACGGCGCGGGCGCGGGCGGCCTTAAGGCGGATTAAGAAATGACAGCACATCACTACGTCTGTGACATGACGGCGTGACACGGGACGGGACGGGACGGGACGGGACGGGACGGGAAATAACTGCATCTAGTTTGTCACTATGTATAATCATACATACATACTCATCATGTGTTTAGTATGTGTTTAGGTTATTGTGTGGCGCGCGCGCGGGGAGGGAATGCGCGGCACTAATATGAGGCACACCGCACACTCCGCGCATCTTGTACTACCTACACTAGATATTATGTCCACGCGCCGCGACGCGACGCATTGTCTCTCTCTCTCTCTCTGTGTGTAGTAGTAGCAGTAGTAGCAGCAGTAGTAGTAGGTACGCGTACGTGTTGATGCAGAGTGTGTGCGCGGTGATTAGCAAGTGTAAAGGCGACCTTAGATTAGTCTCGACTCGGCACGGGGCCGCGCCGCGCCGGGGCCGGGGCAGCCTTAGCCTCGCGGGATCTGAAGCATTTCGTCACGAGCGCGCACTAGTTACTGCACACGCGTTTACTTGGCGAACAAAACTAAAACCTTATAATTAAACCCTAAATATATACACTAAATCGTATTATACAATGGTTCAGTCTTTTGAAAAAGTTTCGATCTGTTAATACTTTCATGAAAAGATCAAAATTTGATACCAATTATTTTATGTAGATCTTATTGGTATGCCCGACGACTTGATTTATTTTTATTTATGATAACATTGCAATCAGTGCAAAACAACAGTGTATATATGTATTTATATACCAACATTATCAATGCAATACAATACAACAACACTTTATTGTCAAACCACAATACAAGTGAATACTTATAAAATAAAACAATTTTATGTGTCCACTAAATGCGGAATAACAATGGGCGGCCTTATTGCAATGAGCAATCTCTTCCAGGCAACCATATAATAATAATACAAATATTATTATTATTATAAGGCAATATTATTGTCAGACTTCAGACTTAAATTCGTTAAATAAAATGTTCTCTTCCAAATTATTTGATCCAAATACCACAGACAGACAATTTTTTTTTCTTTTTATTAGTATTGTTCGTCTGCGGTAAATGAATAGGTACTCAGTAGTTAGTTCTTCAGCTCCGCATTAAACCGGTTTAATACGAACAAATTCTATAAGAAACAATAATTTGTTCGCTTCACATGACCGTTTTCTATATTTCTACATTAAAACAACTAATCCTATTCCTATCCTAATCAATTAAATTAAAATTAACACAAAACGACAAACAAACGTAACGGTATCTACTATACAATATTGCCGCTATACTCTCCACACAATATTGTAATCACCTTTTGTTTAAATATCCTCGGTGAGGTACCTACGTGTAGTATTGTGTATGTATGTATGTTAGTACATACATAAGTAAGTATATAAGATGTTGGGTGCGTGTGAAGAGGCGCACTCGGTCACCTCGCTTGCAACAACAACGACAACATGGCTCGCGGAGGGAACTCAGTCAGTGCCGCCGGCGCCGGTGTACTGTCTCTCGCGCTCCTAGTCGCCGCGGTGAGTAACGAGTATAAGATGTTGGGTGCGTGTGAAGAGGCGCACTCGGTCACCTCGCTAGCAACAACAACGACAACATGGCTCGCGGAGGGAACTCAGTCAGTGCCGCCGGCGCCGGTGTACTGTCTCTCGCGCTCCTAGTCGCCGCGGTGAGTAACGAGTATAAGATGTTGGGTGCGTGTGAAGAGGCGCACTCGGTCACCTCGCTAGCAACAACAACGACAACATGGCTCGCGGAGGGAACTCAGTCAGTGCCGCCGGCGCCGGTGTACTGTCTCTCGCGCTCCTAGTCGCCGCGGTGAGTAACGAGTATAAGATGTTGGGTGCGTGTGAAGAGGCGCACTCGGTCACCTCGCTAGCAACAACAACGACAACATGGCTCGCGGAGGGAACTCAGTCAGTGCCGCCGGCGCCGGTGTACTGTCTCTCGCGCTCCTAGTCGCCGCGGTGAGTAACGAGTATAAGATGTTGGGTGCGTGTGAAGAGGCGCACTCGGTCACCTCGCTAGCAACAACAACGACAACATGGCTCGCGGAGGGAACTCAGTCAGTGCCGCCGGCGCCGGTGTACTGTCTCTCGCGCTCCTAGTCGCCGCGGTGAGTAACGAGTATAAGATGTTGGGTGCGTGTGAAGAGGCGCACTCGGTCACCTCGCTAGCAACAACAACGACAACATGGCTCGCGGAGGGAACTCAGTCAGTGCCGCCGGCGCCGGTGTACTGTCTCTCGCGCTCCTAGTCGCCGCGGTGAGTAACGAGTATAAGATGTTGGGTGCGTGTGAAGAGGCGCACTCGGTCACCTCGCTAGCAACAACAACGACAACATGGCTCGCGGAGGGAACTCAGTCAGTGCCGCCGGCGCCGGTGTACTGTCTCTCGCGCTCCTAGTCGCCGCGGTGAGTAACGAGTATAAGATGTTGGGTGCGTGTGAAGAGGCGCACTCGGTCACCTCGCTTGCAACAACAACGACAACATGGCTCGCGGAGGGAACTCAGTCAGTGCCGCCGGCGCCGGTGTACTGTCTCTCGCGCTCCTAGTCGCCGCGGTGAGTAACGAGTATAAGATGTTGGGTGCGTGTGAAGAGGCGCACTCGGTCACCTCGCTAGCAACAACAACGACAACATGGCTCGCGGAGGGAACTCAGTCAGTGCCGCCGGCGCCGGTGTACTGTCTCTCGCGCTCCTAGTCGCCGCGGTGAGTAACGAGTATAAGATGTTGGGTGCGTGTGAAGAGGCGCACTCGGTCACCTCGCTAGCAACAACAACGACAACATGGCTCGCGGAGGGAACTCAGTCAGTGCCGCCGGCGCCGGTGTACTGTCTCTCGCGCTCCTAGTCGCCGCGGTGAGTAACGAGTATAAGATGTTGGGTGCGTGTGAAGAGGCGCACTCGGTCACCTCGCTAGCAACAACAACGACAACATGGCTCGCGGAGGGAACTCAGTCAGTGCCGCCGGCGCCGGTGTACTGTCTCTCGCGCTCCTAGTCGCCGCGGTGAGTAACGAGTATAAGATGTTGGGTGCGTGTGAAGAGGCGCACTCGGTCACCTCGCTAGCAACAACAACGACAACATGGCTCGCGGAGGGAACTCAGTCAGTGCCGCCGGCGCCGGTGTACTGTCTCTCGCGCTCCTAGTCGCCGCGGTGAGTAACGAGTATAAGATGTTGGGTGCGTGTGAAGAGGCGCACTCGGTCACCTCGCTAGCAACAACAACGACAACATGGCTCGCGGAGGGAACTCAGTCAGTGCCGCCGGCGCCGGTGTACTGTCTCTCGCGCTCCTAGTCGCCGCGGTGAGTAACGAGTATAAGATGTTGGGTGCGTGTGAAGAGGCGCACTCGGTCACCTCGCTTGCAACAACAACGACAACATGGCTCGCGGAGGGAACTCAGTCAGTGCCGCCGGCGCCGGTGTACTGTCTCTCGCGCTCCTAGTCGCCGCGGTGAGTAACGAGTATAAGATGTTGGGTGCGTGTGAAGAGGCGCACTCGGTCACCTCGCTAGCAACAACAACGACAACATGGCTCGCGGAGGGAACTCAGTCAGTGCCGCCGGCGCCGGTGTACTGTCTCTCGCGCTCCTAGTCGCCGCGGTGAGTAACGAGTATAAGATGTTGGGTGCGTGTGAAGAGGCGCACTCGGTCACCTCGCTTGCAACAACAACGACAACATGGCTCGCGGAGGGAACTCAGTCAGTGCCGCCGGCGCCGGTGTACTGTCTCTCGGTGTACTCGACGAGCGACAGTGGAGGCTTACAGTTTGCGTGTGTTCAGATTGCCGGAGCTGCTCTCGACTAGCGACAGTGGAGGCTTACAGTTTGCGTGTGTTCAGATTGCCGGAGCTGCTCTCGACTAGCGACAGTGGAGGCTTACAGTTTGCGTGTGTTCAGATTGCCGGAGCTGCTCTCGACTAGCGACAGTGGAGGCTTACAGTTTGCGTGTGTTCAGATTGCCGGAGCTGCTCTCGACTAGCGACAGTGGAGGCTTACAGTTTGCGTGTGTTCAGATTGCCGGAGCTGCTCTCGACGAGCGACAGTGGAGGCTTACAGTTTGCGTGTGTTCAGATTGCCGGAGCTGCTCTCGACTAGCGACAGTGGAGGCTTACAGTTTGCGTGTGTTCAGATTGCCGGAGCTGCTCTCGACGAGCGACAGTGGAGGCTTACAGTTTGCGTGTGTTCAGATTGCCGGAGCTGCTCTCGACTAGCGACAGTGGAGGCTTACAGTTTGCGTGTGTTCAGATTGCCGGAGCTGCTCTCGACGAGCGACAGTGGAGGCTTACAGTTTGCGTGTGTTCAGATTGCCGGAGCTGCTCTCGACTAGCGACAGTGGAGGCTTACAGTTTGCGTGTGTTCAGATTGCCGGAGCTGCTCTCGACGAGCGACAGTGGAGGCTTACAGTTTTGGTTGTAGAACGTGCCTCTCACTATAGGTAACGTTCAATAATTTCTTATGAAACGTGTAATTTGTTAGCCATTCCTACCTGATTAAAATGTAAAGTGACTTGTAGTTGTTAGAGTTGAGTTGAGCAGTGGATGTTGTTGCGCCTGCAGTGACTGCAGTGACTGCAGTGACTGCAGTGACTGCAGTGACTGCAGTGACTGCAGTGACTGCAGGTGTCAGGTGTCGCGATGTCGCGGCGCACTTGTATTGCGAATCCGGTCCCGCGCCCGGCTGCAGCGCGCGGGTGCACCCCCCGCGATACTTTCATTGATGGTGAGCTTGAGCTGGAGCTCATCGTGGGATGTGAACCCGCAACCTCGGCGTGTTCTCCCCGAGTGTGCGCGTCGCGTGTACAAGCGGCTGTACGTCCTGTTGCAGAGCTGGAGCGCGTGCTGCGACGCCGTGCCCGTGCTCGGCGCGGAACTGCTCGCCTCGACGCTCGCCGGAGGGTATATTTATACAAGTTTATTATAAACACTATTATTGCGACACAAATATTCCACATTATATACACTACTCTTTAGTGGCACTAAAACGAAAACTACCTCGGAATGCAGCAGAGCCCTGTTGAGGTGTTCTCAGAAGGTCGGTTAACCGAGTTGCGTAGATGTTGAAGCCTCTGGCCCACCCGAATTTAAAATAAAGATATTGCAGCTTTTGTAACTTGACCACATGAAACATTAGAGCTGCCAGATGTAAGTGCCTCGTAACTAACATTTGTAGATATCACAAATGTAAATCATATATGTATTGTACATGTCCTCAGCTACACCCATAGACCCCGTGTCAGTAGATAGGATTGAAATCTGGCTCTCAGGGTACGGCACTTGTATTGCACATTATTTTTTACAGCAAATTATGTTCAAAATATCATAACAAGATGTCACTGAATAGCTGCCCCGAAGATGGGACTCTGTAATTTATCTCTATATTTCGCAATAGCATCAATTGGAATACATAAGCATTCACATGGTGCTACTAACACTGGATGGCTCGTCTCTAAAACAACGTTCTGTATTTGTATCGTCCGCGTATTATCTTTTTGATACTACTACTCTACTGGCACTAGAAACTATTATCATTCAGATTCAGATTCAGATTCAAATAAATTTATTGCGAAAATGGGTATACATCTAGTTCACAATTAATAATAAGCTCCTCCATAGTCCGCTTTACAGCATGCAACATTAAAAGTACACACAATATACATTTAAACTAAAATATATGATCCATTATAAATATTGCAAAATTAGTTAAGAATATATTAAAACACTACAAAAAAAAATTAAAATGTCATACGGTAAAATCGATAGTAGCATCATTTAGGTAGTCATGAACACTATAGTACACTTTTTTTAACAATACTTTTTTTACACTATATTTAAAAATATTATTGGAGGTACTTCTCTTTTATACATCTTGGCAGGTGATTATAAATTTTAGGCGCCATACAAAAAATACTATTGTTAAGCAATGATGTTCTATTGAAAGGGCAACGAATCAAATGATTCAGACGCCTTGATTTAAAGTATTCATACTGTTCTAAATTATTCCTTACAAACTGAACCACTTCAAATATATAAATGCATGGGAGAGTCAGAATACCTAAACTACTAAAATATGGTTTACAGCTGTCAGTCTGTTTAAGCTTACAGATAGCCCTAATGCATTTCTTTTGTGCCTTGAATACTGCTTCTCGATCGACAGAGTTTCCCCAAAATAAGACCCCATATCTCAAAAGGGACGCAACGTATCCAGGATAAGCGGTTAAGATTGTAGACGTACTAACAGTTTTTGATAGCATGAATAAAGCGTAAGAAAATTGGTTAATTTTAGAACACAGGCTTTCGATGTGAGATTTCCACCTTAAGTCAGAGTCAATATTTAAACCTAAAAATGGAGTTGTGTCAGTTGCTTCTATTTGATGTCCGCAATAATTTATGTCAATATTATTCGTATTAATAGCTCTATTTCTAAATATCATAAAGTTCGTTTTTAACATGTTTATTTTTAAATTATTAGATGTCAACCAATTTATTAAAGTAGGTATTCAGTGTGTCATTAATATCAATTTGCATTGAAAATTTGTCTGTACCTGTAAAAAGGATAGTACAATCATCTGCAAATAGAGTAGTTTGGTGGTTCGTAATTTTTGGAAGATCATTTATGTATGTAATAAATAATAATGGTCCCAATACACTACCTTGAGGACACCAAATTCAACCACTCTGAATTCTGATAGATACCTTATTTCTTTTTTCAAAACTGGACATACCCTTGCGATTTCCGTTGTTTGTTTTCTGTTAGTCAGGTATGACTCCACAAGTTTTAACACATTACTTCTAACTCCATAAGCTTCCAATTTATGCAGAAGTGTACTGTGTTCAACAAATTCAAAAGCCTTTGTGAGGTCCATGTATAAAGCACAAACAGTATTTTTTTTATCTAATTTGGTCATAACAGTCTTTAGAAAATTATAAACTGCAATATTTATAGTTTTTTTCTTTCTGAAACCTGCCTGTTCTATGGCAAAAATTTCTTTTTTTTCAAAGAACATGTAAATTCTATGATATATGACCCTTTAAAAAATTTTGGAAATTACTGGAACAAGTGCAATAGGCCGATAGCATGCCATGTCATTCTTATCATTTTTCTTGAAAAGAGGTTTTATGACAGAGATTTTCAATTTCAATCATATAGGTATACTTACTTACTCATGGAATCACTACCAAAACTCATGGATATGACAGTGCAGTGCAGTGCAGTGTAGTGCAGTGTAATATCAATGGAATGATTCCGTTTGATTGTCCGCGGAGTGTGGCAGGTCGTGTTTAGTGCGTACACCGGACACAATGTATGTGTGTGTGTGATGTCCGGGGCACGGGGCGCAGGTCCGGGGGCGCGGCGGAGGGCGCGTCGGCGCTGGGCCTGCTCGCGCTGCAGCACCTGCAACACAAGATCGACACGCTGCAGCAGATCGCGGAGCTGTTCCAGCTCACCGCGCCCGCCAACCTCACCGACCCCTGTGAGTTACACCTATACACCATCACTGACTCACTCACTGACTCACTGACTGACTCACTGACGGTCCAGATTATTGTCGTTCATGTTTTATTTATTTTATGTATATATATATATATGATAACCGCATTAAGAATTCTAAATGTTATACACATTAATTACAGAAATGTGAATCAGCAATCACTTATATAGCATATATTTTTTTTTTTTTAGGTCCACTTAACTTGACGTAGCACTGTAACATTAAGGAGTTGCAAACATAGATTTTAATATAATAAAGTGTACGGCCTTCTACAAGTGGACACACTGCATGCATTATAATGATAATACGCTCAACTTAGAATACATTTTTAGAAAGATCAAATACCTACTTATTAGTTAAAATTATGAAATAAAAAGAAAAAATTTTTTTTGATAAAGAGTTTGAGACCAGAAGGGCAAAAAGGTTAGGTGTATATACACAAATACTCTAAATCAAGAGCTGTCTCTTAATAGAGAAGACAGATGTACAAAATATATCTAGCTCTTGACAATTATCGTTATATATGGAACACGTTCTATACAATGAAGCATGCTGACCAAAAGTAGTGCGGCGTGAGGCGCGAGGGAAGGTTGAACGTTTTTCTGTTATGCAGACGGCTGCCAGGACGAGGAACTAAAAATTCTAATCTGCTAAGCAAGTCAGGACTGTCTATTATGGTGTTGACAATTTTATACAATATTATATAATTGATGCATTAACAAATATTCATCATGTGTGTCTTCCATGTTTAGTATCGTAATGAATTCATTTGTTTTATTACAGTTTTCTTCAACTAGTACCGACTAGCGGCCGTCGCGTCACCGCGGCCGCGGACGACCGCCAGCGGCACCCCTGCACTGCACTGCACCGCACTGCACTGCACCGCACCGCACCGCACTGCACTGCACCGCACTGCACCGCACCGCACTGCACTGCACTACGAGAATATCAATCTGTCTTACGAATAGGAACTGAACTGTTCACAATTACGCTTTATTGTAATTCAATAAGGAGCACACAGACAGGGTAGGGGTACACACACAGGTTTATGATAAAGTATTGTGTTTCAAACTATCATCGTAGATAGAGAGGTATAATATGTAATATGCTTTCTATTATATGTACGTATGTTTCACTAAGTATTGTGGTAGGTACAAAATTAATTTTCAATGAACACTTGTGAGATTTTGGTGTTTATCTATTCAATACGTACTCGTATTAGAGAATTATTGATTAATTTAAGGTGTTAGGTAAAAATCATACATTTATATAGTATCGTTCTTGTTTGGTAAAAAATGTATTAAAATTTAGTTGGCAAAGTGATTGTTGGATAGATACGAGTACCTAAGTAACTCTGACTTGTGTGGTGAATAGTAGAGGCAGAGGCAGAGGCAGAGGCAGAGGCAGAGGCAGAGGCAGAGGCAGAGGCAGAGGCAGAGGCAGAGGCACAGCGTGTGAAAAGCTCACTTATTTTGGGAAATTTAATATTTATTTCAAAGAGAACACCAGAATAATATGAAATGATACACTTACTCGCACTGAAGTAGAAGTTTTGCCAAAAGCGGTTACTAAATATAATAATTATGACAGTAAAGGTTTATAATTGAAAGCTATGAATACTGCACAGTTTGCAAAGTACTCAACCAAAGGTTACTTGTATTTTAATCAATAGTAATATAATGTCATTATATATATATATATATAAACACTGTGAAAACTAGTCTATACCAGTACCAATACCAATAATATATGAATAATCATTGTGATATAGTTTCATTTTCATATACACTTGAGAAAATAATAAAAATAATAATATCGCACATGCGTACAATTTCAACAAAAAAATGGTTGTCTGTAAAGTCGGTTTACTGACGATAGTTGAACGTGACAACGTCTTAAGAAAATACTGATGGAATGGTAGCATTTTTCAAAAGAAAATTTTAATTTCATTTGTTTAATAGATTTGTATGTATATAGAGAAGGAGGTAATTGGAAATCACAATGAAATTGATCAAGTTAGATTTATTTGTACGCATAAATACAATTATGTCAATTTTTTTTACAATTTAATAGTTTTACACTGCACTTGATACTCGATCAAAACATGTAAATGTAAGTATTAGCAGCTGTCCACGCAGACGCATCGCTCACTCAAGTAGGAGAGAGACGGATGTCGAACGCTGCCGAACGCAAAGGCCGATTGTGCTTCTTTGTCGCTCGTTCCGCGCTCTCGCTTGCACTTGCACAAGCCTTACATGGAACGCCTCAGAGCGAGGTAACGCCGCATGAGTCATGTTTTTTCGTGCGTGCAGCCGGCTCTATCGAATTATAAGACGTTGTCACGTCAAAAATAAATATATTTATGTATATTTATGCTAAAGGACATGACGCGATCGAGCTAAGGAAATATTGTTTCATATTTAAACAAACTACATTATATGAACGTGTGGTATAAAATAAAAGTAGGAATTAATAATTGCGTGGAGCGTGTGTGCGGTGTGCAGTGTGCGGTGTGCGGTGTGCGGTGCACACAACATGTAAACACACACACACGACAAAGTCGCAACAACCGACGCGACGCTTTCCTGTGTGATCGTGGAGCGCGCGCGAGACACGCACACGAGGCGCGGCCGCGTTCTACGCAACGTGAAACATGATATACGCAGAAGCGGTGTGTAGCGGCGCCCGCGCGCGCGCACGCCCGCGCCCGTCCGTCGCTGTGCCGCGTCCGTGCGGTGCGCAGGGAGCGCGTCCGAGCCGTGTCGGGGCGCAGCGCTCTCTCTGTGTGCACAGCGCGGCGGCGGGCGGTCTGCCGGGGACGCGAGACCACACTGTACTGACCCCGTCACTGTGCGAGCGGCGGTGCGATGCACAGGTAGCGCGTCCGAGGCGGCTCGGTGCGGCGGCACTCTGTATGAACAGGGTGCTGTCGAGAAGCGGTGCACGCGCGCACGCCCGCGCTCGCTCGCGACCCCGTCACTGTGCGAGCGACGGTGCGATGCACATGTAGCGCGTCCGAGGCGGCTCGGTGCGGCGGCACTCCGTATGAACAGGGTGCTGTCGAGAAGCGGTGCACGCGCGCACGCCCGCGCTCGCTCGCGACCCCGTCACTGTGCGAGCGACGGTGCGATGCACATGTAGCGCGTCCGAGGCGGCTCGGTGCGGCGGCACTCTGTATGAACAGGGTGCTGTCGAGAAGCGGTGCACGCGCGCACGCCCGCGCTCGCTCGCGACCCCGTCACTGTGCGAGCGACGGTGCGATGCACATGTAGCGCGTCCGAGGCGGCTCGGTGCGGCGGCACTCCGTATGAGCAGGGTGCTGTCGAGAAGCGGTGCACGCGCGCACGCCCGCGCTCGCTCGCGACCCCGTCACTGTGCGAGCGACGGTGCGATGCACATGTAGCGCGTCCGAGGCGGCTCGGTGCGGCGGCACTCTGTATGAACAGGGTGCTGTCGAGAAGCGGTGCACGCGCGCACGCCCGCGCTCGCTCGCGACCCCGTCACTGTGCGAGCGACGGTGCGATGCACATGTAGCGCGTCCGAGGCGGCTCGGTGCGGCGGCACTCTGTATGAACAGGGTGCTGTCGAGAAGCGGTGCACGCGCGCACGCCCGCGCTCGCTCGCGACCCCGTCACTGTGCGAGCGACGGTGCGATGCACATGTAGCGCGTCCGAGGCGGCTCGGTGCGGCGGCACTCCGTATGAGCAGGGTGCTGTCGAGAAGCGGTGCACGCGCGCACGCCCGCGCTCGCTCGCGACCCCGTCACTGTGCGAGTGACGGTGCGATGCACATGTAGCGCGTCCGAGGCGGCTCGGTGCGGCGGCACTCTGTATGAACAGGGTGCTGTCGAGAAGCGGTGCACGCGCGCACGCCCGCGCTCGCTCGCGACCCCGTCACTGTGCGAGCGACGGTGCGATGCACATGTAGCGCGTCCGAGGCGGCTCGGTGCGGCGGCACTCTGTATGAACAGGGTGCTGTCGAGAAGCGGTGCACGCGCGCACGCCCGCGCTCGCTCGCGACCCCGTCACTGTGCGAGCGACTGTGCGATGCACATGTAGCGCGTCCGAGGCGGTTCGGTGCGGCGGCACTCTGTATGAACAGGGTGCTGTCGAGAAGCGGTGCACGCGCGCACGCCCGCGCTCGCTCACGACCCCGTCACTGTGCGAGCGACGGTGCGATGCACATATAGCGCGTCCGAGGCGGCTCGGTGCGGCGGCACTCTGTATGAACAGGGTGCTGTCGAGAAGCGGTGCACGCGCGCACGCCCGCGCTCGCTCGCGACCCCGTCACTGTGCGAGCGACGGTGCGATGCACATGTAGCGCGTCCGAGGCGGCTCGGTGCGGCGGCACTCTGTATGAACAGGGTGCTGTCGAGAAGCGGTGCACGCGCGCACGCCCGCGCTCGCTCGCAACCCCGTCACTGTGCGAGCGACGGTGCGATGCACATGTAGCGCGTCCGAGGCGGCTCGGTGCTGCGGCACTCTGTATGAACAGGGTGCTGTCGAGAAGCGGTGCACGCGCGCAGGCCCGCGCTCGCTCGCGACCCCGTCACTGTGCGAGCGACGGTGCGATGCACATGTAGCGCGTCCGAGGCGGCTCGGTGCGGCGGCACTCTGTATGAACAGGGTGCTGTCGAGAAGCGGTGCACGCGCGCACGCCCGCGCTCGCTCGCGACCCCGTCACTGGGGTAATTAATAACACTTGAGACATTATATGCTATGCGCTGGTTGTTGTCAGGAAAGGCAGGAAAAATGAAGGGCTATACCGCAGTAACATTATATACCTCTGCACACGTATCGTCTTGTGCAGTCACGGTTAGCTCAGTGACATTGAACAACGCCGCGGTGCAGCGCGGCGCGGCCGGTATCCTGCACTATATAAAAGACTGTTAATTGCAGGTGGTTCATGTGTATGGTGTGTCTGTGTTGAGATATAAGTTTTGTGAATATATGTAACGGTTTACACAATTTATTATTTAGATGAGTCTGTTAGACACACTAAGGTTTGGGGGGGGGGAGAATATTTGTATATAACTGTGACAATGATAATAACGTCGGTGCGCGTCGTTTTCTTTTTTATAACATGATATTATCGTGTACATGTATACATTTCCATCCAGGAACTGACGATATATATTTATTATAAGAAAGACGCGCCGTGTCGACCGTCGTCGTTGTTTACAGAGGTCGTGTCATTTGACATTCAAGTGCACGCGTGCGCTGCGCGAGCTCGTCGATCGGCTTGTGTTGGCGCACGCGCCCGCGCACGCGCATGTGTTGCGTGTCCGTGGGGGAACGCTTGGATGGTTGAACGATTGATGAGAGGTTACCCGTCGTGTCGTGTCGTGTCGTGTGTGTGTGTATGGGGGCACAGAACACTCACGCGGATGGGATAACGAAAGGGTCTCGCATCGTCGCTGACGGGAACGCGCCTCGTTCCTCGATCCAATGTTGGGGCCAAGTTGCGCGGTGCACTCCGGTGCATCGGCATCACGCGTCAAGTGGCCGAGAGGTTTCAGGGGCTCTCCAAATACCGGGCGTGATCGTTTTAGAATCGCACGACGGGAATTCAAATAATCAAAATGTGTAGTGTTGGAAAATTCAATATATTATATTGATATGTGGCTCTCTAGAGGGAGCGTCGGGCTCTCGCCGCGCGCGCTTGTTTTTTACACATGCGACGCACGTAATAATAATTATAAGAGCACACAGAGTCACCCCGGCCGCGTACGTCCCGTGGGCAGGCGGGGCGGCGCGGCGGCGCGGCGCGGCGGCGCGGCGGCGCGGCGCGGCGGCGCGGCGCGGCGGCGCGGCGCGGTGGAGGGTGGCCGACTCACTCAACTCGCCGGCGCCGTCGTCACGTTCGCGTGTCGGTAGTGTCGGTGGGTAAGAGGGAGGGGAGGGTATACAGCAGATAAAACAGCTCGCTGGTAGAACCTGCCAGTAATTATATGCTTGTCTTAAAGATTAAGCCACGCGTGTTGTTGAGGCGCGAATGGCTGAATAATCCATTTTGGTTCTTTAGATATCTCACTCGGTTACTTGGATAACTGTGGTATATCTAGAACTTATAAATAATACATGCAATCAGAACTCTGACCAGAATGTTGGGATGAGTGCTTTTATTAGATCAAAACCAATCGAGAGAGGGCTCGCGTCAAAGTCGTTGATTTTGATGAATTTGGATAAGTTTTGGCGATCGCGCGCATGGTCATGGCCCAGGACCGGCGCGGCGACGCAACGTACTTCACGTAGAACATGCAAGTATGTTACTGGTTGATGTAGGTATGTTGTTATTGATGTATGCTTGCGAAGAAACTGTATTTTTTCCTTTTATTTATTTTTATAAATGTGGAATATTTAGCTGTTGGCCGCACATGGCCTTGACGGTGTGTGTTTATGACGAGCTTTTGGTAAGAGCAGACGGCTCTCAACCGGTATCACTTAAAATGATACACAACGTCACCGAGGGCACCTCTTCTGTATTGAACTCGGCTTGGGCGGCTCGGCTGGATGCCGGTTACAAACGGGGATCGGTGCGAAGGTTGTGTGTTTCCTCTGTTGGGGGATGACGATAGGGATAACTCCAGATACACGGCTGTTATCTTGTCATGGGTTTTTTCTTTTACATTTGTATACAACTGCGTAGAAGATGTAATTTTTTTACTTCACACACGCATACAACCACACTTAATATAAGATTTGAATATTGTTCTGCTCTGCTCTGCTCTCTCTCTCTCTCAGAATGTTAGATCTTCCGTCAATGTTGTGGCATTGCTGTCTCCCACTCGCATGTGTTGTTCTACAATACATTCATTATCTATAGTGATTGTATTTCACTTTCAAATAATATTTATTTTTGTCGTTATTCTCGCAAATTTATCCAAATAATCCTTGTTTATTTTATAGCAGTTTCTAATGTATTTTTGACTTCTCATATCAATTTAGTCTCGTTAAAGTGTCATTTTTCAATATATCTTATATGTTTTTACTATTTTGCCCATGTAACCAAGTGTTAAATAATGTAGTAATGTCGCCAGAAAGCAACACAAACCCCCGAGGGGCGCTAGCGTGCAGCGTGCAGCGTGCCGGCCGCCGCCGCGCCCGCGCCGCACGAGCGCAGCGCTACGAAGCCTGTTTCATATACCTACATCTCTGCACGCGCTTTGTGTGCGACTGCGCGCTGTACAGTGTGCAGTGTGCAGTGTGCAGTGTGCAGTGTGCAGGGTGCAGGGTGCAGGGTGCAGGGTGCAGGGTGCAGCGTGCAGGGTGCAGGGTGCAGGGTGCAGGGTGCAGGGTGCAGGGTGCAGGATGCAGGGTGCAGCGTGCAGGGTTCAGGGTGCAGGGTGCAGGGTGCAGGGTGCAGGGTGCAGCGTGCAGGGTGCAGGGTGCAGGGTGCAGGGTGCAGGGTGCAGGGTGCAGTGTGCTGGGTGCAGCGGACAGCTGTTGCCAGTTCGTCGCGTGTCCGTCACCGTGGAGTTCTTACGTTTATTTATTGGCGGACAATTCACACAGCTACATCTAACCCCAAACTAAGGTTACCTTGTACTATGCGAACCAGACAACTGATACAATACATACATGTATATACTTTTGTTTGTATATACATACATATCAACACCCAGACGCATAGCAAACATCATTCGTCACACAATTTTTGTATCCTAGGTGGGAATCGAACCCACGGTGTTAAAAAAAATAAAGTTCTATTAATTCTTCCCTTCTTTTTAAATTTAAATTTTGTTGACCGTGGCAATCCTTAAATATTCCTAGGTACAGTATCATCCAAAAGTGAGGTCTTCACGATACAGGCTTTGCCTGCCTAGTGTGAACACCGCAGAATATATAATAGTGTTGTATGAACGTAACCAGCACAATAATGTGCATGCTTTAGGTATTGTAACAATCCGATTCTCAGATACTACGATTACTATCGTCCCTTCACTAGCGATAACTGCAGCGAGTCCCATCTCTAACCGTCATGGCTGCCACTTGACGTTTTCACGGTCGCTAGCCGGAGATAATAAATTGGATATTTGGATACTAATATCAATCAAAATTATTTACTGCTAAATCATTGCAACTACGTGTATTTTAACCCCGAGGAACGGGGTTCTTCTTCTTGTCTTCACTACTAGTCCACTCCTCCACGTCAGCTCCACCGTGCTACGGGATCTACCCCGGCCGGCCCCATCACTCCGGCACACGCGACGGGATCTACCCCCGCTGCGCCGGTCAAGGATTGGCTGCCTACCCTTCGGTCGCACACGCGACGAGCACGCACTTACCAGGACAGTGATACACGCTTTAAGTGAACGTACCGACATCTTCTCGCAACGAACTCTCAAATTACCCACGACCCATCTGGTCTACCTACTACCCTACCATTTTTAAATTAATCGCCTCCTACCCTAATTTTATTTTCCATTACCTACCTCATTAAATTTGTTATTCTTTATTCCCGCTAGTTTTAATTTCTACTTCCTACCCTACCACCTTCCTAATTCTCACTACCTACCACTATAACCGCTTCAGTATAACTACTTAATTATTGTTAACTGCAGGTTGTTTAATTCAGTTATAATTTTTTATTCTTTAAGCTAGTTTAAGTTATTATTGTGCTGCAAATAAAATATTTTTATATCTATTTTTTTCAAAAAATTAAATTACATTTCAGTAGAGGGTATCTTTTATGCAATGTTTATGTGTATCGTTGCCGATCCGGAGCCGTCGAGTATGAGCATATAAATCAGTTATATCCATTTATTATCATCAAACTTATTCACCGCAGGCTACACCGCGGGGCGCAGCTAGTCTATACAAATCTATACAAATAAATAAAATTGAAGTGTTTGTTTGTAATATTAAGATACCCGCTTTTTACTAAGTGCATATGGATGTATACACGGTACATATACCAAAACAACATAAATAAAATTAGAGTGTCTGTTTGTAATATTAATATAACCGCTTTTTACTAAGTGCATATAGATATATACACAGAATACAATACCAAAACAACATTTTTTAAAATTTTTGTCTGTCTGTCTGTTTGTTCCGGCTAATCTCTGAAATGGTTGGGCCGATTTTGACGGGACTTTCACTGGCAGATAGCTGATGTAACAAGGAGTAATTTAGGCTAATTTTCCATGAGGGGTGCGTGATAAAACCGAATTCCACGCGGACAAAGTCGCGGGCAACAGCTAGTTTAGATATAGAATTTGAGACCAGAAGGGTAAAAATAGTAGGTGTATATGTATACGCAAAACCTATAAACTAAAAGCTTTCTCTCAATAGTGAAGACAGATGTACAAAATATATCTAGCTCTTGACAATAATCCTTATATATGGAACACATTCTATACAATATATAATATATTCTATACAATGAAGCATGCTGATCAAAAGTAGTGGGGCGCGAGGGAAGGTTGTACGTTTTTCTGTTTTGCAGATGCTGCAATATGAAATACTATAGAAGCGGTGCACGCGCGCACGCCCGCGCTCGCTCGCGACCCCGTCACTGTGCGAGCGACGGTGCGATGCACATGTAGCGCGTCCGAGGCGGCTCGGTGCGGCGGCACTCTGTATGAACAGGGTGCTGTCGAGAAGCGGTGCACGCGCGCACGCCCGCGCTCGCTCGCGACCCCGTCACTGTGCGAGCGACGGTGCGATGCACATGTAGCGCGTCCGAGGCGGCTCGGTGCGGCGGCACTCTGTATGAACAGGGTGCTGTCGAGAAGCGGTGCACGCGCGCACGCCCGCGCTCGCTCGCGACCCCGTCACTGTGCGAGCGACGGTGCGATTTTTTTTTTTTTTTTTTTTTTTTTTTTTTTTTTTTTTTTTTTTTTTTTTTTTTATTGGTTCACTAAACTGGACGATCACATCGTGTTCATTAAAAATTCATGATGTTATAACACGCGAGAGTGAACGACCTTCTCGAAGCGAACACTACATGCAATTAAATTAATCATAACACCTGTAGTAGTACATACACTACTTTCTGAGCTGTTCTTAAATTTTATAAATTATATAAATTTTGTAATATTAATGGTTTTCCAAACATAATAATGGGTTGGTTACTTTGAAGTAAGATAGAAATGTTTAATGGAAGTGACCGATGCACTGAAAATATCCAAGACATGGCAAATGTCATTATATGATGAACACATGCGGTTTAAAGGTGAGCACTGACCATAGTTAGTGCGACTGAAGGCGAGGCTGAACGTTTTCATGTTGTGAAGACGGCTACACGGACGAGGAATGAATAATTCAATTTTTTCAAGTAGATCTGGACTGTCAATTTTTCCATCTATTAGTTTGTGCAAAAACACAACATCGGCAATATTTCGTCTGGTTTGCAGCGTAGGCATTTTAAAATGTAATAGCCTGGACTCGTAAGAGTTTAAATTGCGGCATAGGTTATTAGCATAGGAAAGGTGATACAGGAACTGTTTCTGGAGTCTTTCCAGGCGTTGGACATGTACAGCATAGGAAGGGTTCCAGACAGGACTGCAGTATTCCAAAATAGGTCTCACAAAACAATTGAAAAGAAGAATAGGAATATCGGGATCTTTGAAAAATTTGGTCTGACGTACTACAAAGCCTGACAGACGTGCACCTTTTTTAGCTATAACATCGAAATGATTACGGAAGTCTAGTTTGCTGTCCAACTCAACACCCAGGTCACGTATGCTCGCCACTTCACTTATTCTAACAGAATCGATATAATAATCAGCAGGTAATATATTTAATTTTCTCGAAAATTTTATATGAAAGCATTTAGATGTATTGAGCACCATTTTATTTCTAAAACACCAGTTGCTAATATGCTCTATATCTTTTTGTAGAGAGGATACGTCATCACGGCTGCGAATTACTTTGTATATTTTTAAATCGTCAGCAAAAATCTGGTAACTGGATGTTATATTTGCGCACATGTCATTAACAAACGCCAAAAAAAACAGTGGTCCGAGGTGTGAGCCTTGGGGCACTCCAGAAGAGAGAGTCCTAGCCTTGGATTTGTAACCACGGATCATGACGAGCTGAGATCTGTTGCGAAGATATGATTCACACCATCTAAGTAAAGAGCCACAAATTCCTGCGTGTCCTAACTTTTGTATAAGTAAAGTGTGATCAACTACATCGAAAGCCTTAGAAAAGTCGGTGTAGATGGCATGCACTTCGCATTTATCCTCCAATGCATCAAGTATGTCACTAACGTAAGCTAAAATGTTCGTGGTCGTGGATCTTGCTGGTAAGAAGCCGTGTTGACGATCATTTAGCAGTGGTTTTAAGTGGTAGTAGATTCTTTCCTGGATCATTGATTCAAAAAGTTTTCCCATTGACGATAAAATTGAAATGGGTCTGTAATTTGCGATATCACATAGATCACCCTTTTTGTGAATAGGAGTGATGTGCGCTAGCTTCCATTTCAATGGGAAGGTTCCACATGAAAGAGACTTATTAAAAATGTAATGTAGTGGTTTGACCAAAAGGGTGGAACAAGTTTTTATAAAAATGGGGTGTATGGAGTCGGGACCAGGTCCCTTGTTGATATTGATTCGTTGGAGTGATCGCAGGATATCCTGTTCTGGGAGGTAGCATGAACCCATTGAAACATTAGATCGGATCTCGGGTTCTGAAAAATCTTGTGCTCTTGTTGACGGTTGACTGGGGGAGATTGAGTGAAAATATGCAGAGAAAAGATCGCAGATTTGTTGCCCACCTTGAACATTCTGAGCGTTAAGGAACATTTCATCAGGGATTTCACTACTGTTGGATCTTAATGATTTCACGAAAGTCCAGAAAAACTTGGGATCTTTTTTGATACTATTTTTTGCTTCGGTCTTTAGTTTGTTTATGCATTCAATCAGCATCACGTCACAGCGACTGCGTAGTACTTTATACGATAAGTAATCCCTAGGGTTGGAATATTTTTTGTATCTACAGTGAATTTTTGCTTTTTCTTTTAGAGCCTTGAGTAAGGAACAACTGAACCAGATGGGGTAATTGTTAGTATTTTTACGACAAAAAGGTGTATGCTTCGCGATAATTGGAGTAATTATATTATAAAACAGATCTACGCTTTCATCAATTGTTTGATTCGTCTTGAATTGGTCACTCCAGTTCACTGATTGTAGTTCTTCTTTAATTTTTGAATAATTAGCTTTGTGAAAATTGAAATTTGATGTGTTAGTAACTTTTGGTGGTCTCTGCGGTTTAAGCTTGAACAATATATTCAAAGTAGGATGATGTGTATCTTCTTTGACAAGGGGATGCGCACAGTTTGTTACTTTGAAAATTTCTTTGTGATTAGTTATGACTAGATCAAGTGTACGGCCGTTTGCGTTTTTGATATTGTTTATTTGGAATAGGTCATTGAAAGAAAGTACATCGGTTAATATGCTCTCTATTTGATTCGAGGAGCTCATGGGAAGAAGAGATAGTTTACTTGTGTCCCATTGCCACTCTAAACTCGGAAGATTGAAATCACCTACCAGCAAAATTATAGAGCTTTTTGGCATTTTATGTTGAATTACGTCAGTGATGTTTGATAAAAGATTCTCAAGACCACTGAATGTTACTGGCGGAGGGAGGTATAAAGTGCAAATGCATAACGGAACTACTGAGTTGCCCTGACTCAATTTCACAACAACCCAGAGGTCCTCGCCTTTTGTCTCCCATTTTTGTTTACGTACCGGTTCGTGCTTTTTTAGGACTGCGACAAGAACTCCACCGCCTTCACTTTTTTTAGAAGAAGTAGAACAACGATCGCGCCTAAAAATCATGTATCTGCTATCAAGAAGTTCATGGTCAAAGATAGAGTCGTTTAGCCACGTCTCAGTTAAAATTATTATGTCCAACTCATTTTTCAGTGCATTGGTTAGTATCGTTTCGGTTTTGGTCCTGAGACCTCTGACATTTTGGTAAAGTATGTTGAGGTTAGTGCATTTAATAATAGGATTATACAATGATACCATGAAATTAACTTAAAGTGACTTAAGAGTGTCAAGGTCTTTGAGCACGAAGCTTTTCGAGTTAAAGTCTTTTCTCATAAATATACGGCCGTTCCGCACCCACACAAACTGTATATTCTTGTCTTTAGCGGCTTTGCGGGCAGCTGCATGGAGTTGCTTGTTTGCGGGAGACAGATGCTCATTGATGTACACCGGTTTCTTTTCGCCAGCAAGGCCTACGTGCGAAGAATTCAGTTTTTCACTCGGGTGGACCCTGTTAAAAGTCTTTGTAGCAGCCAGAATCTTGTCCCTCACCAATGGACTAGAGAGTTTTACCACGATCGAGCGAGGCCTGCTGGACTCCTGGTTAATTTTGGCAACGCGATGGTAGTTTAAGAGCTCGTGTTCTGATAAGGGATATCCCACTGTAGTTGCAAGTTGGTGAACAATCGTTTTTAGATTTTCTGAATTATGTTCTGGGACACACTGTATTTCGAGGTTGCAATTCCTAGACTGTTGCTCAAATTGATTTAACCTATCGCTCAAGTCCACTGTTTGTGTTCGCAGAATGGTATTTTCGGTTTCTAAGTCACTGAGTTTCTTGGTTTTTATATCTAAGTCTTCTTTTAGCTGATCGTACTTTGCAGACATAAATTTAACACTATCGGTGAGTTCCTGTATTCTGCTGCAGGTGTTGAAACTCTCCGCCGAGAAATCACGCCTTATATCTTTGAGAAGTCGAGATAGTGACTCTTCAAGCTTACGATCTATATATTTCTTTAAGTCCTCGTTGCTACTATCCGAAGCTGGAGAGTCAATATTACGGACGTTGGGTTGGGAAAGGGTCTCACCCCGCTTGTCCACAGTCCGGCACTCCAAACACTTCCAAGTCAATTTGTAAGCTTTTGACTCCTTAGCAAAATTTTCGGCAGGAACGCCCAAACACTGGTAGTGATAGGTAGCGCTGCACTTGGAGCAAGATTTCAAGTCGCCCGATTTAATTTGTTTGGCGCATTTACTACAAGTATTCATTTTGCAGAGCTCCAACTAAATGGGCAAATACTTGGGCGATGGCAACACTTTATTGCAATTCCAACTAACTGGGCAAAATTTTGGGGGTTGGCAACACTTTATTCCTTGTCAAACTGAATTTTGATGCTGTCAATCGAGTTTCACGGGTAGGCCAATATCTCAGAATCGAATTTGAAGATGTCAGATGAAGTTGACACATCAATGATGGCGCACTGGGGGTACTTCTCGTGATTTTTTTGCAGTAACCAAATTTATCCAAATATTTACGATTGTTTGTTGACCTTATAGTTGAAATAAAATTAAGGATAACGATACCACAGGTTAATCTCTTGTAGAACTTCACATCAAACACACTTTAGTGGGAATATTCCCAGAGTTTATAGAAAAAAACAATTAAAGTAACAGAAGGTAGTGTACGGTAGTGCCTTGAGATGACAGATCATCGACGCGCTACATGTGCGATGCACATGTAGCGCGTCCGAGGCGGCTCGGTGCGGCGGCACTCTGTATGAACAGGGTGCTGTCGAGAAGCGGTGCACGCGCGCACGCCCCCGCTTGCTCGCGACCCCGTCACTGTGCGAGCGACGGTGCGATGCACATGTAGCGCGTCCGAGGCGGCTCGGTGCGGCGGCACTCTGTATGAACAGGGTGCTGTCGAGAAGCGGTGCACGCGCGCACGCCCCCGCTCGCTCGCGACCCCGTCACTGTGCGAGCGACGGTGCGATGCACATGTAGCGCGTCCGAGGCGGCTCGGTGCGGCGGCACTCTGTATGAACAGGGTGCTGTCGAGAAGCGGTGCACGCGCGCACGCCCGCGCTCGCTCGCGACCCCGTCACTGTGCGAGCGACGGTGCGATGCACATGTAGCGCGTCCGAGGCGGCTCGGTGCGGCGGCACTCTGTATGAACAGGGTGCTGTCGAGAAGCGGTGCACGCGCGCACGCCCGCGCTCGCTCGCGACCCCGTCACTGTGCGAGCGACGGTGCGATGCACATGTAGCGCGTCCGAGGCGGCTCGGTGCGGCGGCACTCTGTATGAGCAGGGTGCTGTCGAGAAGCGGTGCACGCGCGCACGCCCGCGCTCGCTCGCGACCCCGTCACTGTGCGAACGACGGTGCGATGCACATGTAGCGCGTCCGAGGCGGCTCGGTGCGGCGGCACTCTGTATGAACAGGGTGCTGTCGAGAAGCGGTGCACGCGCGCACGCCCGCGCTCGCTCGCGACCCCGTCACTGTGCGAGCGACGGTGCGATGCACATGTAGCGCGTCCGAGGCGGCTCGGTGCGGCGGCACTCTGTATGAACAGGGTGCTGTCGAGAAGCGGTGCACGCGCGCACGCCCCCGCTTGCTCGCGACCCCGTCACTGTGCGAGCGACGGTGCGATGCACATATAGCGCGTCCGAGGCGGCTCGGTGCGGCGGCACTCTGTATGAACAGGGTGCTGTCGAGAAGCGGTGCACGCGCGCACGCCCGCGCTCGCTCACGACCCCGTCACTGTGCGAGCGACGGTGCGATGCACATATAGCGCGTCCGAGGCGGCTCGGTGCGGCGGCACTCTGTATGAACAGGGTGCTGTCGAGAAGCGGTGCACGCGCGCACGCCCGCGCTCGCTCGCGACCCCGTCACTGTGCGAGCGACGGTGCGATGCACATGTAGCGCGTCCGAGGCGGCTCGGTGCGGCGGCACTCTGTATGAACAGGGTGCTGTCGAGAAGCGGTGCACGCGCGCACGCCCGCGCTCGCTCGCAACCCCGTCACTGTGCGAGCGACGGTGCGATGCACATGTAGCGCGTCCGAGGCGGCTCGGTGCTGCGGCACTCTGTATGAACAGGGTGCTGTCGAGAAGCGGTGCACGCGCGCACGCCCGCGCTCGCTCGCGACCCCGTCACTGTGCGAGCGACGGTGCGATGCACATGTAGCGCGTCCGAGGCGGCTCGGTGCGGCGGCACTCTGTATGAACAGGGTGCTGTCGAGAAGCGGTGCACGCGCGCACGCCCGCGCTCGCTCGCGACCCCGTCACTGGGGTAATTAATAACACTTGAGACATTATATGCTATGCGCTGGTTGTTGTCAGGAAAGGCAGGAAAAATGAAGGGCTATACCGCAGTAACATTATATACCTCTGCACACGTATCGTCTTGTGCAGTCACGGTTAGCTCAGTGACATTGAACAACGCCGCGGTGCAGCGCGGCGCGGCCGGTATCCTGCACTATATAAAAGACTGTTAATTGCAGGTGGTTCATGTGTATGGTGTGTCTGTGTTGAGATATAAGTTTTGTGAATATATGTAACGGTTTACACAATTTATTATTTAGATGAGTCTGTTAGACACACTAAGGTTTGGGGGGGGGGAGAATATTTGTATATAACTGTGACAATGATAATAACGTCGGTGCGCGTCGTTTTCTTTTTTATAACATGATATTATCGTGTACATGTATACATTTCCATCCAGGAACTGACGATATATATTTATTATAAGAAAGACGCGCCGTGTCGACCGTCGTCGTTGTTTACAGAGGTCGTGTCATTTGACATTCAAGTGCACGCGTGCGCTGCGCGAGCTCGTCGATCGGCTTGTGTTGGCGCACGCGCCCGCGCACGCGCATGTGTTGCGTGTCCGTGGGGGAACGCTTGGATGGTTGAACGATTGATGAGAGGTTACCCGTCGTGTCGTGTCGTGTCGTGTGTGTGTGTATGGGGGCACAGAACACTCACGCGGATGGGATAACGAAAGGGTCTCGCATCGTCGCTGACGGGAACGCGCCTCGTTCCTCGATCCAATGTTGGGGCCAAGTTGCGCGGTGCACTCCGGTGCATCGGCATCACGCGTCAAGTGGCCGAGAGGTTTCAGGGGCTCTCCAAATACCGGGCGTGATCGTTTTAGAATCGCACGACGGGAATTCAAATAATCAAAATGTGTAGTGTTGGAAAATTCAATATATTATATTGATATGTGGCTCTCTAGAGGGAGCGTCGGGCTCTCGCCGCGCGCGCTTGTTTTTTACACATGCGACGCACGTAATAATAATTATAAGAGCACACAGAGTCACCCCGGCCGCGTACGTCCCGTGGGCAGGCGGGGCGGCGCGGCGGCGCGGCGCGGTGGAGGGTGGCCGACTCACTCAACTCGCCGGCGCCGTCGTCACGTTCGCGTGTCGGTAGTGTCGGTGGGTAAGAGGGAGGGGAGGGTATACAGCAGATAAAACAGCTCGCTGGTAGAACCTGCCAGTAATTATATGCTTGTCTTAAAGATTAAGCCACGCGTGTTGTTGAGGCGCGAATGGCTGAATAATCCATTTTGGTTCTTTAGATATCTCACTCGGTTACTTGGATAACTGTGGTATATCTAGAACTTATAAATAATACATGCAATCAGAACTCTGACCAGAATGTTGGGATGAGTGCTTTTATTAGATCAAAACCAATCGAGAGAGGGCTCGCGTCAAAGTCGTTGATTTTGATGAATTTGGATAAGTTTTGGCGATCGCGCGCATGGTCATGGCCCAGGACCGGCGCGGCGACGCAACGTACTTCACGTAGAACATGCAAGTATGTTACTGGTTGATGTAGGTATGTTGTTATTGATGTATGCTTGCGAAGAAACTGTATTTTTTCCTTTTATTTATTTTTATAAATGTGGAATATTTAGCTGTTGGCCGCACATGGCCTTGACGGTGTGTGTTTATGACGAGCTTTTGGTAAGAGCAGACGGCTCTCAACCGGTATCACTTAAAATGATACACAACGTCACCGAGGGCACCTCTTCTGTATTGAACTCGGCTTGGGCGGCTCGGCTGGATGCCGGTTACAAACGGGGATCGGTGCGAAGGTTGTGTGTTTCCTCTGTTGGGGGATGACGATAGGGATAACTCCAGATACACGGCTGTTATCTTGTCATGGGTTTTTTCTTTTACATTTGTATACAACTGCGTAGAAGATGTAATTTTTTTACTTCACACACGCATACAACCACACTTAATATAAGATTTGAATATTGTTCTGCTCTGCTCTGCTCTCTCTCTCTCTCAGAATGTTAGATCTTCCGTCAATGTTGTGGCATTGCTGTCTCCCACTCGCATGTGTTGTTCTACAATACATTCATTATCTATAGTGATTGTATTTCACTTTCAAATAATATTTATTTTTGTCGTTATTCTCGCAAATTTATCCAAATAATCCTTGTTTATTTTATAGCAGTTTCTAATGTATTTTTGACTTCTCATATCAATTTAGTCTCGTTAAAGTGTCATTTTTCAATATATCTTATATGTTTTTACTATTTTGCCCATGTAACCAAGTGTTAAATAATGTAGTAATGTCGCCAGAAAGCAACACAAACCCCCGAGGGGCGCTAGCGTGCAGCGTGCAGCGTGCCGGCCGCCGCCGCGCCCGCGCCGCACGAGCGCAGCGCTACGAAGCCTGTTTCATATACCTACATCTCTGCACGCGCTTTGTGTGCGACTGCGCGCTGTACAGTGTGCAGTGTGCAGTGTGCAGTGTGCAGGGTGCAGGGTGCAGGGTGCAGGGTGCAGGGTGCAGCGTGCAGGGTGCAGGGTGCAGGGTGCAGGGTGCAGGGTGCAGGGTGCAGGATGCAGGGTGCAGCGTGCAGGGTTCAGGGTGCAGGGTGCAGGGTGCAGGGTGCAGGGTGCAGCGTGCAGGGTGCAGGGTGCAGGGTGCAGGGTGCAGGGTGCAGGGTGCAGTGTGCTGGGTGCAGCGGACAGCTGTTGCCAGTTCGTCGCGTGTCCGTCACCGTGGAGTTCTTACGTTTATTTATTGGCGGACAATTCACACAGCTACATCTAACCCCAAACTAAGGTTACCTTGTACTATGCGAACCAGACAACTGATACAATACATACATGTATATACTTTTGTTTGTATATACATACATATCAACACCCAGACGCATAGCAAACATCATTCGTCACACAATTTTTGTATCCTAGGTGGGAATCGAACCCACGGTGTTAAAAAAAATAAAGTTCTATTAATTCTTCCCTTCTTTTTAAATTTAAATTTTGTTGACCGTGGCAATCCTTAAATATTCCTAGGTACAGTATCATCCAAAAGTGAGGTCTTCACGATACAGGCTTTGCCTGCCTAGTGTGAACACCGCAGAATATATAATAGTGTTGTATGAACGTAACCAGCACAATAATGTGCATGCTTTAGGTATTGTAACAATCCGATTCTCAGATACTACGATTACTATCGTCCCTTCACTAGCGATAACTGCAGCGAGTCCCATCTCTAACCGTCATGGCTGCCACTTGACGTTTTCACGGTCGCTAGCCGGAGATAATAAATTGGATATTTGGATACTAATATCAATCAAAATTATTTACTGCTAAATCATTGCAACTACGTGTATTTTAACCCCGAGGAACGGGGTTCTTCTTCTTGTCTTCACTACTAGTCCACTCCTCCACGTCAGCTCCACCGTGCTACGGGATCTACCCCGGCCGGCCCCATCACTCCGGCACACGCGACGGGATCTACCCCCGCTGCGCCGGTCAAGGATTGGCTGCCTACCCTTCGGTCGCACACGCGACGAGCACGCACTTACCAGGACAGTGATACACGCTTTAAGTGAACGTACCGACATCTTCTCGCAACGAACTCTCAAATTACCCACGACCCATCTGGTCTACCTACTACCCTACCATTTTTAAATTAATCGCCTCCTACCCTAATTATATTTTCCATTACCTACCTCATTAAATTTGTTATTCTTTATTCCCGCTAGTTTTAATTTCTACTTCCTACCCTACCACCTTCCTAATTCTCACTACCTACCACTATAACCGCTTCAGTATAACTACTTAATTATTGTTAACTGCAGGTTGTTTAATTCAGTTATAATTTTTTATTCTTTAAGCTAGTTTAAGTTATTATTGTGCTGCAAATAAAATATTTTTATATCTATTTTTTTCAAAAAATTAAATTACATTTCAGTAGAGGGTATCTTTTATGCAATGTTTATGTGTATCGTTGCCGATCCGGAGCCGTCGAGTATGAGCATATAAATCAGTTATATCCATTTATTATCATCAAACTTATTCACCGCAGGCTACACCGCGGGGCGCAGCTAGTCTATACAAATCTATACAAATAAATAAAATTGAAGTGTTTGTTTGTAATATTAAGATACCCGCTTTTTACTAAGTGCATATGGATGTATACACGGTACATATACCAAAACAACATAAATAAAATTAGAGTGTCTGTTTGTAATATTAATATAACCGCTTTTTACTAAGTGCATATAGATATATACACAGAATACAATACCAAAACAACATTTTTTAAAATTTTTGTCTGTCTGTCTGTTTGTTCCGGCTAATCTCTGAAATGGTTGGGCCGATTTTGACGGGACTTTCACTGGCAGATAGCTGATGTAACAAGGAGTAATTTAGGCTAATTTTCCATGAGGGGTGCGTGATAAAACCGAATTCCACGCGGACAAAGTCGCGGGCAACAGCTAGTTTAGATATAGAATTTGAGACCAGAAGGGTAAAAATAGTAGGTGTATATGTATACGCAAAACCTATAAACTAAAAGCTTTCTCTCAATAGTGAAGACAGATGTACAAAATATATCTAGCTCTTGACAATAATCCTTATATATGGAACACATTCTATACAATATATAATATATTCTATACAATGAAGCATGCTGATCAAAAGTAGTGGGGCGCGAGGGAAGGTTGTACGTTTTTCTGTTTTGCAGATGCTGCAATATGAAATACTATAGAAGCGGTGCACGCGCGCACGCCCGCGCTCGCTCGCGACCCCGTCACTGTGCGAGCGACGGTGCGATGCACATGTAGCGCGTCCGAGGCGGCTCGGTGCGGCGGCACTCTGTATGAACAGGGTGCTGTCGAGAAGCGGTGCACGCGCGCACGCCCGCGCTCGCTCGCGACCCCGTCACTGTGCGAGCGACGGTGCGATGCACATGTAGCGCGTCCGAGGCGGCTCGGTGCGGCGGCACTCTGTATGAACAGGGTGCTGTCGAGAAGCGGTGCACGCGCGCACGCCCGCGCTCGCTCGCGACCCCGTCACTGTGCGAGCGACGGTGCGATGCACATGTAGCGCGTCCGAGGCGGCTCGGTGCGGCGGCACTCTGTATGAACAGGGTGCTGTCGAGAAGCGGTGCACGCGCGCACGCCCCCGCTTGCTCGCGACCCCGTCACTGTGCGAGCGACGGTGCGATGCACATGTAGCGCGTCCGAGGCGGCTCGGTGCGGCGGCACTCTGTATGAACAGGGTGCTGTCGAGAAGCGGTGCACGCGCGCACGCCCCCGCTCGCTCGCGACCCCGTCACTGTGCGAGCGACGGTGCGATGCACATGTAGCGCGTCCGAGGCGGCTCGGTGCGGCGGCACTCTGTATGAACAGGGTGCTGTCGAGAAGCGGTGCACGCGCGCACGCCCGCGCTCGCTCGCGACCCCGTCACTGTGCGAGCGACGGTGCGATGCACATGTAGCGCGTCCGAGGCGGCTCGGTGCGGCGGCACTCTGTATGAACAGGGTGCTGTCGAGAAGCGGTGCACGCGCGCACGCCCGCGCTCGCTCGCGACCCCGTCACTGTGCGAGCGACGGTGCGATGCACATGTAGCGCGTCCGAGGCGGCTCGGTGCGGCGGCACTCTGTATGAGCAGGGTGCTGTCGAGAAGCGGTGCACGCGCGCACGCCCGCGCTCGCTCGCGACCCCGTCACTGTGCGAACGACGGTGCGATGCACATGTAGCGCGTCCGAGGCGGCTCGGTGCGGCGGCACTCTGTATGAACAGGGTGCTGTCGAGAAGCGGTGCACGCGCGCACGCCCGCGCTCGCTCGCGACCCCGTCACTGTGCGAGCGACGGTGCGATGCACATGTAGCGCGTCCGAGGCGGCTCGGTGCGGCGGCACTCTGTATGAACAGGGTGCTGTCGAGAAGCGGTGCACGCGCGCACGCCCCCGCTTGCTCGCGACCCCGTCACTGTGCGAGCGACGGTGCGATGCACATGTAGCGCGTCCGAGGCGGCTCGGTGCGGCGGCACTCTGTATGAACAGGGTGCTGTCGAGAAGCGGTGCACGCGCGCACGCCCCCGCTCGCTCGCGACCCCGTCACTGTGCGAGCGACGGTGCGATGCACATGTAGCGCGTCCGAGGCGGCTCGGTGCGGCGGCACTCTGTATGAACAGGGTGCTGTCGAGAAGCGGTGCACGCGCGCACGCCCGCGCTCGCTCGCGACCCCGTCACTGTGCGAGCGACGGTGCGATGCACATGTAGCGCGTCCGAGGCGGCTCGGTGCGGCGGCACTCTGTATGAACAGGGTGCTGTCGAGAAGCGGTGCACGCGCGCACGCCCGCGCTCGCTCGCGACCCCGTCACTGTGCGAGCGACGGTGCGATGCACATGTAGCGCGTCCGAGGCGGCTCGGTGCGGCGGCACTCTGTATGAACAGGGTGCTGTCGAGAAGCGGTGCACGCGCGCACGCCCGCGCTCGCTCGCGACCCCGTCACTGTGCGAGCGACGGTGCGATGCACATGTAGCGCGTCCGAGGTGGCTCGGTGCGGCGGCACTCTGTATGAACAGGGTGCTGTCGAGAAGCGGTGCACGCGCGCACGCCCGCGCTCGCTCGCGACCCCGTCACTGTGCGAGCGACGGTGCGATGCACATGTAGCGCGTCCGAGGCGGCTCGGTGCGGCGGCACTCTGTATGAGCAGGGTGCTGTCGAGAAGCGGTGCACGCGCGCACGCCCGCGCTCGCTCGCGACCCCGTCACTGTGCGAGCGACGGTGCGATGCACATGTAGCGCGTCCGAGGCGGCTCGGTGCGGCGGCACTCTGTATGAACAGGGTGCTGTCGAGAAGCGGTGCACGCGCGCACGCCCGCGCTCGCTCGCGACCCCGTCACTGTGCGAGCGACGGTGCGGTGTTGCTGTAATTAAACCAAAACTAGCAACTGCACTGTGACCGCACACTGTACTGCACTATGTATGCGGTGCACTTGCTAGCTGCGCGTCGGACGCGGCCCACGTCCAGCGCCCGAGTAGTGTGCTCCGAACTTAACAGATTCTTGATGTTTAAGAGAATAATTTGAACTAAGACAGTAGTTCACTGATAACAATTGAGACTTAATATCCTATACGCTGGTTGCTGTCAGAAAAGGCAGGAAAAATGGAGGGCAATACCTATTCATTAATAATATATCTATAATATACCTCTACACACGTATTATAACAAAATATTTAATATTAATATGATTGCATCAATAATAAAAAATTGAGAACAATTCCGCTCCACCGAGCCCGAAACTAACCGTTGCTGGTACATCGGAACAAAAAAAAGCTGATGGAATACTTACATTTGAATATCAACATATACGCATAACGTATGGCAAATGGCACATACTTCAATACTGGAACTATCCACTAGTACTCACGTACTAATAAAATGATGTAAAACTAACACACATCCACCGATGAACCACAGGGATCCAAATATAGGTACAAGTCAAGGAACCATAGGGATTTGTTAAACCTATATTATAAAACACATATTAGTTTTTAAGAGCAGTAGAACTCTCGCCAAGTTCGTCCGGGGAAGTACTGCCACCACGCCCATTTCTGCCGCCAAGCAGTAACGCATTCACGTTACTGTATTTCGGTTTGAAAGGTGTGGTTACCGGTGAAATTACAAGCACATGAGACATTCCATCTTAAAATTTCAGAGTTACAGGTGCATACGATGCGATTTGAGGCTTGTCGTACCTAAGTAGGGGATGACCCAAGTCATATTGCTTGTCATGGGCAGAGGTTGCCACTTAACACCAGGTGGGGCCATCTGCTTGATCTGTAACTGTATCATATAAAAACCTGTGAAAAAGAGATGGAGAAGGATGGAGTGCACTCAGTACTACACTCGTACTATACTCGTATCAATGTATGACGCACAGCACATTCACACACAAGTTGAATATGCGAAAGTCACGGACATCACGTAAGTAATCCAATCGTTTGACATGTTTCACTGCGCGCATGGTGCACCATGTGTTGTCGTGGATCCAAACGAAAGGGTTGCTGTGATCGAAGTGACAAGTAGCACTTGACTGATATATGAGTGAACATCGCGCACTTCCATTGCGCATGACATGGTTTACCATGTTTTGTTCTAGCGAAGAGGCGCGTATGTTCATTCTAATTTCACGTCAGGTTTAGTGTAATGGCCACAGCAGAATGAGAACTTGAATATGCGAAAGTCACGGACATCACGTAAGTAATCCAATCGTTTGACATGTTTCACTGCGCGCATGGTGCACCATGTGTTGTCGTGGATCCAAACGAAAGGGTTGCTGTGATCGAAGTGACAAGTAGCACTTGACTGATATATGAGTGAACATCGCGCACTTCCATTGCGCATGACATGGTTTACTATGTTTTGTTCTAGCGAAGAGGCGCGTATGTTCATTCTAATTTCACGTCAGGTTTAGTGTAATGGCCACAGCAGAATGAGAACTTGAATATGCGAAAGTCACGGACATCACGTAAGTAATCCAATCGTTTGACATGTTTCACTGCGCGCATGGTGCACCATGTGTTGTCGTGGATCCAAACGATTGCTGTGATCGAAGTGGCAAAAAAAAAAAAAAAAAAAAAAAAAAAAAAAAAAAAAAAAAAAAAAAAAAAAAAATAGTGAACATCGCGCCTCTTCTTTGCACATGAAATGGTGCACCATTTCATTCTAAAGAAGAAACGCGTATGTTCATTTCAGTTAGGTTTCGAGTTAGGTTTCGAGTTAGGTTAGGTTAGGTTAGGTTAGGTTAGGTTAGGTTAGGTTTTTTTTTTTTTTTTTTTTTTTTTTTTGTTTTCAATATTCCTCTGACATTTGGTCAGAGTTCTTACTTATCTTTATTACAATTTTTTACGTATTTTCCTTATATTTACAATATTTACTTAAGTTTACTTATTTAACACTGTTGAGTCTTATAACTTTTTTCGCAATTTTTTCACAGAATGAAAGAAACTTATCTCTGATTAAATTATTTTCCATGATCACTTTTATGTTGCTCGCATTTAATTCCATCTCTATGTACTGCTCTGTCTCAAATCTGTCTAGTCCATAGGCTGGACAGTGCAGCAGTACATGTTCCACACTTTCGATCTCTTCGGGGTCGCATATGCACGCTGGGCTTTCCTTACACTTGAAGCGATTCAAGTATTCGGAAAACCCACCGTGCCCTGTCAGTACTTGTGTAATTATGCCACTCGGCTGGACTGTTTTCAGGATTTTGTGGGCTCTCAGCGCATCTGGGAAGAAGAGCTTTGTCGTCGCAGCCGTTTCACTTGACTTGTATCTCCGATTCCATTCATCAAGTGTTTCCAATCGGATTTGCCGCTTAATGAATGATACCGGACACAAGTCGTAGTCGGGTCTGGTTTTCAGTTTTTGGGCGGCCTCTTTTGCCAGGTAGTCTGCTCTTTCGTTTCCCTGAAGCCCCGCGTGGGCTTTGATCCAGTAAAGTGTTACGTGTTTCTGCATCTGGTTAGGTTTTTTTTTTTTTTTTTTTTTTTTTTTTTTTTTTTTATTCGTCCCCTGTTGGATGAGACGAGGCTTGATCCTCTGACTTAATCAGAGTCTTTTTCTAACTATTATCTTTTTTTGTCTAGCTTTAATTCAGTTTTTTAATGTTTCCAATAAACTACTCAACTTCATCTACTTAATACTATGCTTAAACGTTTACATATAACAATATATACTTTAATCATATGTCTTAATTTCTGTTCCTATTTATTACTTTTTGAACTATATAATTGCAAAATTCCATAAACTCGTCTCTAATATACTTATTAGCCATTATGGTATGGATATTCTCTTTTTTTATATCCATATTTATGTTGTGTTCTGTTTCATACCGTATTTTACCAAAAACAGGACATGCTAAAATCAAGTGCTCCACAGATTCCTCTTGGTTAGGTTCGCAGGTGCACGATGGGCTCTCCTTACACTTGAAGCGATTCAAGTATGCGGAGAACCCACCGTGCCCCGTCATGACTTGGGTTATTGTTCCATTTAATTGCATGTGACGTAATATGCTATATGCCTTGATTGCATCGGGGAAGAACATTTTAGTTGTTGACGCGGTGTCCTCGTTTATGTACCTCTGATTCCATTTGTCAAGCGACTCCAAACGGATTTGTCGCTTGACAAATGAGATCGGGCACAGGTCATAGTCCGCTTTGGTTTTTTTACCCAGTGCTGCATCCTTGGCTAATTTGTCAGCCCTCTCGTTCCCCTCCAACCCAGCGTGAGCCTTAACCCAGAAGAGTGAAACCCATTTCCCCTGGCGTTTACACTCCTCTAGGCTCTCGCGTATCTTCGTTACGAGGGGGTGAAGGGATCGGCTACCTGAGAGTGCTTCCAGGGATGAGCGTGAGTCGCTGTATATTCCGACTGTACGTTCCGGGCGTTTAAGGGCGACTGCGGTGGCTCTGTCTATAGCTAGCAATTCTGCTTGGAAAACCGTGCAGTAGGACGACAGCTTCATCTTCCGGCTACCGGTTTCTTCCTCATTGCTCCAAAGAGACAATGAGGCCCCCACCTTGCCTTCGATTTTGCTGCCGTCCGTGTAGATTTGTAGCGCTTGGGTTTTGTTGGCGTCCACCTCCTCTTGGTTTTCTAGGCATACGAAACTATGCACCGCGTATTCAGCCGGATGGGGCAAGTCTCCAAACCTGGTCATCCGTTCCAGCTCCCCGTCTCCTGATGTCGGCCGGGCAACCCCTCTCTTCACCTCATACAGAGCGGCTGCTTCCTGTATTCTGAGGTCGAGAGGAAGTAGCCCCGCCAGCACCAGTGCCGAGTTCAAGGAGGCTGTTCGGTAAGATTTACAAATCTTTTGTGCAAAACCTCTTTGGACCTCGTTTAGTTGTTTTCGGGCACCCATCTTCGTCGCTGCCTTTGCCCAAGCGCTTGCTGCATACAGTATGGTCGGCTCTACAACTGCGACGTATATAGTGCGTACTATTACTGGGTTTAATCCCCAGCTTACCCTGGCAGCTCTCGACAACTGTTTATACAAATTCAACGCCTTTTTGCAGACGTACGCCGCGTGGCTGTTGAAGGTTAGTTGCCGGTCAATGATGAGCCCCAGGATCTTAACCTCGTCACACATATCAATGCCGATCTCTCCCATGGTCAGGACTGGGGTATCGTATTTAAGCTTGCGGGTGATGAGCATCGCTTTCGTTTTGTGTGGTGCAAATTTTAATTTATTTCTGATGCCCCATTCCTGAACATAGGAGAGGGCGGCATTTGCCTGTATTTGTAGATCCTCAGCTCGGTCCGCGTCAAAAATCAGGACCACATCGTCCGCGAAGGCCTGACAATAGTCGCCTCTTTCCTGCAGTCCTCGTAGTAGGGGGTCCAGTAGTAGGTTCCAAAGAATGGGTCCCCCTATCGAACCCTGGACGCAACCCTTTTCCGTAATCCTATTAACCTCCTCACCAGCATACCGTAACTTAACTGACCTATTCTCTAGATAGCTACTCATTACCCTTCTTATGTTTACTGGACACCTTTCCTCAGCCAGTCTGGACTTTACCATGGGCCACCATGCGTTGTCGAAGGCTCCCTCTATGTCTAGTGATACCAATATTACTATTTTCTTATTCGATAGTTTTACGCGTATATATTGTATCAAGTCATAGAGGGAGTCCTCGGTGCTCTTCTGGGGCATAAATCCATACTGGCGAGTACTGATCCTTGGCAATATATGAAACTTGATCCGGTTTATGAGTAGCTTCTCATAGATCTTCCCCATGACTGGGAGGAGGCCTATTGGTCGGTACGATTTGGCGTCCGTATAACTATCTTTTCCGGGTTTCCTAAGAACTACTACGGTTGCTACTTTCCAGATGTTTGGAAAGTATCCCATTTCTAGGCACTTATTTGCCAAGGCCAAAAAGACGCTGCGATCCTGACTTATCGCCCTCTCACAAATGTCCGAAGTAAGGCCGTCAGAACCTGGCGCCTTCTTTGCGTTGAAGCTGGTCACCGCGAAATTTAGCTCTGCTGTGGTAAATGCTGGGTCATGGGTACCATCATGCTCCTGGTCATTTACTTTTTCAGCTTCTTCTCTAATTTGCGCGTGATCTGCATTATCTTCTACGCAATCGTCTTTCGGGTAAAAAGTGTCTGCCAGCAATTGTGCTGACTCTTCTGGTCCCAGTACTATCCCCCCCTTAATCAAAGGCATATCTTCATGCCTTTTACTTGTTCTCCCCACAACTCTATAGATGGATTCCCACATTGTCTCCCTATCCTGCTTCCCACAGAAATCCTTCCAACTGGCTGTTTGCGCATTCTTTGCCTTCGTCTCATACTCTTCTTTCTTTTGCAGGTACTCTTCAACCACTTTGGGTCTTCGTGTTGGCGCTGCACATCGGACTCTGCGCTTCCTGGTGGCGACCTCCTTCTTCAGCGTGGCGAGCTCATCAGTCATCCATGGAAAGGTAAGTTTAGTTTTATTTTGCTTTTTAGGGATGGTTTTATTGCACGTTTCTATTATTATATTTGTGTATGCTACTATTTTATTTTCCAGATCTAATTTGGTGTTTATATTGTCTATTTCTATTTTGTGCATGTTATTTTCTAATAGCGAGTGGGCCAGTTTCTCATGGAAACTGTCCCAGTCCGCTTTTTTGCTGTTATAGAGTCTCGTTGTTCGACTAATGCTCATCCCTTTCGATTTGGTAAGTCGGATGCTGAACACAATTGCGTTATGGTCTGAGCTCGTCATGCCTACGTCTACTCTCCAATCCTCCACCAGATTCAGCAAGTCGTCCGTGCAGGCCGTAACATCCACAAAAGAAGTGTAGGACTTTGTTCCCCTTACTGTGTCGAAAGTGGGAGTATCGCCGACATTGAGCACGTGCATTTCCATCTCCTCGATTGCACCTGACATAGACTCTCCTCTGCGGTCTATTTTGGGGCTCCCCCACCAGGTGCTTTTCGCGTTGCTGTCACCACCCATTAGGACCTTGCTATTACCTACTCTCTTTTTTATGCTTTTCAGCTGCTCCAGGTAGCCATCGATTTCTTGGTCTGGTTCTAGGTAGAACGAGATGACTACGATTTCCCAGGCCTTCGTTTTAAGTTTGACCACAACTATGTTTGTCGTGGTCAAGTCCGGATGTTGTGTGACATCTATGTCATCATCGAAGACAACTATCGCGGCCTTAACGGTTTCGTTTCCTGGGTTCGTGCACTGATAGACTCTTGCGCCTCTGTGGTCTCTCATTCTACCTATCGCCCCCACGTATGGCTCCTGGAGCAGAGCAAATGCTATATTCCTCTTTGTGGCCTCATGCAAAATTTCAGTTGTGGCCAGTGCCTTACGTTGGAGGTTGGCTTGCGCCACTCGGTATGGTCCAGCATTGGTCCTCGTTGTGGTTCTGCGAGACGGGGCTTTCACATCCGGGACCAACTTGGTTAACCTAACCTAACCTAACCTAACCTTTTTTTTTTTTTTTTTTTTTTACATGGGGAAATGCTTTTACGCATTCCCGCTCGCTTGGGGGAAGCAAGCGGGATATGTCGGGCTCGACGCTATTAGAAAAATAGTTATAGCCCGTGCGTCACTACCGACTAAAACCCCATGGTGTTCCTTCTCGTGCAGCTGCAGCAGGGCAGCGGGCCCATTGTTCATATGCTCCGCTAACCCTGCCTACGCCGTTGTCCGCTGTGTCGGCTCAGCGGACTCAGATCGGGAGGGATGGACGTCCTCCAATAAAGCAACTCAAACAAATGTAAAATAACAAGTGTAAAAACAAACAACAAATAATAAAATATAAGTAAACAACTAGGGTGATGCCCGGGAACACTTGGGCATCAACACCTCAAGAAGGCAAATGATGTGGAACGCCAGACACCCCCGCGTCCAGCGCTCCAAGCCCTTCACTACGCCATATTAAGCCATCTCCATGCCACGATCCTGCTCCGCTTCTGTGCGAGCTGGCTGTGGCCTGCTCCCGGCATCTGTTGCCGTTTTCCCTCTTCTAACCCCTGTCTTAGACGGGGGCTTGGCGCAAGCCTTGCCCCCGGAGAGGTGGTCTGCAGGCTTGCCCGCGGCTGCACATATAGTGCAGTGAGGGGCAGCAGAACAATCGCTGGACATGTGGCCCGGTTTTCCGCAACGGTAGCACTCGCCACTGCGGTCCACATCCGACTTACATTGGGCCCCGACGTGGCCCACTTCCAAGCACCTGTAGCAGCGGCGCGGCCTGGCATCAAGGATGCGAACCTGCGCCGCTACCCATCCAACGAACAGGCGGGAGCCGATCTTCTTGGCGGCCTCCACAGGGCAGCGGACGAAGACGGTGCCCATACCTGCCGGACCTTTCTTTATGGTCCCGACTTTGACTGAGGCCACAGCACATCCTCCTGCTTTGACTATGGCATCAGTCAGCTCGTAGGGACCAATGGAGTCATCCAGGCCGCTCACCCGTATGTCTGCAGAGACAAATGGCCTGGAGACTTTAACTCCCTCCACAGCTTGAAAGACTTCCCTGAGCTTTTCAGCCAGGGAGTCTGCCTTCTCCGCCTGCTCAGCACCAGAGACCTCCAGAATGCGAGCCCCGGTGGCCGCAGACCTTATCGTCAGTGGAGGTACACCGAGTGCACCAAGGTCGATACGGTCCTTGGCTCTGCCCAGCACTTTGGCGTAGGTGAAACCCTTCTCCACTGCGTTGGGTTGCAGCGTAATCACCACAGCCGCAGTGCTGGGAGTGCGGGGCTTACGCACTTTCTTCTCGGGCTTTTTTGGAGCCGTTCCTCTTGGGTCAGTGGGCTTGCTCTTCTTGGAGCCCTTCCTGACCACTGTGCTCCACGACTCTTCCTGCGGAGCAGTAGGCGTTGGTCGCGCATCTGGCAGCACAGACTGAGTTTCCACCTCTGATGCGGGTACTGGTTTCCCCTTGCCTTTCCCCTTACCCTTCACTCTTTTCGGAGTTTTGGAGGACAAGGGCACGGGTGCATCCAACGCCGATGTACTGGCTGCAGGTGTTTCTGCACCTCTCCGACTGTCAGCAGCTAAGGGCGGCCTGCGACGTTTCTCGGGGAGAAGCCTCTCCTCAAGTCCCTCAAAACGGGCATTGATCATGGTGCCCACCTGCACCATGACTGTCCGCAACACCTCTTCCAGGGCTGGGGCCTGGATTGCAGCTGGAGCCCGAGTCAGAGCTTGAGCCGGTTCCACTCGAGCAGCTCGCAAAGCTTCCAGCTCATGACGGAGCTGTTTCAGCTCTGCCGTCAGTTTTTTGTTGGCACTGACCAGCAGAGCCACCTCCTCATCCATTGTACGCATTCGCGTCTCACGGAAGGATGCTTTGATCACATCCGCAGCATCTTTCAGGGCCCTTACGTAGGTACCCTTTAAGTTCTTAGACTTTGTGGCAATCTTGGTAATTGTGTCCACAGAGTCCATTACCATCACTTCGAGTTGGGCCGCATCACGGTTTTCCACCTCTCTGGCATCAGTTGATGGCTCCTTCTTGAAGTAAGCAGCTGTTACCTGCTGTCTTCGCTGCAGATCTTCCGCCAACTCTCTTTCAGCGATAAGACGCAGCTCTTCCTCTTTGGCCTTGTTAAGTTCGGCCACGGCTTTGGCCAAACCTACATACTGCCCCGTGGTGGGCGGTCGTCCACGCCCACGCCGAGCGGGAGAGACTCCGGCCAACGACGAAGCGTCGTCCGAAGTCTCTCCATCCTCCTCACTCCTCAGGCGTTTGCGCCAAGTTGATGACCTCCCTGAGGCCACCGACGTAAAACTCACGTCAGAGTCGTACTCCGACAAATCAACATTCTCTGGAAGCCTCTCCAGCAATACTACAGGCTTCCCAACCTTCTTATCTCCCGCCGAAGCGGCCTTCAACTGCGCTGAAGCGCCTACAACTCCTCCTTCTACAACATCTTTGGTTTGTTTATTAAGTTCCATAATTGTTCCCACGATTATGGGGGATGTAAAAAGTCCACCCGATCAGTGCCCCCTGTGACCGGGTAAGCCTAACGTAACCCGCTAAGGAGATTCGGCCGGTACTCCCGCGGGGACCGCGCTTGGAACTGTGCTCCCCCACAGCCATGAACACCCCATCGCCACGCGTCGCAGCTTAGGGTGGGGGTGATTTTTTATAGAGGTTTTCTTCCTCACGGCCCGGGCGGTAAAGCCAAGACCCTCGGCCCCCCATCAAGACACGAGACGTGATCCGCATCTAACAGGGGGGTTACGATTTGTCGACGGTGACCCGAAGGCCTGTCCGGAGGCAGGGTTAGTGCACACCGAACCCGTCGCGCTTCGCATCGCCGCTACCCAGCATAAGGCTGAGACGCCGACCAAGCTCCACCGGTTTGCCCGACAGGGTAGCCGAGTTGACCAGCCCTGCCGCGCCGCAGACCTCGCAGGCCCGCCATCCCACGACTCGAAAGTCCGCTGAGTCCTGAAAAGGGCTCCGGAAGGTGTCCCACTGGACCCTAACCCAACTATTTATGAGCCCTGAAAAGGGCTACTCTACAGTCCCACTGGACTACCTCCTCAGGAGCAAACTTCATCCGCTGCGCCCAATAGGGGACACGCGGAGAGGCCCTACTCCAAACCCGACTACCCCACCCAACAACTAAATCCCCCCCAAACCCACACGCGGCGCCTGGTGGTTTCAGTAACGCCCCGCCTCTGAAGGAGGCGAGACTAATAGGCATGGTGAACCTCGGAAAGGATCTCCACCAGACTTGCCTTGAGGATCGTCACGACCTGCGCTACCCTCAAGACCTCACCCCCTATCCATCACGGGATGGATAGGTAGGCCTGGACTTATCCAATGCGCCGAACAGCCGTTAGGCTGCCGCTGGAGTCTCGGAACGCTCCATTAATGGATAAACCCAGACCCGCCCAACCTAACCTAACCTAACCTAACCTAACCTTTTTTTTTTTTTTTTTTTTTTTTTTTTTTACATGGGGAAATGCTTTTACGCATTCCCGCTCGCTTGGGGGAAGCAAGCGGGATATGTCGGGCTCGACGCTATTAGAAAATAGTTATAGCCCGCGCGTCACTACCGACTAAAACCCCATGGTGTTCCTACTCGTGCAGCAGCAGCAGGGCAGCAGGTCCATTTTCATACTCTCCGCTAACCCTGCCTATGCCGTTGTCCGCTGTGTCGGCTCAGCGGACCCACCTCGGGAGGGATGGACATCCTCCAATAAAACAACTCAAACAAATGTAAAAATAACAAATGTAAAAACAAACAACAAATAATAAAATATAAGTAAACAACTAGGGTGATGCCCGGGAACACTTGGGCATCAACACCTCATGAGGGCATATGATATGGAACGCCAGACACCCCCGCGTCCAGCGCTCCAAGCCCTTCACTACGCCATATTAAGCCATCTCCATAGCCGCCTGCTCCTCATTAGAGCGAGCTGGCTTAGGCTCCGTTACTCCCGGTTTTCGTCTTACCCCTGTCTTAGACGGGGGCTTGGCGCAAGCCTTGCCCCCGGAGAGGTGATCCGCCGGCCTGCCTGCAGCCGCACATATAGTGCAGTGAGGGGCAGCGGAACAGTCGCTGGACTGATGGCCCTGTTTGCCGCAACGGTAGCAGTCACTGCTGCGGTCCACCTCAGATTTACATTGGGCCACAACATGACCCGTCTCCAAACACTTGTAGCAGCGGCGCGGCCTGGCATCAAGGATGCGGACCTGCGCCGCTACCCATCCGACGAGCAGGCGGGTGCCGATCTTTTTGGCAGCCTCCGCAGGGCAGCGCACAAAGACAGTGCCCATTCCTGCCGGACCTCTCTTTATGGTGCCAACTTTCACTGCGTCTACAGCGCATCCTCCTGCTTTGGTGAGTGCCTCCAGCAGCTCATAATGGCCAATTGAGTCGTCCAGGCCGCTCACCCTTATGTCTGCACTGACAAAAGGCCTGGAGACTTTGATGTCCTCCGCCGGAAAGACCTCCCTGAGCTTTTCAGCCAGAGAGTCTGCTTTGACCGCCTGCTCAGCACCAGTGACCTCCAGAATACGAGCCCCGGTAGCCGCTGTCCGTATCGTGAGTGGAGGTACACCGAGTGCGCCAAGGTCTATACGGTCCTTGGCTCTGCCCAGCACTTTGGCGTAGGTAAAACCCTTCTCCACTGCGCTGGGTTGCAGCGTGATCACCACAGCTGCAGTGCTGGGAGAGCGGGGCTTACGCACTTTCTTCTCCGGCTTTTTTGGAGCCGTTCCGCTTGGCTCAGCGGTCTTGGTCTTCTTGGGGCCCTTCCTGACCACTGTGCTCCACGACTCTGCCTGCGGAGCAGGAGGCGTTGGTCGCGCGTCTGGCAACACAGATTGCAGATCCACCTCTGATGCGGGTACTGGTTTCCCCTTGCCTTTACCCTTACCCTTCTTCGGGGCTTTGGAGGACAAGGGCACAGGTGCATCTAACGCCGATGTACTGGCTGCAGGTGTTTCTGCACCTCTCCGACTGTCAGCAGCTAAGGGTGGCCTGCGACGTTTCTCGGGGAGAAGCCTCTCCTCGAGTCCTTCAAAACGGGCATTGATCATGGTGCCCACCTGCACCATGACCGTCCGCAACACCTCTTCCAGGGCTGGGGCCCGGATTGCAGCCGGAGCCAGAGCCGGAGCCACATTCGCTCTAACAGCCCGCAACTCCTCCATCTCACGGCGGAGCTGCTTCAACTCCTCCGTGAGCTGCTTGTTGGCATTGACCAACAATGCCATCTCCTCAGGCATCGTACGTGCCCGTGTCACTTGGAAGGAGGACTTGATGACCTCAGCTGCCTCCTTCAGGGCCCTTACATAAGTGCCTTTTAAGTTTTTGGATTTCGTGGCTATCCTTGAGATAGTCTCCACGGAATCCATGACCATCGATTCCAATTGGGCTGCATCGCAGCTCTCCACCTCAGGCGTAGCGGTCGCATTGACTTTCCTGAGAAAAGCCTTTGCAGCTTCCTGCTTCCACCGTAACTCCTCCGCCATTTCCTTCTCGGCAATCAGCCGTATCTCCTCCTCTTTGGCCCTGTTGAGTTCGGCCACGGCTTGGGCCAAACCAACATACTGGCCAGTGGTGGGCGGTCGTCCTCGCCCCCGTCGAGCAGGAGAAACTTTGGCCAACGGCGAAGCGTCGTCCGAAGTCTCTCCATCCTCCTCACTCCTCAGGCGTTTGCGCCAAGTTGATGACCTCCCTGAGGCCACCGACGTAAAACTCACGTCAGAGTCGTACTCCGACAAATCAACATTCTCTGGAAGCCTCTCCAGCAATACTACAGGCTTCCCAACCTTCTTATCTCCCGCCGAAGCGGCCTTCAACTGCGCTGAAGCGCCCACAACTCCTCCCTCTACAACATCTTTGGTTTGTTTATTAAGTTCCATAATTGTTCCCACGATTATGGGGGATGTAAAAAGTCCACCCGATCAGTGCCCCCTGTGACCGGGCAAGCCTAACGTAACCCGCTAAGGAGATTCGGCCGGTACTCCCGCGGGGACCGCGCTTGGAACTGTGCTCCCCCACAGCCATGAACACCCCATCGCCACGCGTCGCAGCTTAGGGTGGGGGTGATTTTTTATAGAGGTTGTCTTCCTCACGGCCCGGGCGGTAAAGCCAAGACCCTCGGCCCCCCATCAAGACACGAGACGTGATCCGCATCTAACAGGGGGGTTACGATTTGTCGACGGTGACCCGAAGGCCCGTCCGGAGGCAGGGTTAGTGCACACCGAACCCGTCGCGCTTCGCATCGCCGCTACCCAGCATAAGGCTGAGACGCCGACCAAGCTCCACCGGTTTGCCCGACAGGGTAGCCGAGTTGACCAGCCCTGCCGCGCCGCAGACCTCGCAGGCCCGCCATCCCACGACTCGAAAGTCCGCTGAGCCCTGAAAAGGGCTCCGGAAAGTGTCCCACTGGACCCTAACCCAACTATTTATGAGCCCTGAAAAGGGCTACTCTACAGTCCCACTGGACTACCTCCTCAGGAGCAAACGTCATCCGCTGTGCCCAATAGGGGACACGCGGAGAGGCCCTACTCCAAACCCGACTACCCCACCCAACAACTAAATCCCCCCCAAACCCACACGCGGCGCCTGATGGTTTCAGTAACGCCCCACCTCTGAAGGAGGCGAGACTAATAGGCATGGTGAACCTCGGAAAGGATCTCCACCAGACTTGCCTTGAGGATCGTCACGACCTGCGCTACCCTCAAGACCTCACCCCCTATCCATCACGGGATGGATAGGTAGGCCTGGACTTATCCAATGCGCCGAACAGCCGTTAGGCTGCCGCTGGAGTCTCGGAACGCTCCATTAATGGATAAACCCAGACCCGCCCAACCTAACCTTTTTTTTTTTTTTTTTTTTTTGACATGGGGAAATGCCTTTACGCATTCCCGCTCGCCTCGGGGGAAGCAAGCGGGATATGTCGGACTAGACGCTATTAAAACAATAGTTATAGCCCGCGCGTCACTACCGACTAAAACCCCATGGTGTTCCTACTCGTGCAGCAGCAGCAGGGTAGCAGGTCCATTTTCATACTCTCCGCTAACCCTGCCTATGCCGTTGTCCGCTGTGTCGGCTCAGCGGACCCACCTCTGGAGGGATGGACATCCTCCAATAAACAACTCAACAAATGTAAAAATAACAAGTGTAAAATAACAAGTGTAAAAATAACAAATGTAAAAATAAACAACAACAAGGGAGGTGCCCGGGAACACTTGGGCACCTACACCTCACGAGGGCCGATGGTTTGGAACGCCGGACGCCCCCGCATCCAACGCCCCAAGCCCTCTACTCCGCCATCTTAATTTGTCTCCATGTGACCCACCTGCTCCGCTTCAGTGCGAGCCGGCTGTGGCCTACTTTCGGTGCTTGTCACCGCTTTCCGTCTCGCACCTGTCTTGGACGGGGGCTTGACACAAGCCTTGCCCCCGGAGAGGTGGTCTGCAGGCCTGCCCGCCGCTGCGCATATGGAGCAGTGAGGGGCAGCAGAGCAATCGCTGGACATGTGGCCCGGTTTTCCGCAACGGTAGCAATCGCTACTGCGGTCCACCTCCGATTTACATTGGGCCATAACGTGGCCCACTTCCAGACACCTGTAGCAGCGGCGCGGCCTGGCATCAAGGATGCGAACCTGCGCCACTACCCATCCAACAGGCAGGCGGGTGCCGATCTTCTTGGCAGCCTCCACGGGGCAGCGCACAAAGACAGTGCCCATTCCTGCCAGGCCTTTCTTTATGGTCCCGACTCTGACTGCGGCCACAGCACATCCTCCTGCTTTGACTATGGCGTCAGTCAGCTCGTAGGGACCAATGGAGTCATCCAGGCCGCTCACCCGAATGTCTGCAGTGACAAACGGCCTGGACACCTTTATTCCCTCCACCGTCTGAAAGACCTCCCTAAGCTTTTCAGCCAGGGAGTCCGCCTTTACCACCTGCTCATCACCAGAGACCTCCAGGATACGAGCCCCGGTAGCCGCAGTCCGTATCGTCAGTGGAGGTACACCTAGTGCGCCAAGGTCAATACGATCTTTGGCTCTGCCCAGCACTTTGGCGTAGGTGAAACCCTTCTCCACTGCGTTGGGTTGCAGCGTAATCACCACAGCTGCAGTGCTGGGAGAGCGGGGCTTAGCTGCCTTCTTCGCCGACTCTTTTGGGGCCTTAGTGGCCTTCTTCAGGTCCTGACTTCTCTCCGGAGCAGAGGACCTCTTTCCTCTTGGCTCAGCAGTCTTGCTCTTTTTAGAGCCCTTCTTGACCACTGAACTCCACGACTCTTGCACTGGAGTGGCAGGTGTCGTCTGGAGTCCTGATGGTCCAGGTTGTGGTTCCACCTCTGTTGCAGGAGCTGCCTTACCTTTCCCTTTCCCCTTTCCCTTGAGGGATTTAGGAGCTCGAGAGGTAGGAGCTTCACCACTCGATCTATCTGCCGCCAAGGGTGGTCGCAGACGTTTCTCGGGGAGGAGCCTCTCCTCGAGTCCTTCGAAACGGGCATTGATCATGGTGCCCACCTGCACCATGACTGTCCGCAACACCTCTTCCAGGGCTGGGGCCTGGATTGGAGCTGGAGCCAGAGCCGGAGCTGCGTTCACCTTGGCAGCCCGCAACTCTTCCACCTCGCGCCGAAGTTGTTTCAGCTCCTCCATCAGCCGTTTATTGGCCCCAACCAGCAGAGCCACCTCCTCAGTCATAGTACGTGACTGCGACTCTTTGAACGAGGCCTTAATAATTTCAGCCGCGTCCTTTAGGGCCCGCACATAGGTGCCTTTCAGGTTTTTCGACTTAGTGGCGATCCGTGTGATGGTGTCAACTGAGTCCAGCACCATTGACTCCAGTTGGGCCGCGTCACTGTCCTCCACCTCAGGGGAAGTTGCCGATGGCACTTTCTTGAAGAAAGCGCTTGCCTTCTCCTTCCTTCCTCGCAACTCTTCAGCCAACTCTCTTTCGGCAATGAGTCGCAATTCCTCCTCCTTGGCCTTGTTCAGTTCGGCCACAGCTTGGGCCAAACCAACATACTGGCCAGTGGTGGGCGGTCGTCCACGCCCACGCCGAGCGGGAGAGACTCCGGCCAACGACGAAGCGTCGTCCGAAGTCTCTCCTTCCTCTTCACCTCTCAGGCGTTTGCGCCTTGAAGATGACCTCCTTGAGGCCACCGAACCAATACTCATGTCAGAGTCAGACTCCGACAGATTTGCACACCTCGACCTTGCCATAAGGTCTTCGTATTCTGGGAGCCTCTCTACCAAGACTACAGCCTTCCCAGTCTTCTTCTTGTCCACCACGTTTTTTGCGCATAGCGCCTCCTTCTCTACATCGTTTGGTTTTTTTGTTGAATCCATATAAATTCCCACGAGCATGGGGGATGTAAAAAGTCCACCCGATCAGTGCCCCCTGTGACCGGGCAAGCCTAACGTAACCCGCTAAGGAGATTCGGCCGGTACTCCCGCGGGGACCGCGCTTGGAACTGTGCTCCCCCACAGCCATGAACACCCCATCGCCACGCGTCGCAGCTTAGGGTGGGGGTGATTTTTTATAGAGGTTGTCTTCCTCACGGCCCGGGCGGTAAAGCCAAGACCCTCGGCCCCCCATCAAGACACGAGACGTGATCCGCATCTAACAGGGGGGTTACGATTTGTCGACGGTGACCCGAAGGCCCGTCCGGAGGCAGGGTTAGTGCACACCGAACCCGTCGCGCTTCGCATCGCCGCTACCCAGCATAAGGCTGAGACGCCGACCAAGCTCCACCGGTTTGCCCGACAGGGTAGCCGAGTTGACCAGCCCTGCCGCGCCGCAGACCTCGCAGGCCCGCCATCCCACGACTCGAAAGTCCGCTGAGCCCTGAAAAGGGCTCCGGAAAGTGTCCCACTGGACCCTAACCCAACTATTTATGAGCCCTGAAAAGGGCTACTCTACAGTCCCACTGGACTACCTCCTCAGGAGCAAACGTCATCCGCTGCGCCCAATAGGGGACACGCGGAGAGGCCCTACTCCAAACCCGACTACCCCACCCAACAACTAAATCCCCCCCAAACCCACACGCGGCGCCTGGTGGTTTCAGTAACGCCCCGCCTCTGAAGGAGGCGAGACTAATAGGCATGGTGAACCTCGGAAAGGATCTCCACCAGACTTGCCTTGAGGATCGTCACGACCTGCGCTACCCTCAAGACCTCACCCCCTATCCATCTCGGGATGGATAGGTAGGCCTGGACTTATCCAATGCGCCGAACAGCCGTTAGGCTGCCGCTGGAGTCTCGGAACGCTCCATTAATGGATAAACCCAGACCCGCCCGCCCAACCTAACCTTTTTTTTTTTTTTTTTTATATGGGGAAATGCCTTTACGCATTCCCGCTCGCTTCGGGGGAAGCAAGCGGGATATGTCGGGCTAGGCGCTATTGAATCAATAGTTATAGCCCGCGCGCCACTACCGACTAAAACCCCATAGTGTTCCGTCTCTGTAGCAACAAACGGGGGGAGCGGGTCCGTTTTCACATTCTCCGCCACCCCCGTTCATGCTGGTGTCCGCTGCGTCGGTTCAGCGGACCCACCTCTGGAAGAATAGATATCCTCCAATAAAACTACTCAACAAATGTAAAAAATAACAAATGTAAAAAATAACAAATGTAAAAATAACAACAAGGGAGGTGCCCGGGAACACTTGGGCACCTACACCTCACGAGGGCCTATGTTGCGGAACGCCGGACGCCCCCGCATCCAACGTCCCAGGCCCTCCAAGCGGAGACGGAGTGCGAGCTCGATTAGCTCGCCTTCGTGTCCGCGCTCTCCGGAGCGGAAGAGAGAGAGGATCTTTCTCTCTCTCCCGCTCTTCTTCTTCCCTTCGTAAGATAGTTGTCTCACAGAAGGCAATCATCTCGTTCCATGACCTTTCGTCGTCAACCATCTTAGGTATGATGGTCGACAGCGAAAGGTCTACTCCTACGACTGCAACCAGAGAACGTCGCGCTTCCTCCTCAGCAGGGCACTCCTCCAGCGCATGCTGAGCGGTGTCCTCCACACAGCCACAGCTGTGGCATACCGGGGTCACCTCCCTCTTGGCTACGTTACACAGGTACCTCCCGAAACAACCGTGTCCCGAGAGTACCTGTGTAAGCCGATAAGTCAGCGCACCGTGTTTACGCTGTACCCACTCTGCCAGTACGGGCCGTATAGCATTAAGGAGCCTGAGAGCTCCAGCTCCCCTCTGCACTGGCCCGGTAAGGAGCCGTTCCCTCCAGGTATTTAAGGCCGCTGTCCTAGCATCTCGTCGCCAGCAAACCACCTCCTGTGGTAGTGGGCGGAGGTCTTGTTGACGCGCCCGCATTTTGCGGCTATACACCTCCAGCAAGACGTCGGCTTCTAATTCCCACGGAAGGGAACCGGCTATGACACAAGCCACTTCGTGTGAGAGCGTGCGATAGCCTCTGCACACTCTCACAGCCAACACCCTCTGCGCTTTGTGGAGCAAAGCGATCTCCCGGGAGTTGAGGGACCCAGCCCATATAGGGGCACCGTACAGGGCCATCGATCTTACTACCGCCATGTAAAGGTGGCGGCAGCTCGAATTACCCCCTCCGATGTTTGGGAGAAGACGACTTAGAGCGGCAGCAGTCCCCGTGAGTTTTGGGGATAGCCGCGTTAAGTGAGCCCCAAATCTCCATCTGCTGTCGAGCACAACGCCGAGATATTTCAACGTCGACCCGACAGCAATTGGCGTTCCCCCGACCACGATATTGGAGCCTGAAGGAGGCCCTGACCGAGGACCATGAAAACAAATGGCCTCGGATTTATTAAGGGCCACTTCCAGGCCCAGCCGCCGGATTCTGGCCACAACCGCTGCGACTCCAGCCGTAGCCAGGATCGAAGCCTCTCTGAAGTTCTTTCCCCGGGCAGTGACCAACGTGTCGTCAGCATAACAAACGACGCCGACGCCACGAAGGTTAGCGCCCCGAAGAACCCAGTCATAACCTATGTTCCACAGGAGAGGGCCCAAAGCCGACCCCTGCGGAACGCCACGTGTCATGGGACACCGTCCTTCTCCGTGCTTCGTCGGGAAGACTACCTCTCTATCAGAGAGATAATCCCCAACAAGACGCAGGAGATAATCGGGTACTTTGTGGTACCTCAATCCCTCCAGGATCGTGCTCCACGGCAGCGTATTAAAAGCATTGGCGATGTCTAAAGACACCGCCAACATAACGCCGCCACCAGAGCACGCTTCTTCGTAGAGGTCGCGCAAACAGGATATTGCATCCAAGGTAGAGCGACCTCTACGGAACCCAAATTGAGTACAAGCCAAGTCCGGGCCAATCCTTTCCAAGTGGTCGACGAGACGGGAAACAATGACACGCTCCAGCATCTTCCCCGCCTCATCAAGCAGCACGATTGGGCGGTAGCCCGCCGGCTCGTCTGGAGGGCGCCCCTCTTTGCGGAGAAGGACAAGCTTGCCCCGTTTCCATCTTTTGGGAAATCTCCCCTCCCGAAAGCTACGGTCGAATAAAGCCTTCAGACGGGAATCCAGGGCGTCCTGGGCGAGGGCCCATGCACGACCCGGTAAGCCATCCGGGCCTGGCGCCGTGTTCTTTGCCTTCATTCGAAGCACAGCGACACCCAATTCTCCGTTTGTGATAGCAGGTGGAGCGTCGGCAGATCTACTTTCAGCCTCACTGTGCTCCATCTGTGATGCTGCCGTGACAGGAGGGAAAAAATCCCTCGAAGGCGCATCAGGGAATAAACCCTTCACCACCCGTTGTAGAACTACAGGTTCCAGCGTTGTGGTGACAGGCGGAGCCCAGGGGCGGAGCTTTTGCCGTGCCAGGCGGTACGGCCGCCCCCATGGGTCGAATTCCAGAGACTCCAATAGCTGCCGCCAAGCTTGCGCCTTAGCCTCGCCAATTGCTAAGCGGAGGGACTTAGACGACTCTCTATAGGCAGCATAGAGGGCGTCTGACTCCGCTGCCTCCTGATACCTCCTCCTGCGGTACCTCTGGTACTGCCGGCGGCTCGCTAGGCATTGTCGACGTAACTGGGCAATCTCCTCCGACCACCAGTAAACCTGGCGTTTGGATGGAGGTGCCCTAGCGCGAGGCATAGATATGTCGCAAATGCGTGCCATAGCTTCGCACAGTCCGTCGGCTTCATCGTCTATCTCTGCTGGTTCAGAGGATGGAGTGCTCCATGCCTCTACGATAGCCGCTTCCTGTAACAGCTCTGAGTTCAGCTGTTTTAGGACCCATCGTGGCCCAGAATCAGGAGGCCTCCGCCTCTCCATATCTGTATGGGACGAGGAGATGCCAAACCGTATGTACCGGTGGTCGGAGAGAGTCTCCGCTTCCAACACCTCCCAGTCCCTGACCCGACGAGCAATCTCGGGAGTAGCGAAGCTGACATCTACTATCGATCCACCCTGCTGTCGAACACACGTCTGAACAGATCCTCTGTTGAGGACGCACAGGCCAGATACAGCCAGCCACTCAACCACAGCTCTTCCACGCGCGTCAGTCGTCGGTGACCCCCACGCCGCAGATTTGGCGTTGAGATCCCCGAGGACGACTACAGGCAGAGGACGACTTCGGCCGACTACGGTCCCCAACTCGCTGAGGAGGGATTCCAGTTCGTGGAGGGGTGCGTTGGGAGAGTGGTATACCCCAACTACAACCATTTGGCCAACTCGAGCCGCAGCAAACCCTCTACCTCTCGCAACTCCTTCGAGTGCTGGGGAGTGTGCCGGCGACTGCGTGGTTATTGCAACCAAGCCATCGAGGTCGCCGACCCAGTCAGGTCTGGGTGGGACCACGTATGGCTCGGCGACTACTGCAACCTGAATCGACCACTCTGCCAAGCTTTGGAGTAAAAGATCCTGAGCCCGCATAGAGTGGTTGATATTCGCCTGGAGGAATTTAACTGCCATTTCAATTGACCTCCATCGAATTCACCTGCTCCACTACGGAGCGAGTCGGCTGAGACTTGGCACTGGCCTCAGTCTTAGCCGATTTCCTTCTCGCCCCTGTCTTAGTCGGGGGCTTGGCACATGCCTTGCCCCCGGAGAGGTGAGCCGCCGGTTTGCCCGCATCTGCACATAAAGTACAGTGAGGGGCGGCGGTACAGTCGCTGGCTTTATGGCCGGACTGACCGCAGCGATAGCAATCCTTGCTACGATCAACATCCGACTTGCACTGTGCCCAAACGTGACCCGTCGCTAGACATCTGAAGCAACGGCGAGGCCTGGCATCGAGGATGCGAACCTGCGCCGCTACCCATCCGACCAGCAGACGGTTCCCAATTTTTTGGGCAGCTTCGACGGGGCAGCGAACAAAGGCCGTGCCCATTCCAGCCTGGCCCTTTCTTATTGCCCCAACCTTGACATTCTCTGTCGCGCATGACCCAGCTTTGGCAAGAGCCTCAGCCAGCTCTTCGGAGGTGATAGAGTCATCCAGGCCACTTACACGCAAATCTGCCGAGATGACAGGCCTGGATACTCGCACTTCTTCCACTTCTTGGAACACCTCGTTAAGCTTTGCAGCCAGAGAGTCCGCTTTTTCCCCCTTTTCGACCCCAGCGACCTCAAGGATACGGGCTCCTGTGGCTGCAGTCCTCATCCTCAAAGGAGGCACTCCAAGGGTCCCAAGGTCTATGCGGGACTTAGCTTCCGCGAGCACCTTCGCATAAGTGATGCCTTTACCGGCTGCTTCCGGCTGAAGTGTGATCACTACCGCTGCAGTGCGCGGTGGACGGAGTTTAGTCCCTTTCTTCTCGGGCTTCGAGGTTTTCAGCTCCGAGGCTCTTTTGGGAGCGGATGACCTCGACTTACCCGTATCGACCGACTTGCCCTTTTTGGCGCCACGTTTCACGACCGTTACCCACGTCTCTTGCGTTGGAGCAGTTGGGCGGGGGTCTGGTCGTATGGAGGCGGGCTCTACCTCTGCAGTGGTGGCAGAGACGGCCTTCCCCTTACTCTTCTTCCCTTTTCCAGTTTTCCCAGTTTTGGGTTCTGGAACTTGGGTGGTAGGGTGCACAGGCGGGCCCAACGCCAACGTGCTGGCCACAGCCGACTTCGGAGCCGCTTCAGCTCTCCTTCTGTCCGCGGCCAAAGGTGGCCTGAGACGCTTCTCAGGGAGAAGTCGCTCTTCTAGACCCTCAAGGCGGGCATTAATCATGGTGCCCACCTGCACCATGACCGTCCGCATTACATCCTCAAGAGCTGGAGCCTGCATTGGAGCAGGAACTGGCGCTGATGTCACACGCACAGCCCTCAATTCTTCTAACTCACGGCGAAGCTGCTTGAGCTCCTCCGTAAGCTGCTTGTTGGCGCTGACCAACAAGGCCATCTCCTCAGGCATCGTACGTGCCCGTGTTACCTCGAAGGAGGCCTTAATAACCTCAGCAGCCTCCTTCAGGGCCCTCACATACGTGCCCTTAAGGTTCTTGGACTTCGTAGCAATTTTTGATATGGTGTCCACGGAGTCCAACACCATTGTTTCCAATTGGGCCGCATCGCGGCCCTCCACCTCAGGCGCAGAAGCCGAGTGCACCTTCTTGAAGAAGGCTTTTGTAGCCACTTGCTTCTGCTGCAATTCCTCGGCCAATTCCCTCTCGGCAATGAGGCGTAATTCCTCCTCTCTGGCTTGATTCAGTTCGGCCTTAGCTTGCGCCAGACCGACGTATTGCCCAGTGGTGGGCGGGCGTCCACGCCCTCGACGAGCATGAGAGACTTTGGGCAACGGCGAGGCGTCGTCCGAAAAGTCTCCCTCCTCTTCGCTCCTCAGGCGTTTACGCCATACACCAGGCGATGACCTCCTAGAAGTCACCGACGCAAAACTCACGTCGGAGTCAGACTCTGACAGATCTACGCACTTCGACCTTGTAATAAGGTCATCGTCTGAAAGTCTCTCTAGAACGACAACGGCCTTCCCAGATTTTCTCCCATCTTCCACGTTTTTTGCGCATAGCGCCTCCTCCCTTACATCTTGGTTTTTGTTTTTTAATGTATCCATAATTAAATCCCACGAGTATGGGGGAAAAACGGTCCGCCCAGTCAGTGCCCCCTGTGACTGGGTAAGCCTAACGTAACCCGCAAGAAGATTCGGCCGGTACTCCCGCGGGGACCGCGCTAGGAACTGTGCTCCCCCACAGCCATGAACACCCTCTCGCCACGCGTCGCAGCTTAGGGTGGGGGTAATTTTTTAGAGAGGTTTTCTTCCTCGCGGCCCGGGCAGTTAAGCCAAGACCCTCGGCCCCCCTTCAAGACACGAGACGTGATCCGCATCTAACGGGGGGGTTACGATTTGTGGACGGTGGCCCGAAGGCCTGTTCGGAGGCAGGGTAAGTGCACACCGAACCCGTCCCGCTCGCATCGCCGCTACTCAGCATATGGCTGAGACGCCGACCAAGCTCCACCTACATAGCCATTACTGGCTCCTCCGGTTTGCCCGACAGGGTAGCCGAGTTGACCAGCCCTGCCGCGCCGCAGACCTTGCAGGCCCGCCATCCCACGACTCGAAAGTCCGCTGAGCCCTGAAAAGGGCTCCGGAAGGTGTCCCACTGGACCCTAACCCACCTATTTATGAGCCCTGAAAAGGGCTACTCTACCTCCTCAGGAGCTAACGTCATCCGCTGTGCCCAATAGGGGACACGCGGAGAGGCCCTACTCCAAACCCGACTACCCCACCCAACAACTAAATCCCCCCCAAACCCACACGCGGCGCCTGGTGGTTTCAGTAACGCCCCGCCTCTGAAGGAGGCGAGACTAATAGGCATGGTGAACCTCGGAAAGGATCTCCACCAGACTTGCCTTGAGGATCGTCACGACCTGCGCTACCCTCAAGACCTCACCCCCTATCCATCTCGGGATAGATAGGTAGGCCTGGACTTATCCAATGCGCCGAACAGCCGTTAGGCTGCCGCTGGAGTCTCGGAACGCTCCATTAATGGATAAACCCAGACCCGCCCCCGCCCAACCTTTTTTTTTTTTTTTTTTTTTATATGTGGAAATGCCTTTACGCATTCCCGCTCGCTTCGGGGGAAGCAAGCGGGATATGTCGGGCTAGACGCTATTAAACAATAGTTACAGCCCGCGCGTCACTACCGACTAAAACCACATAGTGTTCCTTCTAATTCAGCAACAAACGGGGGGAGCGGGTCCGTTTTCACATTCTCCGCCACCCCCGTTCATGCTGGTGTCCGCTGCGTCGGTTCAGCGGACCCGCCTCTGGAGAGATTGACTTTCTCCAATAAAACTACTCAACAAATGTAAAAAGATAACATATGTAAAAAAAAAAAAAAAAAAAAAAAAAAAATAACAAATGTAAAAATAACAACAAGGGAGGTGCCCGGGAACACTTGGGCACCTACACCTCACGAGGGTCTATATTGCGGAACGCCGGACGCCCCCGCATCCAACGCCCCAGGCCCTCCAAGCGGAGACGGGGTGCGAGCTCGGTTAGCTCGCCTCCGTGTCCGTGCTCTCCGGAGCGGAAGAGAGAGAGGATCTTTCTCTCTCTCCCGCTCATCTTCTTCCCTTCGTGAGATGATTGTCTCGCAGAAGGCAACCATCTCATTCCATGACCTTTCGTTGTCGATCATCTTAGAAAAGATGTTAGTCAGCGAAAGGTCTACTCCCACGACCGCAACCAAGGAACGCCGCGGTTCCACCTCTGCAGGACATACCTCCAGCGCATGCTGGGCGGTGTCCTCTGCGCAACCACAACGATGGCACACCGGCGTCGCCTCCCTCTTGGCCACATTACACAGGTACCTCCCGAAACATCCGTGTCCCGAGAGTACCTGCGTTAGTCGGAAGGTAAGCGCGCCATGCTTACGATGGACCCACTCTAATAATACAGCCCTCATCGCTTCAAGAAGCCTTAGGGCTCCAGCTCCCCTCTGAACAGGCCCCGTGAGAAGCCGTTCTTTCCAGGCATTGAGAGCCACTATCCTTGCTTCTCGCCGCCAGGAAACCACCTCCTGCGGTAGAGGGCGGAGATCTTGCTCACGCGCTCTCACCCTGCGCCAGAACACATCCGACAGAACCTGTGCTTCGAGGTCCCACGGAAGAGACCCAGCGAGGACACAAGCCACCTCGTGTGAGAGCGTGCGATATCCCCTACACACTCTCACTGCCATTACTCTTTGTGGTCTTAAGAGCAAAGCCGTCTCCCTTGAGTTCAGTGACCCGGCCCATATAGGGGCACCGTAAAGGGCCATTGACCTCACTACCGCCATGTAAAGGTGGCGGCAGCTCACGTTTACTCCTCCAAGATTTGGGAGGAGACGGCTTAGAGCAGCCACAGTTCCCATAAGTTTGGGTGACAGACGCGTCAAATGAGCCCCAAACCTCCATTTGCTGTCGAGTACGACGCCAAGGTATTTTAGCGTCGACCCAACAGCAATCGGCGTACCTCCCACCACAATGTTGGAGCCTGCAGGGGGCCCTGACCGAGGACCATGAAAACAAATGGCCTCGGATTTATGGAGGGCCACCTGTAAGCCCAAACGCCGGACTCTTGCCACAACGGCTGCAACTCCAGCCGTGGCCAATATTGATGCCTCCCTGTAGCTCCGTCCCCGGGCAGTAACCAAGGTGTCGTCAGCATAACAAACGATGCCGACTCCACGGAGGTTAGCGCCCCGAAGGACCCAATCATACCCAACGTTCCACAGGAGAGGGCCCAAAGCGGACCCCTGCGGAACGCCACGCGTCATAGGCCTGCGACCCAATCCTTCGCTCGTCGGGAAGACTACCTCTCTATCGGAGAGATAATCCCCAACGAGACGTAAGAGATACTGGGGTACTTTATGGTACCTCAATCCCTCCAGGATCGTGCTCCACGGCAGCGTATTAAAAGCATTGGCGATGTCTAAAGACACCGCCAACATAACGCCGCCACTGGAGCACGCTTCTTCATAAAGGTTGCGCAAACAGGATATGGCATCCAGGGTCGAGCGACCTCTACGAAAACCGAACTGAGTGTTGGCCAAATCCGGCCCGACTCTCTCAAGGTGCTCAACGAGGCGAGAAACAATGATGCGCTCCAGCATCTTCCCCGCCTCGTCAAGTAGCACAATTGGGCGATACCCCGCCGGTTCGTCTAATGGGCGACCCTCTTTACGTAGGAGGACAAGTTTACCCCTCTTCCAACATTTCGGAAACTTCCCCTCCCGCAAGCAGCGGTCAAACAAACACTTCAAGCGGGAATCCATGCCGTCCTGGGCGAGAGCCCACACACGACCGGGTATTCCGTCGGGTCCTGGCGCCGTGTTTTTCGTCTTCATCCGAAGCACGGCTGCACCCAGTTCTCCGTCCGTTATTTCAGGGGGGGTGTCGGGAGAGCCACTTTCCACCTCATGACGATGTTCCCTCTGTATAACTGCTGTTGTAGGAGGGATAAATTCCCTCCCGGGTGCACTGGGAAACAGTCCTTCTACCACCCGTTGTAATACAGCAGGTTCAAGCGTTCTGGTAACGGGGGGAGCCCACGGGCGCAATTTTTGACGCGCCAATCTATACGGGCGACCCCATGGGTCTAACTCCAGAGTCTCCAATAGTTGCCGCCATGCTTGCGCTTTGGCTTCACCAATTTCCGCGCGCAGGGTCTTAGATGCCTCTCTGTAGGCTGCGTAGAGAGCATCAGACTCAGCTGCATCCTGATGTCTCCTCCTCCGGTATCTTTGGTACCGTCGACGCCTCGCAACGCATTGGTGACGAAGTTGGGCAATTTCTTCCGACCACCAGTAAACCTGGCGTTTGGATGGAACAGCCCTCGCGCGAGGCATTGAGGTGTCGCATATTTCCTGCATCGACTTACACAATACTAATGCTTGCGTATCCAAGTCCACCGCATCGGAGGAAGGAACATTCCACGACTGAACGATGGCTGCCTCCTTCAACAGCTCTACGTTCAACCGCTTGAGGACCCACCGTGGCCAGGGTTCGGGTAACCTTCGTCCATTCCATTCTGTCAGAGACAGGGAGATGTTGAACCGTATATAACGGTGATCGGAGAGAGTCTCCTCATCTACCAACACCTCCCAGTCCCTGACTCGTCGCGCCAGTTCTGGGGTGGCAAATGTCACATCGACCACCGATCCCCCTTGCTGTCTCACGCAAGTCTGTTCTGTACCTCTATTGAGGACGCACATGCCAACCTCAGCCAACCATTCATCCACTGTTCTTCCTCGAGCGTCAGTCGTCGGGGACCCCCACGCCGCAGATTTAGCGTTTAGGTCTCCGGCGATAACAACGGGCAGTGGACGGCTCCGGCCAACCAAAGTCTCCAGTTCGTCAAGGAGGGTTTCCAATTCATAGAGGGGAGCATTGGGAGATATATACACACCAATGACAACCATTTGACCAACTCTGGCTGCGACAAAGCCTCTGCCTCTCACAACTCCTTCTAGAGAAGGCGATTGAGTTGGCGACTGCGTGGTAATTGCGACCAAGCCGTCGAGGTCCCCGATCCAATCTGACCTCTGTGGGACCGCATACGGCTCCGCGATCACTGCGACCTGGATCTCTCGCTCTGCCAGGCACTGGAGTAGGAGGTCCTGGGCCCGGACAGAGTGATTGATGTTCGCCTGCAGGAATTTAGCAGCCATCCTATGCCAATTCCATGGAATCCACCTGCTCCGTGCTAGAGCGAATCGGCTGTGACTTGGCGTTTGCCTCAGTCACAGCTGGTTTCCGCTTGGCCTCTTTCTTGGACGGGGGCTTGGCGCATGCCTTGCCCCCGCAGAGGTGATCCGCAGGCTTATCGGCAGCTGCACATAGAGTGCAGTGGGGGGCGGCGGAACAATCACGAGCCATGTGGCCCTTTTGACCGCAGCGATGGCAGTCATTACTGCGGTCTACTTCTGACTTGCATTGGACCCCGACATGACCCAATGCAAAGCACCTGTAGCAGCGGCGTGGCCTGGCGTCGAGGACGCGGACCTGCGCCGCTACCCATCCGACAAGCAGACGGCTGCCAATCTTTTGTGCGGCCTCCAGGGGACAGCGGACAAAAGCAGTGCCCATTCCTGCTGGTCCCTTCCTGATATCGCCGACTTTTAACGCTGCTAGAGCGCATCCTCCAGTTTTGGCGAGAGCTTCGGCCAGTTCTTGAGGGCAAACTGAGTCGTCCAGGCCGCTCACCCGCAAGTCTGCAGTGACGACTGGCCGGGACACTCGTACTTCCTCCACTTCCTGGAATACCTCCCTGAGCTTATCGGCCAGGGAGTCTGCCTTTTGGTCCTTCTCGGTGCCAGGAACCTCTAGGATCCGAGCCCCTGTAGCCGCGGTCCTCATTCTCAAGGGAGGAACCCCGAGAGCTTCGAGGTCGATCCGACCCTTGGCCTCTGCCAGCACTTTGGCATACGTTATCCCTTTTCCAGCCGCTTCTGGCTGCAGGGTAATAACGACGGCTGCAGTGCGTGGTGGGCGAGGTTTGGCCACTCTCTTCTCGGACTTCGAAGCCTTTGACTTCTGGGCCTGGCCACGCCCAGGAGGGTTGGACCTCGATTTGACTGCCCCAGCTGCATTGCTCTTTTTGGCGCCCCTCTTAACCACAGTTACCCAAGACTCTTGCACTGGAGTAGTTGGGTGGAGTTCCATTGGCTTGGAGATGGGCTCCGCTTCTACGAGGGTGGCGCTAGGCGGGACCGCCTTTCCCTTGCCTTTCTTTCCTCTTCCAGTTTTCCCAGTTTTGGGGACCGGCTCTCCAGATGTAGAAGGCGCAAGAGGGGCCGTACTGGCCGTGGCTGCTCTTGACACCTCTTTCTCACGGCGTCTGTCGGCGGCTAGAGGTGGCCTTAGGCGCTTCTCAGGGAGAAGTCTTTCCTCTAGACCCTCGAATCGGGCATTGATCATGGTGCCCACCTGCACCATGACCGTCCGCATCACATCTTCCAAGGCAGGGGCTTGGGGCTGGGCCTGAGCCAAAGCTCGAACTGGTACCGCCTGCGCAGCTCTCAACTCTTCCAACTCACGGCGGAGTTGTTTAAGCTCCTCCGTAAGCTGACGGTTGGCATTGACCAACAAGGCCACCTCCTCGGGCATCGAACGCTCTCTCGACACCTGGAACGAGGCCTTAATAATGTCAGCGGCCTCTTTTAGGGCCCTGACATAAGTCCCCTTCAGATTTTTGGACTTGGTGGCAATCTTACTTATTGTGTCCACCGAGTCCAACACCATTGTCTCCAGTTGGGCCGCATCGCGGTCCTCAACTTCGGAGGTAGTCGTCGAACGGGCTTTTTTAAAGAAAGCCTTCGTTCTCTCCTTTTTGTGCTGCAATTCCTCTGCCAGCTCTCTCTCGGCGATGAGGCGCAGTTCTTCCTCTCTGGCTTTGTTGAGCTCATCTTTGGCTTTAGCCAGGCCGACATATTGCCCAGAAGTGGGCGGGCGTCCACGCCCTCGTCGCGCAGGAGAAACTTTGGGCAACGGTGAAGCGTCGTCCGAGTTGTCTCCCTCATCATTGCACTCACTCCTTAAGCGTTTACGCCAAGTGCTCGCCGACGACCTGTCAGATATTACCGACTCAAAACTCATGTCAGAGTCTGACTCTGACAAGTTTACACTCCTCGACCTTGCAATAAGGTCATCATCTGAGAGTCTATCTAGTACGACAACGGCCTTCCCAGATTTTCTCCCATATACCATCTTTTTTGCGCTTAGCGCCTCCTCCCTTTCTTCGGTTTTGTTTTTGGTTGTTTGTAAAGATTCCATTTTTATTCCCACGAGTAGTGGCCGAAAAAATGGTCCACCCCGGTAACGGCCATCCCAAGGTAACGGTACATACTGACGGAGGTCCCGTGGTATCCGCAGGGTGTTAACGTGTTTTCCTTCACGGGTTTAACTCGGGTTTTCCTTCCCGCAGGCCGGCCAATTAAGGCAAGCCCGCCATCGACACCGCCATGCCGCGACGTACCCCCTTATGCCACAACGGGGGTCGTTGAAGACAACACAGCAGTATCGGAGGGAGAAATGGCACAGTTTCTCCCAATGACGGTGGCAAGGATGCCTGCCCAACGGTAGTGTAAGTACACGTCAGGCCCGTCTACTATCATCCACCTCGACGGTGACAGAACACCGTGACAACGTTGCCTGACAGGGTGGCCGAGTTGACCGTTCCCTGCCGCGCCGCAGGCCTTGCAGGCCCGCCATCCCACGACTCGAAAGTCCGCTGAGCCCTGAAAAGGGCTCCGGAAGGTGTCCCACTGGACCCTATCCCAACTATGTATGAGCCCTGAAAAGGGCTACTCTACAGTCCCACTGGACTTTTCCTCCTCTGGAGCTTCCATCATCCGCTGTGCCCAATAGGGGACACGCGGAGAGGCCCTACTCCCATACCCCGACTACCCCACCCAACAACTAAATCCCCCCCAAACCCACACGCGGCGCCTGGTGGTTTCAGTAACGCCCCGCCTCTGAAGGAGGCGAGACTAATAGGCATGGTGAACCTCGGAAAGGATCTCCACCAGACTTGCCTTGAGGATCGTCACGACCTGCGCTACCCTCAAGACCTCACCCCCTATCCATCTCGGGATGGATAGGTAGGCCTGGACTTATCCAATGCGCCGAACAGCCGTTAGGCTGCCGCTGGAGTCTCGGAACGCTCCATTAATGGATAAACCCAGACCCGCCCGCCCCCGCCCAACCTAACCTTTTTTTTTTTTTTTTTTTTTGACATGGGGAAATGCCTTTACGCATTCCCGCTCGCCTCGGGGGAAGCAAGCGGGATATGTCGGACTAGACGCTATTAAAACAATAGTTATAGCCCGCGCGTCACTACCGACTAAAACCCCATGGTGTTCCTACTCGTGCAGCAGCAGCAGGGTAGCAGGTCCATTTTCATACTCTCCGCTAACCCTGCCTATGCCGTTGTCCGCTGTGTCGGCTCAGCGGACCCACCTCTGGAGGGATGGACATCCTCCAATAAACAACTCAACAAATGTAAAAATAACAAGTGTAAAATAACAAGTGTAAAAATAACAAATGTAAAAATAAACAACAACAAGGGAGGTGCCCGGGAACACTTGGGCACCTACACCTCACGAGGGCCGATGGTTTGGAACGCCGGACGCCCCCGCATCCAACGCCCCAAGCCCTCTACTCCGCCATCTTAATTTATCTCCATGTGACCCGCCTGCTCCGCTTCAGTGCGAGCCGGCTGTGGCCTACTTTCGGTGTTTGTCACCGCTTTCCGTCTCGCACCTGTCTTGGACGGGGGCTTGACACAAGCCTTGCCCCCGGAGAGGTGGTCTGCAGGCCTGCCCGCCGCTGCGCATATGGAGCAGTGAGGGGCAGCAGAGCAATCGCTGGACATGTGGCCCGGTTTTCCGCAACGGTAGCAATCGCTACTGCGGTCCACCTCCGATTTACATTGGGCCATAACGTGGCCCACTTCCAGACACCTGTAGCAGCGGCGCGGCCTGGCATCCAGGATGCGAACCTGCGCCACTACCCATCCAACAGGCAGGCGGGAGCCGATCTTCTTGGCCGCCTCCACGGGGCAGCGGACAAAGACAGTGCCCATTCCTGCCAGGCCTTTCTTTATGGTCCCGACTTTGACTGCGGCCACAGCACATCCTCCTGCCTTTACTATGGCATCAGTCAGCTCGTAGGGACCAATGGAATCATCCAGGCCGCTCACCCGCATGTCTGCAGTGACAAACGGCCTGGACACCTTTATACCCTCCACCGTCTGGAAGACCTCCCTGAGCTTTTCAGCCAGGGAGTCTGCTTTCACCACCTGCTCTTCACCGGAGACCTCCAAAATACGAGCCCCGGTAGCCGCAGTCCGTATTGTGAGTGGAGGTACACCTAGTGCGCCAAGGTCAATACGATCCTTGGCTCTGCCCAGCACTTTGGCGTAGGTGAAACCCTTCTCCACTGCGTTGGGTTGCAGCGTAATCACCACAGCCGCAGTGCTGGGAGAGCGGGGCTTAGCTGCCTTCTTCTCCGACTCTTTTGGGGCCTTAGTGGCCTTCTTCAGGTCCTGACTTCTCGCCGGAGCAGAGGACCTCTTTCCTCTTGGCTCAACGGTCTTGCTCTTTTTAGAGCCCTTCTTGAGCACTGTGCTCCACGACTCTTGCACTGGAGTGCCAGGTGTCGTCTGGAGTCCTGATGGTCCAGGTTGTGCTTCCACCTCTGTTGCAGGAGCTGCCCCACCTTTCCCTTTCCCCTTTCCCTTGAGGGATTTAGGAGCTCGAGAGGTAGGAGCGTCACCACTCGTTCTATCTGCCGCCAAGGGTGGTCGCAGACGTTTCTCGGGGAGAAGCCTCTCCTCGAGTCCTTCGAAACGGGCATTGATCATGGTGCCCACCTGCACCATGACCGTCCGCAACACCTCTTCCAGGGCTGGGGCCTGGGTTGGAGCTGGAGCCAGAGCCGGAGCTGCATTCACCTTGGCAGCCCGCAACTCTTCCACCTCGCGCCGAAGTTGTTTCAGCTCCTCCATCAGCCGTTTATTGGCCCCAACCAGCAGAGCCACCTCCTCAGTCATAGTACGTGACTGCGACTCTTTGAACGAGGCCTTGATAATCTCAGCCGCGTCCTTTAGAGCCCGCACATACGTGCCTTTAAGGTTTTTGGACTTTGTGGCGATCCGTGTGATAGTGTCAACTGAGTCTAGCACCATTGACTCCAGTTGGGCCGCGTCACTGTCCTCCACCTCAGGCGAAGTTGCCGAAGGCACTTTCTTGAAGAAAGCACTTGCCTTCTCCTTCCTTCCTCGCAACTCTTCGGCCAACTCTCTTTCGGCAATGAGTCGCAATTCTTCCTCCTTGGCCTTGTTCAGTTCGGCCACGGCTTGGGCCAAACCAACATACTGGCCAGTGGTGGGCGGTCGTCCACGCCCACGCCGAGCGGGAGAGACTCCGGCCAACGACGAAGCGTCGTCCGAAGTCTCTCCTTCCTCTTCACCTCTTAGGCGTTTGCGCCTTGAAGATGACCTCATTGTGGCCACCGAACCAATACTCATGTCAGAGTCAGATTCTGACAAATCAACACATCTCGACCTTGAAACAAAGTCCTCATCTCCTGAGAGCCTCTCCAATACGACTACCGGCTTCCTATCTCCCGCCAAAACGGCCTTTGATTGCGCTGAAGCGCCTTCCAACCTCCTATCATCATTTTTGGTTTTAGTTTGAGTTTCCATAATAGTTCCCACGAGTATGGGGGATATAAAAAGTCCACCCGATCAGTGCCCCCTGTGACCGGGTAAGCCTAACGTAACCCGCTAAGGAGATTCGGCCGGTACTCCCGCGGGGACCGCGCTTGGAACTGTGCTCCCCCACAGCCATGAACACCCCATCGCCACGCGTCGCAGCTTAGGGTGGGGGTGATTTTTTATAGAGGTTTTCTTCCTCACGGCCCGGGCGGTAAAGCCAAGACCCTCGGCCCCCCATCAAGACACGAGACGTGATCCGCATCTAACAGGGGGGTTACGATTTGTCGACGGTGACCCGAAGGCCTGTCCGGAGGCAGGGTAAGTGCACACCGAACCCGTCGCGCTTCGCATCGCCGCTACCCAGCATAAGGCTGAGACGCCGACCAAGCTCCACCGGTTTGCCCGACAGGGTAGCCGAGTTGACCAGCCCTGCCGCGCCGCAGACCTCGCAGGCCCGCCATCCCACGACTCGAAAGTCCGCTGAGCCCTGAAAAGGGCTCCGGAAGGTGTCCCACTGGACCCTATCCCAACTATGTATGAGCCCTGAAAAGGGCTACTCTACAGTCCCACTGGACTACCTCCTCAGGAGCAAACATCATCCGCTGCGCCCAATAGGGGACACGCGAAGAGGCCCTACTCCAAACCCGACTACCCCACCCAACAACTAAATCCCCCCCAAACCCACACGCGGCGCCTGATGGTTTCAGTAACGCCCCGCCTCTGAAGGAGGCGAGACTAATAGGCATGGTGAACCTCGGAAAGGATCTCCACCAGACTTGCCTTGAGGATCGTCACGACCTGCGCTACCCTCAAGACCTCACCCCCTATCCATCACGGGATGGATAGGTAGGCCTGGACTTATCCAATGCGCCGAACAGCCGTTAGGCTGCCGCTGGAGTCTCGGAACGCTCCATTAATGGATAAACCCAGACCCGCCCCCGCCCAACCTAACCTTTTTTTTTTTTTTTTTTTTTTTTTTACATCAGGAAATACATTTACGTATACCCCCCGTACTTGAGGAGTACGAGAGGTTATGTGGGACTCGCCCTCTACGAAGCTGGTAAATGCGAGGGAATACCCACTAAAACCTGATGGTGTTGCGTCTCTTTGCCTTTTAATGCTGGGGACCTAGGTACGTAGATTACCACCTCCACGACCCCAGCGGCAGTCAGTCCAAATCTGGACCACGTCTTGTGGACTTCAAGTCCAAAGTTTCACCAAAATGGCGTGTCGGGAAACAGACACGCCTTAATACTCTGGGGACCTCATCCTTCGGGCAGCGGATTCCCCTTCTCCACCGCCCGGAGGTCCTTCTAGGGTGGAAGGTTACGCTCATGCGCCTGCCTCCTACGACCCATCCTACGTCGCCTTATTTCGTGAGGGCTTTCTTCCTCTCTCGTCCTCTCAGCCGCCTCCTTCTGCGACATTACCTCCTCACAGAAAGCCCGCACTGCCTCCCAGGATCTCTCATCGCCAACCATGGACGAAACTATGGTCGGCAACGAGAGATCGTTACCCACAACCGCGACGAGACTCGCCCGCGGTTCCTCCCAAGCGGAGCACGTCACCAGTGTATGCTGAGCCGTATCCTCGGCGCAGCCACAGTGGTGACACTCCGTCGTTTGTTCTCTCCTCGCAACGTTGCACAGGTACCTGCCGAAACATCCGTGTCCCGACAGAACCTGCGCCAGTCGAAAGGAGAGAACACCGTGCTTCCTTTCTAACCATCCGCTCAGGACGGGTCGAATGGCTCCGATGGTCCAGTGACCGGCACTCGGCTCTTCCAGCCGTTCTGCCCAGCGCTGAATGACGTCCTGGTGGGCATCCCTCCTCCACCGCGTCACAGCCTCAGAAGGAACGAAGGTCCCGCGATTTCGACGCTCCGCAACGCGATGATACATCTGGGACAACATCACTGCCTCCAGATCCCAAGGAGGAGTCCCCGCCAAAACGCATGCCGCCTCAAAAGAGATGGTGCGATAACCTCTTATTACCCTGACTGCTATGACCCTCTGCGGTCTCCGCAATTGAGCCCTGTTGAAGGCAGTCAGGGTATCCGCCCATATAGGGGCACCGTAAAGCGCCATAGACCGCACCACCATCGAGTAGAGGCGGCGGCATACCACGCTTGGCCCACCTGAATTCGGAAGCAGCCTTCCCAATGCTGACGCAGCTCCGATGAGTTTCGGGGCCAGCGCCCGGAAGTGCTCCCGGAAGTTCCATCTGCTGTCGAGGACAAGGCCTAAGTAACGCATCGTCGACCCGACAGCAATGGAGACTCCACCTACGACTAGCGCGGCTCCGGCTGGTGGCCCTCTTCGTGGCCCGTGGAAGCACAGCGCCTCGGACTTGTCGAGGGCCACCTCCAAACCCAGTCGTCTAATTCGGCCTACAATTTGGGCCACACCCGCTGTGGCTAGAATTGCCGCCTCTCTGTACCGGTGTCCGCGGGCCGTCACCAGCGTGTCATCAGCGTAACAAATGACGCCGATGCCACGCAGGTTCGCACCCCGCAACACCCAGTCGTACCCGATGTTCCACAGAAGTGGGCCAAGAACCGACCCCTGTGGGACACCACACGACATCTGCCGTCTACCCCAACCACCTTGCCCGGGGAAGGCCACAAACCTCTCAAAGAAGTAGGCCTCCACTATTCGGCTTAGGTAGTGGGGTACCCCGTGAAACCTTAAGGCCTCCTTAATGCATTCCCAGGGAAGGGAGTTAAAGGCATTGGCGATGTCAAGAGACACCGCCAAAACGACCTCTCCCCTGGAAACAGCCTCCTCTGCAAGGGCCTTCACCTTCGATATGGCATCGATGGTGGACCTGCCCCTGCGGAAGCCGTACTGGCAGTCTGCCAAGTTTGGGCCCGTAGTCTCAAGGTGGTCTATAAGGCGGGAAGCAATAACCCGCTCAAAAAGCTTTCCCGCCTCATTGAGCAGCACTATGGGCCTGTACGCCGACGGCGATTCCACCGGACGTCCCTCCTTCCTCAGCAGGACCAGCTTTCCCGTCTTCCACCTACTCGGGAAGTGACCCCGCTGAAGGCATGCGTCCAGGAGCTCCCTGAAGCGGGGCTCCAGTTCCTCTAGAGCTAACACCCACACACGCCCAGGGATTCCGTCCAATCCTGGGGCGGTATTCTTGGCCTTAAGCCGCAACACTGCCGCTCCGAACTCTGAAGCCGATACCGCGGGCACCTCATCCTCCTCATCATTTTGCTGGGCCCGTGGAGCCATCCGAGGTGGTGAAAACACGCCGGTGCTCGGAAACAGCTTTCCCACTACCTCTTCAAGGAGTTGTGGCTGGAGACTCTGCGTTAGTGGGGGGGCCCAAGTACGGAGCTTGTTCCGGACTTGCTTGTAAGGCCTTCCCCACGGATCGATACTGAGCGTCTCCAACATCTCATTCCAGGATGAGGATTTAGCCTCAGCTATGGCTATCTGGAGAGCTCGATTTGCCTCTCTATAAAGGCCATACAGGCGACTCTCCGTCTCTTCATCCCGACGTCTTCTTCGACGGTGGTGCGAATACTTCCGCCTCGCCGCTACGCACGCGGAACGCAGTGCAGCGATTTGCGCTGACCACCAGTAGACGCACCGACGTGGTGGCCGCTTACCGCACCGAGGCATCGAGGCATCGCAGACTTGCGTCAGTGCCGTGTGGAACCAGTCCGCCTCAGCCTCTACTTCCACCGTCCCCTCAGGCTTCGGGAGCCAGGCTTGGACCAAGGCAGCTTCCACCAGAGCTTCTCGGTCTAGGCTCTTCAGTGCCCAGCGTGGGCCCCCCTCGTTCGAGGTCCGGCTTTGGCCGCTCGGGATCCCTGGGTGTGCAGAAACATCAAACCGGATGTACCTGTGATCCGACAACGTCTCCACACACTCCAGTACTTCCCAGCCTTGAACACGGCGTGCTAGAGCAGGGCTCGCGAACGTTACGTCCACGACTGAACCACCCTGCCGTCGCACACACGTGTTTACCGTCCCTCGGTTTAACACCGAGAGCCCAGCTGCTATCGCCCACTCTTCGAGCACCTCACCACGTGCATCCGTGACGGCGGATCCCCAAGTTACCGACTTGGCGTTGAAGTCGCCAGCAACTAGCACATGGTGAGGGTGACTCCACCTAATGAGGGACTCTACCTCCGAGAGGAATACCTCAAATTCGGCGAGGCTTCTATTTGGGGAAAAATACCCCCCAATAACCACCGTACCTCGAAACAAGACCGCGACGCAGCCCTTGCCCTTCCTGACCTTCTCAAACGTCGGCGCGCCCGCCGAGGTCTGCGACACGATTGCCACGACTCCTTCATCATCGCCTGCCCAGTTATCCCGGGAAGGGATAAGATATGGCTCTGCCACTACAGCGATATGAATCAACCACTCCGCCATGCTCTGGGCCAGAAGATCCTGAGCCCTGGCGCAGTGGTTGAGATTTACCTGGAGGTACTTTTGGGCCGTATTAACCATTGGTGTCCATCTCCACCGTCTCTGCCCTTACTTCGACGTTAGCCGATGGGTTGGCTGGCTGCGAGGCTCTATTTGCCCCGAGCACAGCTTGCCTCCTCTTGTTACTGGCCCTGCGGGAAGCACAAGACTTGCTCCCCAACTTGTGGTCAGCTCTCTTGCTAGCTGCTGCACATACACTACAATGAGCAGCGTCCGTGCATTGGCTAGCCTTGTGGCCGCTCTTCCCGCACTGATAGCACTCGGTGCTGCGGTCAGTTCCCGAGGTACAAACCGCACTAACATGGCCCGCCTCTAAACACCGGAAGCAACGCATCGGTCTGGGTTCAAGAAGCTGAACTCGTGCGGCTACCCATCCTATCAGGATTCTGCCGCTCTTAGCCAACTTCTTCGCAGCCGTCACCGGGCAACGAACCCATGCCGTGCCGAGACCTGATGGACCAGGACGGATTTCGCCGGGTTTTACCGTTTCAGCTGGACACTCGCCGAATCGAGCCACAGCTGCCACCAACTCCTCAGAAGACACCGAGTCATCCAAACCCGACACCCGCAATTCAGCCATCTTAGTGGGCCTAAAGACTCTGATGTCTTCTGCCGCCATTGACTCCCTCAGCTTCTCAGCAAGAGTGTCCGCTTTGCCACCACTTAAAGCTCCTGGCACCTCCAAAATTCGGGCACCAGTAGCCGCCTGCCGGATGCGAAGAGCTGGTATTCCGAGGCCGGCGAGATCGATCTTGCTCTTTGCCTCGGATATCACTTTCGCGTATGAAACGCCTCTTTCCACGGCACCAGGCTGCAGTGTGACAACTACTGCCGCGGATGTAGGTGACCTCAGCTTGGCTGGTTTTCTGGCTTTGGGCAACTGCTTCGCTGGCTTGTTTGCCGCCTGCGCCACACCTTGCTGGTTTGGTTGACCACCTTTGGACTTTTTCCCCCTCTTGACTACAGTAGTCCAAGCTTCCTCCATGGGCTTTGCGGGAGCTACCACAGGGCGAGACTGCTGTGGAGTTTCATCTCTGGCAACCTCCTTCTTGCCCTTTTTACCCTTCGCCTTTTTCTGCGCCTTAGAGACGGGTTGAGCGACACTGGGTCCAACCAATACAGCACTTGATGGCCTAGGCTGTACTTCGGTGGGGACCACAGTGTTACGCTTGTCTGCAGCTAACGGAGGGCGGAGCCTCTTTTCCGGAAGAAGCCTGTCCTCCAACGCTTCCATCCTAGCGTTCACCATGCTACCGACTTGTAGCATGATGGAGCGCGTCACCTCATCTACCTGGATTTCCCCGGTCGCCGTCTCCCTGTTAAGAGAGGAAGGAGTGGGACGAGTGGCGAGGTGGCCTACTCTTTCCTGAAGCTCCGCTAATTGCTTGCGAAGCTCCTCTACCTCTTTCTGCAGACGCGTATTGTCCGCCTGCAGTTTTCGGGTTTCTTCTGTGGAGGTCCTGTTGTGTAGCGCCTCCACTGTCACCTTGATGGTGCTCGCCGCGTCTTTCAGAGCACGCTGAAATGTGCCCTTTAAGTGGCTTGACTTAGTGGCTACCTTTTCTATAGTAGCCACACAAGTTTGGACCTTCTGCTTGAGGTCTAACGCCGTGCCAGACCCGATCTGCCCGTCATCCTCGTCGCAAAATGAGGAGTCTGACAGGTTTTCCGTCCTGAGGAAGCTATTGCGCATCTGCACCACTTCCTGCTCCGCCATGAGTTCCATCTCCTCTCTTTGCGCCGCTACAAAAGCAGCCTTAGCCTTGGCCAATCCGACGTACTGTCCTGTAGTGGCCGGCCGTCCTCTGCCTCTCAAGGCAGTGGTTACTTTAGCGGCAGGACCTGCATAGATGTTCATTGCAGTGTCGCTGTCACTATCCTCCTTTACATATGAGCGCGTGCGCTTCCTGTCGCTCCAAAATCTTGGTGACTGCACCTGCGACGATACAGTCTTCATACTTGTTGCCGAATCCGATCCTGAGCATCTACCTAGCTCTAATGCTGAATCATATCCATCTCGGTTCAGGACATCCAAGTTGTCCACACTAGAGTGACGACTCAAGTCTATCCTCTCTAATACCACCACAGCCTTACGAGACTTGGCCTCCAAAGCTCCATCCTTGATCGCCTCCGAAACCGGTGACGAACCCCTGACGTCTACATCTTCCATACCTTCATTTTGTTTTAAATTGTTCAAATCCATAATTAAATCCCACGAGTATGGGGGAAAAACGGTCCGCCCAGTCAGTGCCCCCTGTGACTGGGTAAGCCTATGCGTGACCCGCTACGGAGATTCGGCCGGTACTCCCGCGGGGACCGCGCTTGGAACTGTGCTCCCCCACAGCCATGAACACCCCATCGCCACGCGTCGCAGCTTAGGGTGGGGGTAATTTTTTAGAGAGGTTTTCTTCCTCGCGGCCCGGGCAGTAAAGCCAAGGCCCTCGGCCCCCCATCAAGACACGAGACGTGATCCGCACCTAACAGGGGGGTTACGATTTGTGGACGGTGGCCCGAAGGCCTGTCCGGAGGCAGGGTTAGTGCACACCGAACCCGTCCCGCTCGCATCGCCGCTACTCAGCATATGGCTGAGACGCCGACCAAGCTCCACCTACATAGCCATTACTGGCTCCTCCGGTTTGCCCGACAGGGTAGCCGAGTTGACCAGCCCTGCCGCGCCGCAGACCTTGCAGGCCCGCCATCCCACGACTCGAAAGTCCGCTGAGCCCTGAAAAGGGCTCCGGAAGGTGTCCCACTGGACCCTAACCCACCTATTTATGAGCCCTGAAAAGGGCTACTCTACCTCCTCAGGAGCTAACGTCATCCGCTGTGCCCAATAGGGGACACGCGGAGAGGCCCTACTCCAAACCCGACTACCCCACCCAACAACTAAATCCCCCCCGAACCCACACGCGGCGCCTGGTGGTTTCAGTAACGCCCCGCCTCTGAAGGAGGCGAGACTAATAGGCATGGTGAACCTCGGAAAGGATCTCCACCAGACTTGCCTTGAGGATCGTCACGACCTGCGCTACCCTCAAGACCTCACCCCCTATCCATCACGGGATGGATAGGTAGGCCTGGACTTATCCAATGCGCCGAACAGCCGTTAGGCTGCCGCTGGAGTCTCGGAACGCTCCATTAATGGATAAACCCAGACCCGCCCCGCCCAACCTTTTTTTTTTTTTTTTTTTTTTTTTTTTTTTTTTTTTTTTTTTTTTTTTTTTCGTGGAGAAATGCACTCGCATACCACCCAGCCACGGGGAAACTGAGTGGTTATGTGGGACTAGGAGTATATACCCACTAAAACTCCACGGTGTCCGCCTCTGCCGCTTAGTGGCGGGAACACGGGGACGGTTACTCTTCCGTGAACCCACCGCGGCTGTCTGTTACCAGACCCTCCATCGGTGTCTCCACCCTCCTGGGTACGACGCGCCGGAACACACGGCACGTCACAACCACCTCGGGAACCAAATAGCCAAAGGGCGTCCGACGACCCCGTGTCAAGACGCCCGAGGTCCCCCTGCGACGGGTCAGTTCTGTGGCCCCGTCGCCTGCCACTGCGGCCGCAGAAGATAGGGAGAGCGGCGCCTCGCTATACCGACACTCCTCTTCCCCTGCGGCCCCACCACGTCCGCCATCGAACGGTGGCGGCCCCGTCGTGGCCGCGGAAGGTAGGGAGAACGGCGCACCGTAATACCGGCACTCCTCTCCCGCCGCGGCCCCTGCTCTCAGCTGCAGTGCCGCCCATACGACACCGCAGCCCTCCTCAGTTTCGGTGCCCCCCATAAGGCACCGCCACCTACAAGTGCCGCTCCTTCGGGGCTTGGAGGCAAAGCCCGAGGAGCGGCCCCTCTCGGGTTCCTTTAGCTTCTCCGTGGGTAGGCAAGGTCCACGGTTACTAAGCCCCCCCGCCGCGACAAGGCAGAAACCCCGGGGGGGGCCCCGCCCAACCTAACCTAACCTAACCTAACCTAACCTAACCTAACCTAACCTAACCTAACCTAACCTAACCTAACCTAACCTAACCTTTTTTTTTTTTTTTTTTTTTTTTTTTTTTTTTTTTTTTTTTTTTTTTTTTTTTTTTTTTTTTTTTTTTTTTTTTTTTTTTATATGGGGAAATGCTTTTACGCATTCCCGCTCGCCTCGGGGGAAGCAAGCGGGATATGTCGGACTAGACGCTATTAAAACAATAGTTATAGCCCGCGCGTCACTACCGACTAAAACCCCATAGTGTTCCTACTCGTGCAGCAGCAGCAGGGCAGCAGGTCCATTTTCATACTCTCCGCTAACCCTGCCTATGCCGTTGTCCGCTGTGTCGGCTCAGCGGACTCAACTCCGGAGGGATGGACGTCCTCCAATTAAAACTACTCAACAAATGTAAAAACAACAAGTAAAAACAAACACAACAAATAATAAAATATAAGTAACAACTAGGGTGATGCCCGGGAACACTGGGGCATCAACTCCTCATAAGGGCCGATGAAATATGGAACGCCAGACGCCCCCGCATCCAGCGCTCCAAGCCCTCCAAACCGCCATGTCAATTGGTCTCCATTTGACCCGCCTGCTCCGCTTCAGTGCGAGCTGGCTGTGGCCTACCCTCGGTACTCATCACCGTTTTTCTTCTAACCCCTGCCTTGGACGGGGGCTTGACACAAGCCTTGCCCCCGGAGAGGTGATCCGCTGGCCTGCCTGCAGCCGCACATATAGTGCAGTGAGGGGCAGCGGAACAGTCGCTGGACTGATGGCCCTGTTTGCCGCAACGGTAGCAGTCACTGCTGCGGTCCACCTCAGATTTACATTGGGCCACAACATGACCCGTCTCCAAACACTTGTAGCAGCGGCGCGGCCTGGCATCAAGGATGCGAACCTGCGCCGCTACCCATCCGACGAGCAGGCGGGTGCCGATCTTTTTGGCAGCCTCCGCAGGGCAGCGCACAAAGACAGTGCCCATTCCTGCCGGACCTCTCTTTATAGTGCCAATTTTGACAGCGTCTACAGCGCATCCTCCTGCTTTGGTGATGGCCTCCAGCAGCTCATAATGGCCAATTGAGTCGTCCAGGCCGCTCACCCTTATGTCTGCACTGACAAAGGGCCTGGAGACTTTGATGTCCTCCGCCGGAAAGACCTCCCTGAGCTTTTCAGCCAGGGAGTCTGCTTTGACCGCCTGCTCAGCACCAGTGACCTCCAGAATACGAGCCCCGGTAGCCGCAGTCCGTATCGTGAGTGGAGGTACACCGAGTGCGCCAAGGTCTATACGGTCCTTGGCTCTGCCCAGCACTTTGGCGTAGGTAAAACCCTTCTCCACTGCGCTGGGTTGCAGTGTGATCACCACAGCTGCAGTGCTGGGAGAGCGGGGCTTACGCACTTTCTTCTCCGGCTTTTTTGGAGCCGTTCCGCTTGGCTTCGCGGTCTTGGTCTTCTTGGGGCCCTTCCTGACCACTGTGCTCCACGACTCTGCCTGCGGAGCAGGAGGCGTTGGTCGCGCGTCTGGCAACACAGATTGCAGATCCACCTCTGATGCGGGTACTGGTTTCCCCTTGCCTTTACCCTTACCCTTCTTCGGGGCTTTGGAGGACAAGGGCACAGGTGCATCTAACGCCGATGTACTGGCTGCAGGTGTTTCTGCACCTCTCCGACTGTCAGCAGCTAAGGGCGGCCTGCGACGTTTCTCGGGGAGAAGCCTCTCCTCGAGTCCTTCAAAACGGGCATTGATCATGGTGCCCACCTGCACCATGACCGTCCGCAACACCTCTTCCAGAGCTGGGGCTCGGATTGCAGCCGGAGCCAGAGCCGGAGCTACATTCGCTCTAACCGCCCGCAACTCCTCCATCTCACGGCGGAGCTTCTTCAACTCCTCCGTGAGCTGCTTGTTGGCATTGACCAACAATGCCATCTCCTCAGGCATCGTACGTGCCCGTGTCACTTGGAAGGAGGACTTGATGACCCCTGCAGCCTCCTTCAGGGCCCTTACATAAGTGCCTTTTAAGTTTTTGGATTTCGTGGCTATCCTTGAGATAGTCTCCACGGAATCCATGACCATCGATTCTAATTGAGCTGCATCGCAGCTCTCCACCTCAGGCGTAGCGGTCGCATTGACTTTCCTGAGAAAAGCCTTTGCAGCTTCCTGCTTCCACCGTAACTCCTCCGCCATTTCCTTCTCGGCAATCAGCCGTATCTCCTCCTCTTTGGCCCTGTTGAGTTCGGCCACGGCTTGGGCCAAACCAACATACTGGCCAGTGGTGGGCGGTCGTCCACGCCCACGCCGAGCGGGAGAGACTCCGGCCAACGACGAAGCGTCGTCCGAAGTCTCTCCTTCCTCTTCACCTCTCAGGCGTTTGCGCCTTGAAGATGACCTCCTTGAGGCCACCGAACCAATACTCATGTCAGAGTCAGACTCTGACAAATCAACACATCTCGACCTTGAAACAAAGTCCTCTTCTCCTGAGAGCCTCTCCAATACAACTACAGGCTTCCTATCTCCCGCCAAAACGGCCTTTGATTGCGCTGAAGCGCCTTCCAACCTCCTATCATCATCTTTGGTTTTAGTTTGAGTTTCCATAATAGTTCCCACGAGTGTGGGGGATATAAAAAGTCCACCCGATCAGTGCCCCCTGTGACCGGGTAAGCCTAACGTAACCCGCTAAGGAGATTCGGCCGGTACTCCCGCGGGGACCGCGCTTGGAACTGTGCTCCCCCACAGCCATGAACACCCCATCGCCACGCGTCGCAGCTTAGGGTGGGGGTAATTTTTTAGAGAGGTTTTCTTCCTCGCGGCCCGGGCGGTTAAGCCAAGACCCTCGGCCCCCCATCAAGACACGAGACGTGATCCGCATCTAACAGGGGGGTTACGATTTGTCGACGGTGACCCGAAGGCCTGTCCGGAGGCAGGGTTAGTGCACACCGAACCCGTCGCGCTTCGCATCGCCGCTACCCAGCATAAGGCTGAGACGCCGACCAAGCTCCACCGGTTTGCCCGACAGGGTAGCCGAGTTGACCAGCCCTGCCGCGCCGCAGACCTCGCAGGCCCGCCATCCCACGACTCGAAAGTCCGCTGAGCCCTGAAAAGGGCTCCGGAAAGTGTCCCACTGGACCCTAACCCAACTATTTATGAGCCCTGAAAAGGGCTACTCTACAGTCCCACTGGACTACCTCCTCAGGAGCAAACGTCATCCGCTGTGCCCAATAGGGGACACGCGGAGAGGCCCTACTCCAAACCCGACTACCCCACCCGACAACTAAATCCCCCCCAAACCCACACGCGGCGCCTGGTGGTTTCAGTAACGCCCCGCCTCTGAAGGAGGCGAGACTAATAGGCATGGTGAACCTCGGAAAGGATCTCCACCAGACTTGCCTTGAGGATCGTCACGACCTGCGCTACCCTCAAGACCTCACCCCCTATCCATCACGGGATGGATAGGTAGGCCTGGACTTATCCAATGCGCCGAACAGCCGTTAGGCTGCCGCTGGAGTCTCGGAACGCTCCATTAATGGATAAACCCAGACCCGCCCAACCTAACCTAACCTTTTTTTTTTTTTTTTTTTTTTATATGGGGAAATGCCTTTACGCATTCCCGCTCGCTTCGGGGGAAGCAAGCGGGATATGTCGGGCTAGACGCTATTAAAACAATAGTTACAGCCCGCGCGTCACTACCGACTAAAACCCCATAGTGTTCCGTCTCTGTAGCAACAAACGGGGGGAGCGGGTCCGTTTTCACATTCTCCGCCACCCCCGTTCATGCTGGTGTCCGCTGCGTCGGTTCAGCGGACCCACCTCTGGAAGAATTGATGTCCTCCAATAAAACTCCTCAACAAATGTAAAAATAACAAGTGTAAAAAATAACAAATGTAAAAATAACAACAAGGGAGGTGCCCGGGAACACTTGGGCACCTACACCTCACGAGGGTCTATGTTGCGGAACGCCGGACGCCCCCGCATCCAACGCCCCAGGCCCTCCAAGCGGAGACGGGGTGCGAGCTCGGTTAGCTCGCCTCCGTGTCCGTGCTCTCCGGAGCGGAAGAGAGAGAGGATCTTTCTCTCTCTCCCGCTCTTCTTCTTCCCTTCGCGAAATCACCGTTTCGCAGAAGGCGATCACTGCGCTCCAAGACCTTTCATCATCAACCATCTTTGAAATGATGGTTGACAAGGAAAGGTCCATACCCACTACTGCAATTAATGCATGCCGCGGATCCTCCTCACCAGGACACTCTTCCAACGCATGTTGGGCAGTGTCTTCTACGCAGCCACAACTGTGGCACACTGGGGTCGCCTCCCTTTTGGCTACGTTACACAGGTACCTCCCGAAACAACCGTGTCCCGAGAGTACCTGTGTAAGCCGATAAGTCAGCGCACCGTATTTCCGCTGTACCCACTCCAAAAGTACAGGCTGTATTGCCTGCAAGAGCCTGATAGCTCCAGCTCCCCTCTGTGCAGGTCCCGTGAGAAGCCGTTCTCTCCAGGCACTCAAGGCCACTGACCTGGCATCTCGCCGCCAGCTAACCACCTCCTGTGGTAATGGACGGAGGTCCTGTTCACGGCCCCTCACTAAGCGACTGTACACGTCTGCCAGGATGTCGGCTTCCAAGTCCCATGGAAGGGACCCGGCTATGACGCAGGCCACCTCGTGCGAGAGCGTGCGATATCCTCTGCACACTCTCACAGCCATCACCCTTTGCGCCCTGTGGAGCAAGGCTGTCTCTCGGGAGTTTAGGGTCCCAGCCCATATAGGGGCACCATACAGGGCCATCGATCTCACCACCGCCATGTAAAGGTGGCGGCAGCTCGAATTTCCCCCTCCGAGATTAGGGAGAAGACGGCTTAGTGCAGCAGCGGTCCCCATGAGTTTGGGTGACAAACGCTGCAGGTGTTCTCCGAACCTCCACCTGCTGTCGAGCACAACACCGAGGTATTTAAGCGTCGACCCGACAGCTATTGGCGTACCGCCCACCACGATGTTGGAGCCTGCAGGAGGCCCTAACCGAGGACCATGAAAACAGATGGCCTCGGATTTACGAAGAGCCACCTCCAGGCCCAGCCGCCGGACTCTGGCCACGACCGCTGCGACTCCGGCCGTAGCCAGTATCGACGCCTCTCTGTAGGTCTTCCCCCGAGCGGTGACCAGTGTGTCGTCGGCATAACAAATGATGCCGACGCCACGGAGGTTAGCGCCCCGGAGGACCCAGTCATATCCGACGTTCCACAGGAGAGGGCCTAAAGCGGACCCCTGCGGAACACCACGCGTCATGGGACATCTTCCCTCACCTTCTCTCGTTGGGAAGACTACCTCTCTGTCGGAGAGATAGTCCCCAACAAGCCTTTGGAGATACTGAGGCACACAATGGTACCTCAGTCCCTCCATTATCGTGCTCCACGGCAGCGTATTAAAAGCATTGGCGATGTCTAAAGACACCGCCAACATAACGCCGCCACTGGAGCACGCCTCCTCGTAGAGGTTGCGCAAGCAGGAAATTGCGTCCAGGGTCGAGCGACCTCTACGGAACCCAAACTGGACATTGGCTAGGTCCGGCCCGACACCCTCGAGATGTTCGACGAGGCGGGCAGCGACAACACGCTCCAACATCTTCCCAGCCTCGTCCAGCAGTACGATCGGGCGGTATCCCGCTGGTTCGTCCGACGGGCGCCCGTTCTTACGGAGGAGGACAAGTCTGCCCCGTTTCCACCGCTTCGGGAATCTCCCCTCCCGCAGGCAGCGGTCAAAGAGGGCCTTCAGGCGGGTATCCAGCGCATCTTGAGCGAGAGCCCACGCACGACCAGGTATGCCATCGGGTCCTGGCGCCGTGTTCCTCGCCTTCATACGGAGTATGGCTGCACCCAGCTCACCGTCGGTTACTGGAGGGGGAGTGTCTCCTTCCACCTCTGCAAAACCTTCCCTCTGTGGAATCACTGAGGCGGGAGGGAAGAATTCCCCTCCAGGAGCACCTGGGAACAGTCCCTCGACCACCCGTCGCAGGACTTCAGGCTGCAAAGTGCTGGAGGCAGGTGGAGACCAGGGGCGGAGCTTTTGCCGCGCCAACCTGTACGGCCGACCCCATGGGTCATGCTCCAATGTCTCCAGCAATTGGCGCCATGCTTGTGCCTTGGCCTCACCGATGGCAAAGCGAAGAGTCTTAGACGCCTCTCTGTATGCAGCGTACAGGGCTTCCAGCTGAGCTGCTTCCTGACGCCTCCTCCTCCGGTATCTCTGGTACTGCCGGCGTCTCGTCACGCATTGTTGACGGATCTCACCAATTTCGGCCGACCACCAGTAGACCTGGCGCTTGGGTGGAGGTGCCCGTGCGCGAGGCATTGCTGCATCGCAGACGCGCATCATCGCCGCACACAATTCGTCGGCCTCTGCGTCCAACTCTACCGGCTCAGACGGTGAGGCATTCCACGCCTGAACAATTGCCGCCTCCTGCAGCAGGTCTAGGTTCAGACGTTTAAGGACCCACCGTGGCCCTGTTTCGGGTAACCTCTGCCTAATCTGTTCTGCTTGGGACACAGATATGCTGAACCGGATGTAGCGGTGGTCGGATAGGGTCTCTTCGTCCACTAACACCTTCCAGTCCCGGATCCGACGTGCCACTTCAGGGGTGGCGAAGGTCACATCGACCACCGACCCACCCAGCTGACGCACGCACGTCTGCACCGACCCTCTATTGAGGATGCACAGGCCGATCTCCGCAAGCCACTCAGCGACTATTCTTCCCCGTGCGTCAGTCGTCGGAGATCCCCACGCCGAGGATTTGGCGTTGAGGTCTCCGAGGACAACGACAGGCAGAGGACGACTCCGGCCAACCAAAATTCCCAGCTCATCGAGGAGGGTTTCGAGCTCGTGGAGGGGAGCATTGGGGGAGTGATACACCCCAACGATAACCATATGTCCAGCTCGCGCTGCAACATACCCTCTACCTCTCCCGACTTCTTCTAAAGATGGCGTCTGCATTGGTGATTGCGTGGTGATTGCGACCATGCCGCCCAGATCCCCTATCCAATCTGACCGGGGTGGAACCCGGTACGGCTCTGCAATCACGCCGACCTGGATCGACCGCTCTGCCAGGCACTGGAGTAAAAGGTCCTGTGCTCGGGCGGAGTGGTTGATATTAGCCTGGAGGAACTTCATACCCATCCTAGCTAACCTCCATCGAATTCACCTGCTCCACTGCGGAGCGACTCGGCTGTGACTTGGCGCTGGCCTCAGTCACTGCTGTTTTCCGTCTCGCCCCTGTCTTTGTCGGGGGCTTGGCACATGCCTTGCCCCCGGAGAGGTGAGCCGCCGGTTTGCCCGCATCTGCACATAAAGTACAGTGAGGGGCGGCGGTGCAATCGCTGGCTTTATGGCCGGGTTGACCGCAACGATAGCAATCCTTGCTACGGTCAACATCCGACTTACACTGTGCCCAAACGTGACCCGTCGCTAAACATTTGAAGCAACGGCGAGGCCTGGCATCTAGGATGCGAACCTGCGCCGCTACCCATCCGACCAGCAGACGGTTCCCAATTTTTTGGGCAGCTTCGACAGGGCAACGAACAAAGGCCGTGCCCATTCCGGCCTGGCCCTTTCTTATGGCTCCAACCTTGATGGTATCTACCGCGCATGTTCCAACTTTGGCGATAGTCTCCACCAGCTCTTCGGGAGTGACAGAGTCATCCAGGCCACTTACACGCAGATCTGCCGAGATGACAGGCCTGGATACTCGCACTTCTTCCACTTCTTGGAACACCTCCTTAAGCTTTGCAGCCAGAGAGTCCGCCTTTCCCCCCTTCTCGGCTCCGGCGACCTCAAGGATACGGGCTCCTGTGGCTGCAGTCCTCATCCTCAAAGGAGGCACTCCAAGGGTCCCAAGGTCTATGCGGGACTTGGCTTCCGCGAGCACCTTCGCATAAGTGATGCCTTTACCGGCTGCTTCCGGCTGAAGCGTGATCACCACCGCTGCGGTGCGTGGTGGGCGGAGTTTAGCCCCTTTCTTCTCGGGTTTCGAGGTTTTCGGCTCCGAGGCTCTTTTGGGAGCGGATGACCTCGATTTGCCCGATTCAACCGTCTTGCCCTTCTTGGCGCCACGCTTAACGACCGTTACCCACGTCTCTTGCGATGGAGCAGACGGGCGGGGGTCCGGTCGTATGGAGGCGGGCTCTACCTCTGCAGTGGTTGCAGAAACGGGCTTCCCCTTACTCCTCTTCCCTTTTCCAATTTTCCCAGTTTTGGGTTCTGGAACTTGGGAGGTAGGGTGCGCAGGCGGGCCCAACGCCGACGTGCTGGCCACAGCCGACTTTGGAGCCGCTTCAGCTCTCCTTCTGTCAGCGGCCAAAGGTGGCCTGAGTCGCTTCTCAGGGAGAAGTCGCTCTTCTAGACCCTCAAAGCGGGCATTAATCATGGTGCCCACCTGCACCATGACCGTCCGCATTACATCCTCAAGGGCTGGAGCCTGCATTGGAGCAGGAACTGGTGCTGATGTCACACCCACAGTCCTCAATTGTTCTAACTCACGGCGAAGCTGCTTGAGCTCCTCCGTAAGCTGCTTGTTGGCGCTGACCAACAAGGCCATCTCCTCAGGCATCGTACGTGCCCGTGTTACCTCGAAGGAGGCCTTAATAACCTCAGCAGCCTCCTTCAGGGCCCTCACGTACGTGCCCTTAAGGTTCTTGGACTTCGTAGCAATTTTTGATATGGTGTCTACGGAGTCCAACACCATTGTTTCCAACTGGGCCGCATCGCGGCCCTCCACCTCAGGCGCAGAAACAGAGTGCACCTTCTTGAAGAAGGCTTTTGTAGCCACTTGCTTCTGCTGTAATTCCTCAGCCAATTCCCTCTCTGCAATGAGGCGTAATTCTTCTTCGCGGGCTTGGTTCAGTTCGGCCTTAGCTTGCGCCAGACCGACGTATTGCCCAGTGGTGGGCGGGCGTCCACGCCCTCGACGAGCATGAGAGACTTTGGGCAACGGCGAGGCGTCGTCCGAAAAGTCTCCCTCCTCTTCGCTCCTCAGGCGTTTACGCCATACACCAGGCGATGACCTCCTAGAAGTCACCGACGCAAAACTCACGTCGGAGTCAGACTCTGACAGATCTACGCACTTCGACCTTGTAATAAGGTCATCGTCTGAAAGTCTCTCTAGAACGACAACTGCCTTCCCAGATTTTCTCCCATCTTCCACGTTTTTTGCGCATAGCGCCTCCTCCCTTTCTTCGGTTTGTTTGTTTTTCAAAGATTCCATAATAAGTCCCACGAGTATGGGGGATATAAATGGTCCACCCGGTTGGTGCCCCCTGTAACCGGGTAAGCCTAACGTAACCCGCAAGGAGATTCGGCCGGTACTCCCGCGGGGACCGCGCTTGGAACTGTGCTCCCCCACAGCCATGAACACCCCATCGCCACGCGTCGCAGCTTAGGGTGGGGGTAATTTTTTAGAGAGGTTTTCTTCCTCGCGGCCCGGGCGGTTAAGCCAAGACCCTCGGCCCCCCTTCAAGATACGAGACGTGATCCGCACCTAACAGGGGGGTTACGATTTGTGGACGGTGGCCCGAAGGCCTGTCCGGAGGCAGGGTTAGTGCACACCGAACCCGTCCCGCTCGCATCGCCGCTACTCAGCATATGGCCGAGACGCCGACCAAGCTCCTCCTACATAGCCATTACTGGCTCCTCCGGTTTGCCCGACAGGGTAGCCGAGTTGACCAGCCCTGCCGCGCCGCAGACCTTGCAGGCCCGCCATCCCACGACTCGAAAGTCCGCTGAGCCCTGAAAAGGGCTCCGGAAGGTGTCCCACTGGACCCTAACCCACCTATTTATGAGCCCTGAAAAGGGCTACTCTACCTCCTCGGGAGTTAGCGTCATCCACTGTGCCCTAAGCTCAGTCTTAGGGACACGCGGAGAGGCCCTACTCCAAACCCGACTACCCCACCCAACAACTAAATCCCCCCCAAACCCACACGCGGCGCCTGGTGGTTTCAGTAACGCCCCGCCTCTGAAGGAGGCGAGACTAATAGGCATGGTGAACCTCGGAAAGGATCTCCACCAGACTTGCCTTGAGGATCGTCACGACCTGCGCTACCCTCAAGACCTCACCCCCTATCCATCACGGGATGGATAGGTAGGCCTGGACTTATCCAATGCGCCGAACAGCCGTTAGGCTGCCGCTGGAGTCTCGGAACGCTCCATTAATGGATAAACCCAGACCCGCCCAACCTAACCTAACCTTTTTTTTTTTTTTTTTTTTTTTACATGGGGAAATGCGTTTACGCATTCCCGCTCGCCTCGGGGGAAGCAAGCGGGATATGTCGGGCTCGACGCTATTAGAAAAATAGATATAGCCCGCGCGTCACTACCGACTAAAACCCCATGGTGTTCCTTCTCGTGCAGCTGCAGCAGGGCAGCGGGCCCATTGTTCATATGCTCCGCTAACCCTGCCTACGCCGTTGTCCGCTGTGTCGGCTTCAGCGGACTCAAATCTGAAGGGATGGACGTCCTCCAATAAAAACCACTCAACAAATGTAAAAATAAGTAAAACAAACACAACAAATAATAACTACAACTAGATAACAACTAGGGTGATGCCCGGGAACACTTGGGCATCAACACCTCATGAGGGCATATGATATGGAACGCCAGACACCCCCGCGTCCAGCGCTCCAAGCCCTCCACTACGCCATATCAAGCCGTCTCCATGTTACGATCCTGCTCCGCTTCTGTGCGAGCTGGCTGTGGCCTGCTCCCGGCATCTGTTGCCGTTTTTCCTCTTCTAACCCCTGTCTTAGACGGGGGCTTGGCGCAAGCCTTGCCCCCGGAGAGGTGGTCTGCAGGCTTGCCCGCGGCTGCACATATAGTGCAGTGAGGGGCAGCAGAACAATCGCTGGACATGTGGCCCGGTTTGCCGCAGCGGTAGCACTCACCACTGCGGTCCACATCCGACTTACATTGGGCCCCGACGTGGCCCACTTCCAAGCACCTGTAGCAGCGGCGCGGCCTGGCATCAAGGATGCGAACCTGCGCCGCTACCCATCCAACGAACAGGCGGGAGCCGATCTTCTGGGCGGCCTCCACAGGGCAGCGGACGAAGACGGTGCCCATACCTGCCGGACCTTTCTTTATGGTCCCGACTTTGACTGAGGCCACAGCACATCCTCCTGCTTTCACTATGGCATCAGTCAGCTCGTAGGGACCAATGGAGTCATCCAGGCCGCTCACCCGCATGTCCGCAGAGACAAATGGCCTGGAGACTTTGATGTCCTCCGCCGGAAAGACCTCCCTGAGCTTTTCAGCCAGGGAGTCTGCTTTGACCGCCTGCTCAGCACCAGTGACCTCCAGAATACGAGCCCCGGTAGCCGCAGTCCGTATCGTGAGTGGAGGTACACCGAGTGCGCCAAGGTCTATACGGTCCTTGGCTCTGCCCAGCACTTTGGCGTAGGTAAAACCCTTCTCCACTGCGCTGGGTTGCAGTGTGATCACCACAGCCGCAGTGCTGGGAGTGCGGGGCTTTCGCACTTTCTTCTCCGGCTTTTTTGGAGCCGTTCCGCTTGGCTTCGCGGTCTTGGTCTTCTTGGGGCCCTTCCTGACCACTGTGCTCCACGACTCCTGCACTGGAGTGGCAGGTGTCGTCTGGAGTACAGATGGTCCAGGTTGTGGTTCCACCTCTGCTGCGGGAGCTGCCTTTCCTTTCCCTTTCCCCTTTCCCTTGAGGGATTTAGGAGCGCGAGAGGCAGAAGCGTCATCACTCCTTTTGTCGGCCGCCAAGGGTGGCCTGCGACGTTTCTCGGGGAGAAGCCTCTCCTCGAGCCCCTCAAAACGGGCATTGATCATGGTGCCCACCTGCACCATGACCGTCCGCATCACCTCTTCCAGGGCTGGGGCCTGGATTGGAGCTGGAGCCAGAGCCGGAGCTGCATTCACCTTAGCAGCCCGCAACTCTTGCACCTCACGCCGTAACTGCTCGAGCTCCTTCGTGAGCTGTTTATTGGCGCCGACTAGCAGAACCACCTCCTCAGTCATCGTGCGTGCCTGTGATTCCCGGAATGAGGCCTTGATAACGTCAGCCGCGTCCTTAAGGGCCCGAACATACGTGCCCTTGAGGTTCTTGGACCTAGTGGCGATACGGGTGATCGTCTCCACTGAGTCCAGCACCATTGACTCAAGCTGGGCTGCGTCACGGTCCTCCACCTCAGACGTACCAGTTGATGGCACTTTCTTAAAGAAGGTGCTTGCCTTCTCCTTCTTTTGCCGTGAATCCTCGGCCAACTCTCTTTCGGCAATGAGTCGCAGTTCTTCTTCCTTGGCCTTGTTAAGTTCGGCCATGGCTTTGGCCAAACCAACATATTGACCCGTGATGGGCGGTCGTCCACGCCCACGCCGAGCAGGAGAGACTCCGGCCAACGACGAAGCGTCGTCCGAAGCCTCTTCTTCCTCTTCACCTCTTAGGCGTTTGCGCCTTGAAGATGACCTCCTTGAGGCCACCGAACCAATACTCATGTCAGAGTCAGACTCTGACAAATCAACACATCTCGACCTTGAAACAAAGTCCTCATCTCCTGAGAGCCTCTCCAATACGACTACAGGCTTCCTATCTCCCGCCGAAACGGCCTTTGATTGCGCTGAAGCGCCTTCCAACCTCCTATCATCATTTTTGGTTTTAGTTTGAGTTTCCATAATAGTTCCCACGAGTGTGGGGGATATAAAAAGTCCACCCGATCAGTGCCCCCTGTGACCGGGTAAGCCTAACGTAACCCGCTAAGGAGATTCGGCCGGTACTCCCGCGGGGACCGCGCTTGGAACTGTGCTCCCCCACAGCCATGAACACCCCATCGCCACGCGTCGCAGCTTAGGGTGGGGGTGATTTTTTATAGAGGTTGTCTTCCTCACGGCCCGGGCGGTAAAGCCAAGACCCTCGGCCCCCCATCAAGACACGAGACGTGATCCGCATCTAACAGGGGGGTTACGATTTGTCGACGGTGACCCGAAGGCCTGTCCGGAGGCAGGGTTAGTGCACACCGAACCCGTCGCGCTTCGCATCGCCGCTACTCAGCATAAGGCTGAGACGCCGACCAAGCTCCACCGGTTTGCCCGACAGGGTAGCCGAGTTGACCAGCCCTGCCGCGCCGCAGACCTCGCAGGCCCGCCATCCCACGACTCGAAAGTCCGCTGAGCCCTGAAAAGGGCTCCGGAAGGTGTCCCACTGGACTCTATCCAAACTCACAATATGAGCCCTGAAAAGGGCTACTCTACAGTCCCACTGGACTACCTCCTCAGGAGCAAACGTCATCCGCTGCGCCCAATAGGGGACACGCGGAGAGGCCCTACTCCCATAACCCGACTACCCCACCCAACAACTAAATCCCCCCCAAACCCACACGCGGCGCCTGATGGTTTCAGTAACGCCCCGCCTCTGAAGGAGGCGAGACTAATAGGCATGGTGAACCTCGGAAAGGATCTCCACCAGACTTGCCTTGAGGATCGTCACGACCTGCGCTACCCTCAAGACCTCACCCCCTATCCATCACGGGATGGATAGGTAGGCCTGGACTTATCCAATGCGCCGAACAGCCGTTAGGCTGCCGCTGGAGTCTCGGAACGCTCCATTAATGGATAAACCCAGACCCGCCCAACCTAACCTAACCTAACCTTTTTTTTTTTTTTTTTTTTTTTATATGTGGAAATGCCTTTACGCATTCCCGCTCGCTTCGGGGGAAGCAAGCGGGATATGTCGGGCTAGACGCTATTAAACAATAGTTACAGCCCGCGCGTCACTACCGACTAAAACCACATAGTGTTCCTTCTAATTCAGCAACAAACGGGGGGAGCGGGTCCGTTTTCACATTCTCCGCCACCCCCGTTCATGCTGGTGTCCGCTGCGTCGGTTCAGCGGACCCACCTCTGGAAGGATTGATGTCCTCCAATAAAAACTCCTCAACAAATGTAAAAATAACAAGTGTAAAGAATAACAAATGTAAAAATAACAACAAGGGAGGTGCCCGGGAACACTTGGGCACCTACACCTCACGAGGGCCGATGGTTTGGAACGCCGGACGCCCCCGCGTCCAACGTCCCAGGCCCTCCAAGCGGAGACGGAGTGCGAGCTCGATTAGCTCGCCTCCGTGTCCGCGCTCTCCGGAGCGGAAGAGAGAGAGGATCTTTCTCTCTCTCTCGCTCTTCTTCCTCCCTTCGTGAGATGATTGTCTCGCAAAAGGCAACCATCTCATTCCATGACCTTTCGTTGTCGATCATCTTAGAAATGATGTTAGACAACGAAAGGTCTACTCCCACGACCGCAACCAAAGAGCGCCGCGGTTCCACCTCTGCAGGACATACCTCCAGCGCGTGCTGGGCAGTGTCTTCGGCGCAACCACAACGATGGCACAACGGCGTCGCCTCCCTCTTGGCCACGTTACACAAGTACCTCCCGAAACAACCGTGTCCCGAGAGTACCTGTGTTAGCCGATAGGTAAGCGCGCCGTGCTTACGATGGACCCACTCTAATAAAACTGCTCTCATCGCTTGAAGTAGCCTTAGAGCTCCAGCTCCCCTCTGAACAGGCCCCGTGAGAAGCCGTTCCTTCCAGGCATTGAGAGCCGCTATCCTCGCTTCTCGCCGCCAGCATACCACCTCCTGCGGTAGAGGGCGGAGATCTTGCTCTCGCGCTCTCACCCTGCGCCAGAACACATCCGACAGAACTTGTGCTTCGAGGTCCCACGGAAGTGACCCAGCGATAACACAAGCCACCTCATGTGAGAGTGTGCGATATCCCCTGCACACTCTCACTGCCATTACTCTTTGTGGTCTTAAGAGTAAAGCCGTCTCCCTTGAGTTCAGCGACCCGGCCCATATAGGGGCACCGTAAAGGGCCATTGACCTCACTACCGCCATGTAAAGGTGGCGGCAGCTCACGTTTGCTCCTCCAAGGTTTGGGAGGAGACGGCTTAGAGCAGCCACAGTTCCCATAAGTTTGGGTGACAGACGCATCAAATGAGCCCCAAACCTCCATTTGCTGTCGAGTACGACGCCAAGATATTTTAGCGTCGACCCAACAGCAATCGGCGTACCTCCCACCACAATGTTGGAGCCTGCAGGGGGCCCTGACCGAGGACCATGAAAACAAATGGCCTCGGATTTATGGAGGGCCACCTGTAAGCCCAAACGCCGGACTCTTGCCACAACGGCTGCAACTCCAGCCGTGGCCAATATTGATGCCTCCCTGTAGCTCCGTCCCCGGGCAGTAACCAAGGTGTCGTCAGCATAACAAACGATGCCGACTCCACGGAGGTTAGCGCCCCGAAGGACCCAATCGTACCCAACGTTCCACAGGAGAGGGCCCAAAGCGGACCCCTGCGGAACGCCACGCGTCATAGGCCTGCGACCCAATCCTTCGCTCGTCGGGAAGACTACCTCTCTATCGGAGAGATAATCCCCAACGAGACGTAAGAGATACTGGGGTACTTTATGGTACCTCAATCCCTCCAGGATCGTGCTCCACGGCAGCGTATTAAAAGCATTGGCGATGTCTAAAGACACCGCCAACATAACGCCGCCACTGGAGCACGCCTCCTCATATAGGTTGCGTAGACAAGATATCGCATCTAGCGTCGAACGACCTCTGCGAAACCCAAACTGGGTACAGGCCAAATCTGGGCCAACTCTCTCGAGGTGGTCGACGAGGCGGGCTGCAACGACACGCTCCAGCATCTTCCCCGCCTCGTCAAGCAGCACGATCGGACGATATCCCGCCGGTTCGTCATGTGGGCGCCCCTCCTTTCGAATGAGGACAAGTTTTCCCGACTTCCATCTCTTTGGGAATCTCCCTTCCCGCAAACAACGATCGAACAGGGCCTTAAGCTGGCAATCCAAGGCATCTTGGGCAAGAGCCCATGCTCGGCCTGGTATGCCATCGGGTCCTGGGGCCGTATTCTTCACCTTCATCCGAAAAACGGCTGCTCCCAATTCTCCATCCGAAACTACGGGGGGAGTATCCGTAGAGCCATTTAGTTGTCCCCTCTGGAGGGCGGCCGTAGGAGGGAAGAATTCACTTCCCGGAGCCTCTGGGAAAAGCCCTTCAACCACTCGGTCTAGGACAGCAGGTTGCAGCGTGCTGGTTATGGGTGGGGCCCAGGGGCGGAGCTTTTGCCGCGCCAACCTGTATGGCCGACCCCATGGGTCTTGTTCCAGCGTCTCCAGTAGCTGTCGCCAGGACTGCGCTTTAGCCTCAGTAATGGCCAAACGCAGGGCCTTCGACACCTCTCTGTAGGCAGCGTAGAGAGCATCGGACTCGGCTGCCTCCTGATGCCTCCTCCTCCGATATCTTTGGTACTGCCTACGCCTTGCCATACATGTGCGACGAATTTCAGCAATTTCCTCCGACCACCAGTAGACCTGGCGCTTGGACGGAGGTGCCTTCATGCGAGGCATTGACGCGTCACAAATTTGTGTCATTGCCTTGCACAGTTCGTCAGCCACTGCATCCAAATCTGCTGACTCGGGAGGTGGAACATTCCACGACTGAACAATGGCCGCCTCCTGTAACAGCTCCTTGTTCAATCGCTTGAGAGCCCACCGCGGTCCAGACACAGGTGTCCTCTGCCAATCTAATCCTGTTTGGGACAGAGAAATGTTGAATCGAATATACCGGTGGTCGGAGAGGGTCTCCTCATTGACCAACACCTCCCAGTCCCAAATCTGCCGCGCAAGCTCAGGAGTGGCAAAGCTCACATCGATCACTGATCCACCATGTTGTCTTACACATGTCTGCGCAGTTCCTTTGTTGAGGATGCATAGACCCGTCTCTGACAACCACTCTACAACTGATCTTCCCCGAGCGTCAGTCATCGGCGATCCCCACGCCGTTGATTTGGCGTTAAGATCTCCGAGGACGACAACAGGCAAAGGACGACTCCGTCCAATTAATGTCCCTAGCTCTCCAAGGAGCGATTCCAACTCGTGGAGGGGTTTGTTGGGGGAGTGATAGACTCCAGCTACAACCATTTGCCCAACTCGGGCCGCAACAAACCCTCTACCTTTCGCAAGTCCTTCAATTATTGGGGCCTGTGTCGACGATTGCGTGGTTACTGCAACCAAGCCATCAAGGTCCCCGACCCAGTTATGCCTGAGTGGGACCTCGTACGGCTCTGTAATCACAGCAATCTGAATCGACCGCTCTGCCAGGCATTGGAGTAAGAGATCCTGAGCCCGGGCAGAGTGGTTGATGTTCGCCTGGAGGAATCTTATTGCCATTTTAACTGACTTCCATTGTATCCGCCTGCTCCGCGCTAGAGCGAATCGGCTGTGACTTGGCGTTTGCCTCAGTCACAGCTGGTTTCCGCTTGGCCTCTTTCTTGGACGGGGGCTTGGCGCATGCCTTGCCCCCGCAGAGGTGATCCGCAGGTTTATCCACAGCTGCACATAGAGTGCAGTGGGGGGCGGCGGAACAATCGCGAGCCATGTGGCCCTTTTGACCGCAGCGATGGCAGTCATTACTGCGGTCTACTTCTGACTTGCATTGGACCCCGACATGACCCAATGCAAAGCACCTGTAGCAGCGGCGAGGCCTGGCGTCGAGGGTGCGGACCTGCGCCGCTACCCATCCGACAAGCACACGGCTGCCAATCTTTTGTGCGGCCTCCAGGGGACAGCGGACAAAAGCAGTGCCCATTCCTGCTGGTCCCTTCCTGATATCGCCGACTTTTAACGCTGCTAGAGCGCATCCTCCAGTTTTGGCGAGAGCTTCGGCCAGTTCTTGAGGGCAAACTGAGTCGTCCAGGCCACTCACCCGCAAGTCTGCAGTGACGACTGGCCGGGACACTCGTATTTCCTCCACTTCCTGGAATACCTCCCTGAGCTTATCGGCCAGGGAGTCTGCCTTTTGGTCCTTCTCGGTGCCAGGAACCTCTAGGATCCGAGCCCCTGTAGCCGCGGTCCTCATTCTCAAGGGAGGAACCCCGAGAGCCTCGAGGTCGATCCGACCCTTGGCCTCTGCCAGCACTTTGGCATACGTTATCCCTTTTCCCGCCGCTTCCGGCTGCAGGGTAATAACGACGGCTGCAGTGCGTGGTGGGCGAGGTTTGGCCACTCTCTTCTCGGACTTCGAAGCCTTTGACTTCTGGGCCTGGCCACGCCCAGGAGGGTTGGACCTTGATTTGACTGCCCCAGCTGCTTTGCTCTTTTTGGCGCCCCTCTTAACCACAGTTACCCAAGACTCTTGCACTGGAGTAGTTGGGTGGAGCTCCATTGGCTTGGAGATGGGCTCCGCTTCTACGAGGGTGGCGCTAGGCGGGACCGCCTTTCCCTTGCCTTTCTTTTCTCTCCCAGTTTTCCCAGTTTTGGGGACCGGCTCTCCAGATGTAGAAGGCGCAAGAGGGGCCGTACTGGCCGTGGCTGCTCTTGACACCTCTTTCTCCCGGCGTCTGTCGGCGGCTAGAGGTGGCCTTAGGCAACCTAACCTAACCTTTTTTTTTTTTTTTTTATATGGGGAAATGCCTTTACGCATTCCCGCTCGCTTCGGGGGAAGCAAGCGGGATATGTCGGGCTAGACGCTATTAAAACAATAGTTATAGCCCGCGCGCCACTACCGACTAAAACCCCATAGTGTTCCTTCTATCGTAGCAACGAGCGGGGGGAGCGGGTCCGTTTTCACATTCTCCGCCACCCCCGTTCATGCTGGTGTCCGCTGCGTCGGTTCAGCGGACCCACCTCTGGAAGGATTGATGCCCTCCAATAAAAAACTCCTCAACAAATGTAAAAAGATAACATATGTAAAAAATAACAAAAGTAAAAATAACAACAAGGGAGGTGCCCGGGAACACTTGGGCACCTACACCTCACGAGGGCCTATGTTGCGGAACGCCGGACGCCCCCGCATCCAACGCCCCAGGCCCTCCAAGCGGAGACGGAGTGCGAGCTCGATTAGCTCGCCTCCGTGTCCGCGCTCTCCGGAGCGGAAGAGAGAGAGGATCTTTCTCTCTCTCCCGCTCTTCTTCCTCCCTTCGTGAGATGATTGTCTCGCAAAAGGCAACCATCTCATTCCATGACCTTTCGTCGTCAACCATCTTAGGTATGATGTTCGACAGCGAAAGATCTACTCCCATGACTGCGACCAAAGAACGCCGCGCTTCCTCCTCACCAGGGCATTCCTCCAGCGCATGTTGGGCGGTGTCCTCTACACAGCCACAACTGTGGCATACCGGGGTCACCTCCCTCTTGGCTACGTTACACAGGTACCTCCCGAAACAACCGTGTCCCGAGAGTACCTGTGTAAGCCGATAGGTCAGCGCTCCATGTTTTCGCTGGACCCACTCTGCCAGTACAGGCCGTACAGCATTAAGGAGCCTGAGAGCTCCAGTTCCCCTCTGTACAGGCCCCGTGAGAAGCCGTTCTCTCCAGGCACTCAAGGCCTCTGACCTTGCATCTCGCCGCCAGCTAACCACCTCCTGTGGTAGTGGGCGGAGGTCTTGCTCTCGCGCTCTTAAATTGCGCTTGTAAACATCTGCAAGAACGTTAGCCTCTAGGTCCCATGGAAGGGATCCGGCGAGCACGCAGGCAACCTCATGCGAGAGCGTGCGATAACCTCTGCATATTCTGATGGCCATGACCCTCTGTGCTCTAAGAAGAACGGCGGTCTCCCGAGAGTTGAGGGATCCGGCCCAAATGGGGGACCCGTATAAGGCCATTGATCTTACCACCGCCATGTAAAGGTGGCGGCAGCTCCCCTTTACACCTCCAAGATTCGGGAGGAGTCGGCTCAACGCCACAGCGGTCCCCATGAGTTTGGGGGCCAGGCGCGCCAAGTGCTCTCCGAATCTCCATTTGCTGTCGAGCACGACGCCAAGATATTTCAACGTCGACCCGACAGCAATTGGCATACCACCAACCACAATATTGGAGCCTGAAGGAGGCCCTGACCGAGGACCATGAAAACAAATGGCCTCGGATTTATTAAGGGCCACTTCCAGGCCCAGCCGCCGGATTCTGGCCACAACCGCTGCGACTCCAGCCGTAGCCAGGATCGAAGCCTCTCTGAAGTTCTTTCCCCGGGCGGTGACCAACGTGTCGTCGGCATAACAAACGACGCCAACGCCACGGAGGTTAGCGCCCCGAAGAACCCAGTCATACCCTATGTTCCACAGGAGAGGGCCCAAGGCTGACCCCTGCGGAACGCCACGTGTCATGGGACACCGTCCTTCTCCGTGCTTCGTTGGGAAGACGACCTCTCTGTCAGAGAGATAATCCCCAACAAGACGCAGGAGATAATCGGGTACTTTGTGGTACCTCAATCCCTCCAGGATCGTGCTCCACGGCAGCGTATTAAAAGCATTGGCGATGTCTAAAGACACCGCCAACATAACGCCGCCACTGGAGCACGCTTCTCCGTAGAGCTCGCGTAAGCATGATAATGCGTCCAACGTTGAGCGACCTCTGCGGAATCCAAACTGTGTACTAGCTAAGTCCGGGCCAATCCTCTCCAGATGGTCAACGAGGCGGGAAACAATGATACGCTCCAGCATCTTCCCCGCCTCGTCAAGCAGCACAATCGGGCGATAGCCCGCTGGCTGATCTGCTGGGCGCCCCTCTTTACGAAGGAGGACAAGCTTGCCCCGTTTCCATCTCTTTGGAAATCTCCCCTCCTGCAAGCAGCGGTCAAACAGTGCCCTCAACCGGGAATCCAGGGCATCCTGGGCAAGGGCCCATGCACGACCGGGTATGCCGTCAGGTCCAGGCGCCGTGTTTCTCGCCTTCATACGAAGCACAGCGGCACCCAGTTCTCCATCCGTGATCGCAAGAGGAGTACAGGGAGAGCTACCTTGCACCCCATTACTGTGCGCTACCGTGGTCGGAGGGAAAAAATCACTCGAAGATGCGCCAGGGAATAGTCCCTCCACCACCCGCTGTAGAACTGCAGGTTCAAGCGTGCTAGTGATGGGCGGAGCCCAGGGGCGGAGCTTCTGTCGCGCCAATCGATATGGCCGACCCCATGGATCAACCTCCAGCGTCTCCAACAGTTGCTGCCAAGCTTGCGCCTTGGATTCGCCGATTGCCACGCGGAGGGACTTAAAAGACTCTCTATAGGCAGCGTAGAGAGACTCTGTCTCATCTGCCTCTTGATGCCTCCTCCTCCGGTACCTCTGGTACTGCCGGCGCCTCGCTAAGCATTGGCGACGTAGCTGGGCAATTTCCTCCGTCCACCAGTAAACCTGGCGTTTGGACGGAGGTGCCCGTGCACGAGGCATAGATGCGTCGCAAACGTGCGTCATAGCTTCGCATAGTTTGTCAGCTTCGTCATCTAAGTCTGATGGCTCAGAAGGTGGGGCGTTCCACGCCTGAACGATAGCCGCCTCCTGCAGCAGTTCCAAATTCAGCCGTTTGAGGACCCACCGTGGCCCAGATTCAGTTGGCCTCCGTCTGTCGAGATCTGTTTGTGACAAGGAGATGCTGAACCGTATGTAACGGTGGTCGGAGAGTGTCTCCTCATCTAGCACCTCCCAGTCCCTAACCTGACGAGCAATCTCAGGGGTGGCCAAGGTCACATCAATCACTGACCCACCCAGCTGACGTATGCACGTCTGCACCGATCCTCTGTTGAGAACGCACAGACCAACCTCCGCCAGCCACTCGGCCACCGTTCTTCCCCGTGTGTCAGTCGTCGAGGATCCCCACGCCGGGGATTTGGCGTTGAGATCTCCGAGAACAACAACGGGTAGAGGACGACTTCGGCCGATCAGAATTCCCAGCTCTCCAAGTAGAGACTCCAGCTCGTGGAGAGGTGCGTTGGGAGAGTGGTATACCCCAACTACAACCATTTGGCCAACTCGAGCCGCAACAAACCCTCTACCTCTCGCAACTCCTTCGAGTGCTGGGGAGTGTGCCGGCGACTGCGTGGTTATTGCAACCAAGCCATCGAGGTCACCGACCCAGTCAGGTCTGGGTGGGACCACGTATGGCTCGGCGACTACTGCAACCTGAATCGACCACTCCGCCAAGCTTTGGAGTAAAAGATCCTGAGCCCGCATAGAGTGGTTGATGTTCGCCTGGAGGAATTTTAAAACCATCCTAGCTAACCTCCATGCAATTCACCTGCTCCACTACGGAGCGAGTCGGCTGAGACTTGGCACTGGCCTCAGTCTTAGCCGATTTCCTTCTCGCCCCTGTCTTAGACGGGGGCTTGGCACATGCCTTGCCCCCGGAGAGGTGAGCCGCCGGTTTACCCGCATCTGCACATAAAGTACAGTGAGGGGCGGCGGTACAGTCGCTGGCTTTATGGCCGGGTTGACCGCAACGATAGCAATCCTTGCTACGGTCAACATCCGACTTGCACTGTGCCCAAACGTGACCCGTCGCTAGACATCTGAAGCAACGGCGAGGCCTGGCATCGAGGATGCGAACCTGCGCCGCTACCCATCCGACCAGCAGACGGTTCCCAATTTTTTGGGCAGCTTCAACGGGGCAGCGAACAAAGGCCGTGCCCATTCCGGCCTGGCCCTTTCTTATGGCTCCAACCTTGATGGTATCTACCGCGCATGTACCAACTTTGGCGATAGCCTCCACCAGCTCTTCGGGGGTGACAGAGTCATCCAGGCCACTTACACGCAGATCTGCCGAGATTACTGGCCTGGATACTCGCACCTCTTCCACTTCTTGGAACACCTCCTTAAGCTTTGCAGCCAGAGAGTCCGCCTTCCCCCCCTTCTCGACTCCGGCGACCTCAAGGATACGGGCTCCTGTGGCTGCAGTCCTCATCCTCAAAGGAGGCACTCCAAGGGTCCCAAGGTCTATGCGGGACTTGGCTTCCGCCAGCACCTTTGCATAGGTGATGCCTTTACCGGCTGCTTCCGGCTGAAGCGTGATCACCACCGCTGCAGTGCGTGGGGGGCGGAGTTTAGCCCCTTTCTTCTCGGGTTTCGAGGTTTTCGGCTCCGAGGCTCTTTTGGGAGCGGATGACCTCGACTTACCCGTATCGACCGACTTGCCCTTTTTGGCGCCACGCTTAACGACCGTTACCCACGTCTCTTGCGATGGAGCAGACGGGCGGGGGTCCGGTCGTATGGAGGCGGGCTCTACCTCTGCAGTGGTTGCAGAAACGGCCTTCCCCTTACTCCTTTTCCCTTTTCCAATTTTCCCAGTTTTGGGTTCTGGACCTTGGGAGGTAGGGTGCACAGGCGGGCCCAACGCCGACGTGCTGGCCACAGCCGACTTTGGAGCCGCTTCAGCTCTCCTTCTGTCAGCGGCCAAAGGTGGCCTGAGACGCTTCTCAGGGAGTAGTCTCTCTTCTAGTCCCTCAAAGCGGGCACTAATCATGGTGCCCACCTGCACCATGACTGTCCGCATAACATCCTCAAGGGCTGGAGCCTGCATTGGAGCAGGAACTGGTGTTGACGTCACACCCACAGTCCTCAGTTCTTCTAACTCACGGCGAAGCTGTTTGAGCTCCTCCGTAAGCTGCTTGTTAGCGTTGACCAACAAGGCCATCTCCTCAGGCATCGTACGTGCCCGTGTTACCTCGAAGGAGGCCTTAATAACCTCAGCAGCCTCCTTCAGGGCCCTCACGTATGTGCCCTTGAGGTTCTTGGACTTCGTAGCAATTTTCGATATGGTGTCTACGGAGTCCATCACCATTATTTCTACTTGAGCCGCGTCGCGGTTCTCCATCCCGGGCGCAGCCGCCGACTGAGCCTTCTTGAAGAAGGCTTTTGTAGCCACTTGTTTCTGTTGCAGCTCCTCCGCCAATTCCCTCTCGGCAATGAGGCGCAATTCCTCCTCCCGGGCTTGGTTCAGTTCGGCCTTAGCTTGCGCCAGACCGACGTATTGCCCAGTGGTGGGCGGGCGTCCACGCCCTCGACGAGCATGAGAGACTTTGGGCAACGGCGAGGCGTCGTCCGAAAAGTCTCCCTCCTCTTCGCTCCTCAGGCGTTTACGCCATACACCAGGCGATGATCTCCTAGAAGTCACCGACGCAAAACTCACGTCGGAGTCAGACTCCGATAGATCTACGCATTTCGACCTTGCAATAAGGTCATCGTCCTCAGACATTCTCTCCAGCAAGACTACGGCCCTGCCTATCTTCCTCTCATCTACTACGTTTTTTGCGCATAGCGCCTCCTCCCTTTCTTCGGTTTGTTTGTTTTTTAATAAATCCATAACAGTTCCCACGAGTATGGGGGATATAAAATGTCCACCCGGTTGGTGCCCCCTGTAACCGGGTAAGCCTAACGTAACCCGCAAGGAGATTCGGCCGGTACTCCCGCGGGGACCGCGCTTGGAACTGTGCTCCCCCACAGCCATGAACACCCCATCGCCACGCGTCGCAGCTTAGGGTGGGGGTAATTTTTTAGAGAGGTTTTCTTCCTCGCGGCCCGGGCGGTAAAGCCAAGGCCCTCGGCCCCCCATCAAGACACGAGACGTGATCCGCACCTAACAGGGGGGTTACGATTTGTGGACGGTGGCCCGAAGGCCTGTCCGGAGGCAGGGTTAGTGCACACCGAACCCGTCCCGCTCGCATCGCCGCTACTCAGCATATGGCTGAGACGCCGACCAAGCTCCACCTACATAGCCATTACTGGCTCCTCCGGTTTGCCCGACAGGGTAGCCGAGTTGACCAGCCCTGCCGCGCCGCAGACCTTGCAGGCCCGCCATCCCACGACTCGAAAGTCCGCTGAGCCCTGAAAAGGGCTCCGGAAGGTGTCCCACTGGACCCTAACCCAACTATTTATGAGCCCTGAAAAGGGCTACTCTACAGTCCCACTGGACTACCTCCTCTGGAGCAAACGTCATCCGCTGTGCCCAATAGGGGACACGCGGAGAGGCCCTACTCCAAACCCGACTACCCCACCCAACAACTAAATCCCCCCCAAACCCACACGCGGCGCCTGGTGGTTTCAGTAACGCCCCGCCTCTGAAGGAGGCGAGACTAATAGGCATGGTGAACCTCGGAAAGGATCTCCACCAGACTTGCCTTGAGGATCGTCACGACCTGCGCTACCCTCAAGACCTCACCCCCTATCCATCACGGGATGGATAGGTAGGCCTGGACTTATCCAATGCGCCGAACAGCCGTTAGGCTGCCGCTGGAGTCTCGGAACGCTCCATTAATGGATAAACCCAGACCCGCCCAACCTAACCTAACCTAACCTAACCTAACCTTTTTTTTTTTTTTTTTTTTTTTTATATGGGGAAATGCCTTTACGCATTCCCGCTCGCTTCGGGGGAAGCAAGCGGGATATGTCGGGCTAGACGCTATTAAAACAATAGTTACAGCCCGCGCGCCACTACCGACTAAAACCCCATAGTGTTCCGTCTCTGTAGCAACAAACGGGGGGGAGCGGGTCCGTTTTCACATTCTCCGCCACCCCCGTTCATGCTGGTGTCCGCTGCGTCGGTTCAGCGGACCCACCTCTGGAAGAATTGATGTCCTCCAATAAAACTCCTCAACAAATGTAAAAATAACAAGTGTAAAAAAATAACAAATGTAAAAAAATAACAAATGTAAAAATAACAACAAGGGAGGTGCCCGGGAACACTTGGGCACCTACACCTCACGAGGGTCTATGTTGCGGAACGCCGGACGCCCCCGCATCCAACGCCCCAGGCCCTCCAAGCGGAGACGGGGTGCGAGCTCGGTTAGCTCGCCTCCGTGTCCGTGCTCTCCGGAGCGGAAGAGAGAGAGGATCTTTCTCTCTCTCCCGCTCTTCTTCTTCCCTTCGCGAAATCACCGTTTCGCAGAAGGCGATCACTGCGCTCCAAGACCTTTCATCATCAACCATCTTTGAAATGATGGTTGACAAGGAAAGGTCCATACCCACTACTGCAATTAATGCATGCCGCGGATCCTCCTCACCAGGACACTCTTCCAACGCATGTTGGGCGGTGTCTTCTGCGCAGCCACAACTGTGGCACACTGGGGTCGCCTCCCTTTTGGCTACGTTACACAGGTACCTCCCGAAACAACCGTGTCCCGAGAGTACCTGTGTAAGCCGATAAGTCAGCGCACCGTGTTTCCGCTGTACCCACTCCAAAAGTACAGGCTGTATTGCCTGCAAGAGCCTGATAGCTCCAGCTCCCCTCTGTGCAGGTCCCGTGAGAAGCCGTTCTCTCCAGGCACTCAAGGCCACTGACCTGGCATCTCGCCGCCAGCTAACCACCTCCTGTGGTAATGGACGGAGGTCCTGTTCACGGCCCCTCACTAAGCGAATGTACACGTCTGCCAGGATGTCGGCTTCCAAGTCCCATGGAAGGGATCCGGCTATGACGCAGGCCACCTCGTGCGAGAGCGTGCGATATCCTCTGCACACTCTCACAGCCATCACCCTTTGCGCCCTGTGGAGCAAGGCTGTCTCTCGGGAGTTTAGGGTCCCAGCCCATATAGGGGCACCATACAGGGCCATCGATCTCACCACCGCCATGTAAAGGTGGCGGCAGCTCGAATTTCCCCCTCCGAGATTAGGGAGAAGACGACTCAGTGCAGCAGCGGTCCCCATGAGTTTGGGTGACAAACGCTGCAGGTGTTCTCCGAACCTCCACCTGCTGTCGAGCACAACACCGAGGTATTTAAGCGTCGACCCGACAGCTATTGGCGTACCGCCCACCACGATGTTGGAGCCTGCAGGAGGCCCTAACCGAGGACCATGAAAACAGATGGCCTCGGATTTACGAAGAGCCACCTCCAGGCCCAGCCGCCGGACTCTGGCCACGACCGCTGCGACTCCGGCCGTAGCCAGTATCGACGCCTCTCTGTAGGTCTTCCCCCGAGCGGTGACCAGTGTGTCGTCGGCATAACAAATGATGCCGACGCCACGGAGGTTAGCGCCCCGGAGGACCCAGTCATATCCGACGTTCCACAGGAGAGGGCCTAAAGCGGACCCCTGCGGAACACCACGCGTCATGGGACATCTTCCCTCACCTTCTCTCGTTGGGAAGACTACCTCTCTGTCGGAGAGATAATCCCCAACAAGCTTTTGGAGGTACTGAGGCACACAGTGGTACCTCAGTCCCTCCAATATCGTGCTCCACGGCAGCGTATTAAAAGCATTGGCGATGTCTAAAGACACCGCCAACATAACGCCGCCACTGGAGCACGCCTCCTCGTAGAGGTTGCGCAAGCAGGAAATTGCGTCCAGGGTCGAGCGACCTCTACGGAACCCAAACTGGACATTGGCTAGGTCCGGCCCGACACCCTCGAGATGTTCGACGAGGCGGGCAGCGACAACACGCTCCAACATCTTCCCAGCCTCGTCCAGCAGTACGATCGGGCGGTATCCCGCTGGTTCGTCCGACGGGCGCCCGTTCTTACGGAGGAGGACAAGTCTGCCCCGTTTCCACCGTTTCGGGAATCTCCCCTCCCGCAGGCAGCGGTCAAAGAGGGCCTTCAGGCGTGTATCCAGCGCATCTTGAGCGAGAGCCCACGCACGACCAGGTATGCCATCGGGTCCTGGCGCCGTGTTCCTCGCCTTCATACGGAGTATGGCTGCACCCAGCTCACCGTCGGTTACTGGAGGGGGAGTGTCTCCCTCCACCTCTGCAAAACCTACCCTCTGTGGAATCACTGAGGCGGGAGGGAAGAATTCCCCTCCAGGAGCACCTGGGAACAGTCCCTCGACCACCCGTCGCAGGACTTCAGGCTGCAACGTGCTGGAGGCAGGTGGAGACCAGGGGCGGAGCTTTTGCCGCGCCAACCTGTACGGCCGACCCCATGGGTCATGCTCCAATGTCTCCAGCAATTGGCGCCATGCTTGTGCCTTGGCCTCGCCGATGGCAAAGCGAAGAGCCTTAGACGCCTCTCTGTATGCAGCGTACAGGGCTTCCAGCTGAGCTGCTTCCTGACGCCTCCTCCTCCGGTATCTCTGGTACTGCCGGCGTCTCGTCACGCATTGTTGACGGATCTCACCAATTTCGGCCGACCACCAGTAGACCTGGCGCTTGGGTGGAGGTGCCCGTGCGCGAGGCATTGCTGCATCGCAGACGCGCATCATCGCCGCACACAATTCGTCGGCCTCTGCGTCCAACTCTACCGGCTCGGACGGTGAGGCATTCCACGCCTGAACAATTGCCGCCTCCTGCAGCAGGTCTAGGTTCAGACGTTTAAGGACCCACCGTGGCCCTGTTTCAGGTAACCTCTGCCTAATCTGTTCTGCTTGAGACACAGATATGCTGAACCGGATGTAGCGGTGGTCGGATAGGGTCTCTTCATCCACTAACACCTTCCAGTCCCGGATCCGACGTGCCACTTCAGGGGTGGCGAAGGTCACATCGACCACCGACCCACCCAGCTGACGCACGCACGTCTGCACCGACCCTCTATTGAGGACGCACAGGCCGATCTCCGCAAGCCACTCAGCGACTATTCTTCCCCGAGCGTCAGTCGTCGGGGATCCCCACGCCGAGGATTTGGCGTTGAGGTCTCCGAGGACAACGACAGGCAGAGGACGACTCCGGCCAACCAATATTCCCAGCTCATCGAGGAGGGTTTCGAGCTCGTGGAGAGGAGCATTGGGGGAGTGATACACCCCAACGACAACCATATGTCCAGCTCGCGCTGCAACATACCCTCTACCTCTCCCGACTTCTTCTAAAGATGGCGTCTGCATTGGTGATTGCGTGGTGATTGCGACCACGCCGCACAGATCCCCTATCCAATCTGACCGGGGTGGAACCCGGTACGGCTCTGCAATCACGCCGACCTGGATCGACCGCTCTGCCAGGCACTGGAGTAAAAGGTCCTGGGCCCGGGCAGAGTGGTTGATATTCGCCTGGAGGAATGTTACAGCCATACTAGCTTTCCTCCATGCGATCCGCCTGCTCCGTTTCAGGGTGAGTCGGCTGTGACTTGGCGTTGGCCTCAGTCACAGCTGACCTCCGCTTGGCCCCTTTCTTAGTCGGGGGCTTGGCGCATGCCTTGCCCCCGAAGAGGTGGTCCGCAGGTTTACCCGCTGCTGTACAAAGAGGGCAGCGGGGGGCGGCAGAACATTCGCTGGCCATGTGGCCCTGTTGACCGCAGCGGTAACAATCCTTGCTGCGATCAACCTCCGACTTGCACTGGGCCCCTAAGTGACCCAATTCGAAGCACCTGTAGCATCGACGAGGCCTAGCATCAAGGATGCGAACCTGCGCCGATACCCATCCGACTAGAAGTCGGTTGCCATTACCCGCAATCTTTTTTGCAGCCTCCATGGGGCAGCGGACAAATGCGGTGCCCATTCCCGCTTGTCCTTTTTTAATTGCTCCGGCTTTGATTGCTTGTGGAGAGCATCCACCAGCTTTGGCAAGAGCCTCCACTAGCTCTTCGGGGCTTATGGAGTCATCCAGACCGCTCACCCTCAAGTCTGTTGAGATGACCGGCCTGGACACTCGTACATCCTCTACGTCTTGGAATACCTCCTTGAGCTTTGCAGCCAAGGAGTCCGCTTTTCCTGCCTTCTCAGAACCCGCGATCTCGAGGATTCGTGCACCGTTAGCCGCAGTCCTAATTCTTAGAGGTGGCACCCCTAGGGCTCCAAGGTCTATACGGCCCTTCGCCTCCGCCAGCACCTTGGCATAGGTTATGCCTCTCTCCGCGGCCTCCGGCTGCAGGGCGATAACTACAGCTGCAGTGCTAGGAAGGCGGAGTTTCGCAGCCTTATTCTCCGTCTTTTTTGAAGTGGCCTGGGACCTTCGGACTTCATCTCTCTCGGGTGGGAAGGACCTAGCTTTTGTTCTGCTAGGTGCCTTGCTCGTTTTTGAGCCCCGCTTAACCACCGTTACCCACGTCTCTTTCAACGGAGCTGACGGGCGTATCTCTGGCTGCTCAGAGTCCAGCTCAACCTCGGCAGAGCCGGCAGCAGCAGGAATCGTTTTTCCTTTACCTTTCTTCGCCCCCTTTTTAGGTTTCACCTTTTTGGGTTCCAGCCTTCTGGAGGTAGAAGGCGCAGGCGTTACTGACGCCAAACTACTGGTCGTAGCTGACACCAACGCAGCTTCTTCTCTCCGTCTATCAGCAGCCAGAGGCGGCCTGAGACGTTTCTCCGGGAGTAGTCTCTCCTCCAGACCCTCGAACCGTGCGTTAATCATGGTGCCCACCTGTACCATGACTTTTTGCAGGACTACGTCCAGGGCTGGGGCCTGGATTGGAGCTGGAGCAGGAGCTGGGTGAGCCTGAGCAGCACGCAGCTCTTCCATTTCCCGGCGAAGTTGTTTCAACTCCCCAGTCAGCTGTTGGTTGGCTTTTACCAATAAAGCCATCTCCTCTGGCATCGAACGCGCCCGTGACTCTTGAAAGGAGGCCTTGATAATTTCTGCAGCTTCCTTCAGAGCCCGAACGTACGTGCCCTTCAAGTTTTTGGACTTCGTGGCTATCTTAGCTATAGTGTTCACGGAGTCCATCACCATGGTTTCTAATTGGGCCGCATCGCGGCCCTCCACCTCAGGCATAGCAGACGACTGCGATCTTTTAAGATACGCACTTGTCGTCGCTTGCTTTCTTCGCATCTCCTCTGCGAATTCTTGCTCGGCGATAAGCCTGAGCTCTTCTTCTCTGGCCTTATTCAGCTCCGCTTTGGCTTTTGCGAGCCCTACGTACTCTCCAGTACTTGGGGGACGTCCACGCCCACGCCGAGCCGCAGAAACCTTCGGCAACGGCGAGGCATCGTCCGAGCTGTTCTCCTCTTCCCCACTTCGGGGTCGTTTTCTCCACAAGCTGGAAGTCGACTTCTCCGAAACCACCGACTCAAAACTCACGTCAGAGTCTGACTCTGACAGGTTTACACACCTCGACCTTGCAAGGTCATCGTCTGAAAGTCTATCTAGTAAGACAACGGCCTTCCCAGATTTTCTCCCATCTAACATCTTTTTTGCGCATAGCGCCTCCTCCCTTTCTTCGGTTTTGTTTTTTGTTTTTAAAGTTTCCATTTTTATTCCCACGAGTAGTGGCCGAAATAATGGTCCACCCCGGTAACGGCCATCCCAAGGTAACGGTACATACTGACGGAGGTCCCGTGGTATCCGCAGGGTGTTAACGTGTTTTCCTTCACGGGTTTAACTCGGGTTTTCCTTCCCGCAGGCCGGCCAATTAAGGCAAGCCCGCCATCGACACCGCCATGCCGCGACGTACCCCCTTATGCCACAACGGGGGTCGTTGAAGACAACACAGCAGTATCGGAGAGAGAAATGGCACAGTTTCTCCCAATGACGGTGGCAAGGATGCCTGCCCAACGGTAGTGTAAGTACACGTCAGGCCCGTCTACTATCCACCTCTACGGTGACAGAACACCGTGACAACGTTGCCCGACAGGGTGGCCGAGTTGACCGTTCCCTGCCGCGCCGCAGGCCTTGCAGGCCCGCCATCCCACGACTCGAAAGTCCGCTGAGCCCTGAAAAGGGCTCCGGAAGGTGTCCTTCTGGACCCTACCCCAACGATTATGAGCCCTGAAAAGGGCTACTCTACAGTCCCACTGGACTTTGCCGCCTCTGTAGTGCCATCCATCCGCTGTGCCCAATAGGGGACACGCGGAGAGGCCCAACTCCATTACCCCGACTACCCCACCCAACAACTAAATCCCCCCCAAACCCACACGCGGCGCCTGGTGGTTTCAGTAACGCCCCGCCTCTGAAGGAGGCGAGACTAATAGGCATGGTGAACCTCGGAAAGGATCTCCACCAGACTTGCCTTGAGGATCATCACGACCTGCGCTACCCTCAAGACCTCACCCCCTATCCATCACGGGATGGATAGGTAGGCCTGGACTTATCCAATGCGCCGAACAGCCGTTAGGCTGCCGCTGGAGTCTCGGAACGCTCCATTAATGGATAAACCCAGACCCGCCCAACCTAACCTAACCTAACCTAACCTAACCTAACCTAACCTAACCTAACCTAACCTAACCTAACCTAACCTTTTTTTTTTTTTTTTTTTTTTTTTTTTTTTTTTTTTTTTTTTTTTTTTTTTTTTTTTTTTTTTTTTTTTTTACAATAGGAAATGCGTTTATGCATACCTCCCGTATTTCGGGGAATACGGGAGGTTATGTGGGACTCGCCCTCCTTAACAGGAGGAAATACCCACTAAAACCTATTGGCGTTCCTTCGGGGCGCCTTGGAAACAAGGACAGCAGGTACGTTTTGTGACGACCTCCGCTGCCCTTGCAGCGCTTGTGCCCAATGATGGGCCCTTCAAAACTGAGACGTTGGTCTCCTTACTTCTTGAGCTGACGTGCTGGAACACACAACACGTCATTCCACTCAGGGGCTACACTTTATAGGTGACAGACTCCCCATGTCTGCCACCCAGTAGCCCAAATTAAGGGGGTAGACGGCGCTCGTGCGCCTCTCGCCTTCTCCCCATTCTTCTCCTTCTGATCGGGTTAGAGATATCTTCTTCTCTAACCCGCTCAGCTTCCTCTTTATTGCGCATAACACGCTCACAAAATGTTTGTACTGCTTCCCATGACCTCTGACTGCCAACCATTGCAGACACAACAGTTGGGAGTGAGAGGTCTGAACCCACCAATGCTACGAGCTCAGCCCGCAAATCGCCCCATTCTGGACATATAGCAAAGGTGTGCTCTGCTGTGTCCTCTACGCACCCGCACTGATGACATTCAGTGGTGGGTTCTCTCCTGGCGATATTGCACAAATACCTGCCAAAACAACCATGCCCTGACAGGATCTGCACCAATCGGAATGAGAGAACCCCATGCTTGCGACCCACCCAGCCATCGAGAACGGGTCGTATCGCCTGTATTGTTCGGTGGCCCGCACTAGGTGCCACTAAATTCTGCTTCCATTGCTGGAAAGCTGCCATCTGGTCTTCTTTCTTCCATCGCCTCTGTACCTCGGTGGGAGGAAACGTACCCTCAGCCTTATATGTGGCCATACGACGGTAAGATTTTGCCAACACTTGTGCATCGAGGTCCCAGGGAATGGTCCCGGCCATGACACACGCTGCTTCGTACGAGATCGTACGGTACCCTCTGATTGCCCTGACTGCAATGACTCTCTGCGGTCTTCGAAGGAGAGTTCTGTTATGGGCAGTCAGGGAGTCCACCCAGATTGGGGCACCGTACAGCGCCATCGACCGAACAACCCCAGTGTACAAGCGTCGACAACTATTGCTTGGTCCACCCAAGTTTGGAAGCAGTCCTCCTAGCGCTGATGCTGTCTTAATCAGTTTGGGAGCCAGTTGTTTGAAGTGCTCCCTAAAACTCCATCGGCCGTCGAGGACAAGTCCTAAATACTTCATCGTCGACCCGACGGCGATGGAGACACCGCCCACGATAAGACAAGCATCAGGCGGTGGCTTATTCCGGGGCCCGTGGAAACACAGAGCCTCGGATTTGTTTAGAGCCACTTTCAAACCAAGCCTTCTGATGCGACCCACTACCTGAGCAACTCCTGCTGTTGCCAGAACAGACACCGCCCTGAAATTGGCCCCACGTGCTATGACCAATGTGTCGTCCGCATAGCAGACGAGACTGATGCCTTTCAAATTTGCGCCACGCAGAACTGAGTCATACCCTATGTTCCACAGGAGTGGCCCTAAAACCGACCCCTGCGGGACACCGCGCGACACCTCCTGCCTACTCCATCCTTCTTGCCCGGGATACGAAATGTACCTCTCCGAGAGATACGCATCGACAATCTGGCGAAGGTAGAGGGGTACCCGATGGTAAAGTAGCGCCTCCCTTATACAGTTCCAGGGGAGGGTATTAAAGGCATTGGCGATATCTAGAGACACCGCCAAGGCAACCTCTCCCCGGGACACGGCTCCTTCCGCTAGGGCCCTCACCCGTGATATCGCATCCACGGTGGACCTGCCCCTGCGGAAGCCGTACTGGCTGTCAGCCAAGTTAGGGCCAACATTCTCCAAGTGCGCAACTAGGCGGTAAGCGATGACGCGTTCGAAGAGCTTGCCCGCTTCATCGAGGAGCACAATAGGCCGGTATGCCGACGGCGAATCAGTGGGACGCCCATCCTTCCTCAACAGGACCAGTTTCCCAGTTTTCCACCTACGGGGAAAAATACCCTGCTGGAGGCACGCGTTTAGTACGTCCTTAAATCGTTCCTCAAGTGCCTCATTGATGGTCAGCACCAGAGCTCGCCCGGGGATCCCATCGGGACCTGGGGCCGTGTTCTTGGCCCGCAGACGCATTACAGCCGCTCCCAGTTCCCCATCAGAGACATGGGGTACATCGTCCTCATTTCTCTGTCCTTCAGAGATCTGCGCCGATGCCGGTTGTGTATCCTCTGCTCTCGGGAAAAGAGTAGCCACTACTTCCTCCAGGAATTGTGGCTGGAGACTCTGTGTGAGCGGAGGGGCCCAGGTGCGGAGTTTGCTCCGGACCATTTTATAGGGCCTTCCCCAAGGGTCGTTATTCAGAGTCTCCAGCATTTCGTTCCAGCTATTTGATTTGGCCTCCGTGATAGCGATCTTGAGGGATTTAGCCGCGTCTCTGTATAATGCATAGAGCTCGGCCTCCCTCTCAAGATCTCTTTGCCTTCTTCGGCGGTAGTGGGTATACTGGCGCCTCGCTGCAACGCATGCCTGTCGAAGCGCGGCAATCTCCGCCGACCACCAGTACACTCTCCGTCGAGGCGGTAGTGGTTTGCATCTGGGCATGGACGCGTCGCACACCTGCGACACAGATTTGCAGAACCATTCCGCCTCTTCTTCGGCCTCCAGTGGCCCTTCTGGTCTTGGGAGCCATGATTGGACAAGAGCAGCCTCGATCAACACTTCCCTGTCCAGGCATTTGAGAGCCCAGCGTGGATTACCCCCGTTCGAGGACCGGTTCGGACTTCTCAGAATCCCAGAAGGAGGGGAGACATCAAACCGGATGTAACGATGATCCGACAATGTCTCCACCTCCTCCAGTACCTTCCAACCCTGGACACGGCGTGAAAGCACCGGGGTTGCGAACGTTATGTCCACAACGGAACCCCCCTGTTGTCGCACGCACGTGTTTGCCGTCCCTCGATTAAGCACTACGAGCCCAATCGCTACCGCCCACTCTTCAAGCATCTCACCACGTGCATCTGCAACGGCGGATCCCCACGTTGCAGACTTTGCATTGAAATCACCGGCAATCAGCACGTGGTGAGGGCGACTCCATGCAATCAGTGACTCGACCTCGCCCAGAAAAGCCTCGAATTCTGGAAGACTTCTGTTTGGCGAGAAGTACACGCCGATAATGGCTGTGTCTCCTATAACAGCCGCGACACATCCGTGACCCATTGCTACTTTCTCAATGGGCGGGGATCCAGCTGAAACCTGCGAGATCACGGCCACAGAGCCATCACGGTCCCCTACCCAATTGTCCCGAGTGGGAACATGATATGGCTCAGCGACCACTGCTATGTCTATCATCCACTCCGCCATGCTCTGCATCAGCAGATCCTGAGCCCTGGCGGAGTGATTAAGATTTGTTTGCAGTATTTTTGAGGCCATTAATGTACCTCCATATGATCCTCCGTTTCCCGCATCTGCGGGTCAGTGGGCTGAGGCTGGGCCTTAGCCGCAGCGAAAGCTCTTCTGCCATTCTTCTTTGGGGGTGGAGCACACGCTTTTGCCCCAATCCTGTGATCAGCGGGTTTGCCAGCCGCCGCACATAATGAACAGTGCGGTGCAGCTGAGCACTCTGCCGCCTTGTGCCCGGGTTGACAGCAGCAGTAGCAAAGGCTACTACGGTCGACTTCGGAGGTACACTTCACACCGACATGACCCGGTTGCAGACAGCGATAACATTTCAGGGGTTTTGGGGTCATCAGCTTAACACTGGCTGAGACCCACCCCACAAGGAGCCGGCCGCTGCTTACCACCTTTTTGGCTGCTGCCACTGGGCATTTCGTCACAGTAGCGCCGAGGCCTGTGAAGTTTCGACGGATTTCACCTGTCTTCACAGCCTCTACTGGGCATCCACCTATCTTGGCTACTGCCGCTGAAACTTCCTCCATTGTGACGGAGTCATCCAGGCCTGAGATGCGCAGTTCCGCACACTTGGTGGGCCTGGAGACGAGGATGTCCTCAGTATTGAGGACTTCTCTCAATTTCCCCGCCAGGGTGTCCGCCTTATCGCCACTGGTAGCGCCTGGCACCTCGAGTATGCGTGCTCCAGTGGCTGCTGTCCGGAATCTTAGAGACGGGATTCCCAGGCCAGCGAGGTCTATGTTTCGCTTTGCCTGGGCTATTACGTCGGCGTAGGACGCGCCTTTCTCTGCAGCCCCCGGTTTCAGGGCAATGACGATTGCTGCCGATGTGGGAACTCTAAGTTTGGCAGGTTTCTCCTTCCGCGATTGCTGGTTTCGCTGTGCAGGCTGTTTTTGTTGCTGGGGTCGCGTTACTTGCTTTCCCGCAGCTGCCTTCTTTTTACTCCCGCGTTTAGTGACCGTCACCCAGGCCTCATCCATGTTAGATGGGGCCGGAGGTAGCGGCTGAGACTCCCGTTGGGATGCCGATTGCACGGCTCCCTTTTTTCCCTTCTTTTTCTTCGTCTTCTCTTTTGGAGCCGCAGGTGCCGCGCGTGCGTGGCTGGGCCCAACAAAAACATCTCTTGATGTTCCTGGCTGCGGCTCCAGTTCGATGGAGGCCAAAGCCTTCCGCCTATCTGCAGCGAGCGGGGGACGAAGGCGCTTTTCGGGCAGAAGTCTGTCCTCGAAGGCTCCCATCCTCGCGTTCACCATGTTGCCCACTTCCAGCATGATGGCACGTGACCAGTCCTCAACCTGGGCCCCCTCCGGTGCTTTCTCTCTCGCGGTAGCGGTAGAAGAGCGGGGCACGGTAAGGTGGCTCACTTTTTCCTGGAGCTCCGCAAGTTGGTTGCGAAGCTCTGTTACTTCCTTCTGCAGGCGGTTGTTGGCCGCCTGCAGCTTCCGAGTCTCCTCCGTGGACGTCCTGTTTTGCAGCGTGTCCACTACCACTTTTATGGTGCTCGCTGAGTCCTTCAGAGCACGTTGGAAGGTGCCCTTAAGGTGGCTGGATTTAGTGGCCACCTTTTCAATCATGGCCACGCATTCCCGGGCCTTCTTGTTGAGGTCCGAAGCCGTGGCTGAGGCAACGTCACATTCTTCTTCGTCTTCCAGAGTCGAAGAACCTGAGAGACGCGTTGTCCGTCGGAACTTCTGGGCCATCTGAGCTACTTCTTGCTCGGCCCTCAGCTCCAACTCCTCGCGCTCTAACGCCAAGTATGCAGCTTTGGCCTTGGCCAAACCGATGTACTGGCCTGTAGTCGGCCTCCCCCTGCCTCTTTTGGCTGCACTGCCCGTAGCGACAGGGCTGGTGTATAATCCAGACGCACTGTCACTGTCGCTACCTTCCTCCCGAGACCTGTCCCGTTTGCCTGGGTTCCAGAACGGAGACAACACAGCTGGCATAGTCTCCATACTGCATGCCGAATCGTAGTCAGCTGACTTCCTCCCTGTCTCCTCACATGACAAAAACTCCTTGTCCCTTCCCTTTTCTTGACTTCTACTACTCACGTCAAGCCTCTCGACCAATACTCTGGCCTTACCAATCTTGTCCTGTTCCACCGCTAAAGCGGCCTTCGATCGCGTAGAAACGCGCTCCTTACTCCCCTCTTCCATAACGTCATCATTTTTTGTGTTTATGTTAGTAATTTCCATATTGAATCCCACGAGTATGGGGGATATAAAAGGTCCACCCGGTTGGTGCCCCCTGTAACCGGGTAAGCCTACACGTGACCCGCTAAGGAGATTCGGCCGGTACTCCCGCGGGGAACGCGCTAGGGACTGTGCTCCCCCACAGCCATGAACACCCTCTCGCCACGCGGCGCAGCTTAGGGTGGGGGTAATTTTTTAGAGAGGTTTTCTTCCTCGCGGCCCGGGCGGTAAAGCCAAGGCCCTCGGCCCCCCATCAAGGACACGAGACGTGATCCGCACCTAACAGGGGGGTTACGATTTGTGGACGGTGGCCCGAAGGCCTGTCCGGAGGCAGGGTAAGTGCACACCGAACCCGTCCCGCTTCGCATCGCCGCTGCTCAGCATATGGCTGAGACGCCGACCAAGCTCCACCTACATAGCCACTTACTGGCTCCTCCGATTTGCCCGACAGGGTAGCCGAGTTGACCAGCCCTGCCGCGCCGCAGACCTTGCAGGCCCGCCGTCCCACGACTCGAAAGTCCGCTGAGCCCTGAAAAGGGCTCCGGAAAGTGTCCCTCTGGACCCTATCCCAACTATTTATGAGCCCTGAAAAGGGCTACTCTAACCAGTCCCCACTGGACTTTTCCTCCTCTGGAGCTATCATCCGCTGTGCCCAATAGGGGACACGCGGAGAGGCTCTACCTCGACAACCCGACTACCCCACCCAGCAACTAAATCCCCCCCAAACCCACACGCGGCGCCTGATGGTTTCAGTAACGCCCCGCCTCTGAAGGAGGCGAGACTAATAGGCATGGTGAACCTCGGAAAGGATCTCCACCAGACTTGCCTTGAGGATCGTCACGACCTGCGCTACCCTCAAGACCTCACCCCCTATCCATCACGGGATGGATAGGTAGGCCTGGACTTATCCAATGCGCCGAACAGCCGTTAGGCTGCCGCTGGAGTCTCGGAACGCTCCATTAATGGATAAACCCAGACCCGCCCAACCTAACCTAACCTAACCTAACCTAACCTAACCTAACCTTTTTTTTTTTTTTTTTTTTCCGTGGAGAAATGCACTCGCATACCACCCAGCCACGGGGAAACTGAGTGGTTATGTGGGACTAGGAGTATATACCCACTAAAACTCCACGGTGTCCGCCTCTGCCGCTTAGTGGCGGGAACACGGGGACGGTTACTCTTCCGTGAACCCACCGCGGCTGTCTGTTACCAGACCCTCCATCGGTGTCTCCACCCTCCTGGGTACGACGCACCGGAACACATGGCACGTCACAACCACCTCGGGAACCAAATAGCCAAAGGGCGTCCGACGACCCCGTGTCAAGACGCCCGAGGTCCCCCTGCGACGGGTCAGTTCTGTGGCCCCGTCGCCTGCCACTGCGGCCGCAGAAGATAGGGAGAGCGGCGCCTCGCTATACCGACACTCCTCTTCCCCTGCGGCCCCACCGCGTCCGCCATCGAACGGTGGCAGCCCCGTCGTGGCCGCGGAAGGTAGGGAGAACGGCGCACCGTAATACCGGCACTCCTCTCCCGCCGCGGCCCCTGCCCTCAGCTGCAGTGCCGCCCATACGACACCGCAGCCCTCCTCAGTTTCGGTGCCCCCCATAAGGCACCGCCACCTACAAGTGCCGCTCCTTCGGGGCTTGGAGGCAAAGCCCGAGGAGCGGCCCCTCTCGGGTTCCTTTAGCTTCTCCGTGGGTTGGCAAGGTCCACGGTTACTAAGCCCCCCCGCCGCGACAAGGCAGAAACCCCGGGGGGGAACCTAACCTAACCTAACCTTTTTTTTTTTTTTTTTTTTTTTTTTTTTTTTTTAATATGGGGAAATGCCTTTACGCATTCCCGCTCGCTTCGGGGGAAGCAAGCGGGATATGTCGGGCTAGGCGCTATTGAAACAATAGTTATAGCCCGCGCGCCACTACCGACTAAAACCCCATAGGTTCCGTCTCTGTAGCAACAAACGGGGGGGAGCGGGTCCGTTTTCACATTCTCCGCCACCCCCGTTCATGCTGGTGTCCGCTGCGTCGGTTCAGCGGACCCACCTCTGGAAGGATTGATGCCCTCCAATAAAAACTCCTCAACAAATGTAAAAAATAACAAGTGTAAAAATAACAAATGTAAAAAATAAATAAACAACAACAAGGGAGGTGCCCGGGAACACTTGGGCACCTACACCTCACGAGGGCCGATGGTTTGGAACGCCGGACGCCCCCGCATCCAACGCCCCAGGCCCTCCAAGCGGAGATGGAGTGCGAGCTCGGTTAGCTCGCCTCCGTGTCCGCGCTCTCCGGAGTGGAAGAGAGAGAGGATCTTTCTCTCTCTCCCGCTCTTCTTCCTCCCTTCTTGAAATGATCGTCTCACAGAAGGAAATCATCTCGTTCCATGACCTTTCGTCGTCAACCATCTTAGATATGATGTTCGACAGCGAAAGGTCAACTCCCATGACTGCAACCAAAGAACGCCGCGCTTCCTCCTCACCAGGGCATTCCTCCAGCGCATGTTGGGCGGTGTCCTCTACACAGCCACAACTGTGGCATACTGGGGTCACCTCCCTCTTGGCTACGTTACACAGGTACCTCCCGAAACAACCGTGTCCCGAGAGTACCTGTGTAAGCCGATAGGTCAGCGCTCCGTGTTTTCGCTGGACCCACTCTGCCAGCACGGGCCGTATAGCATTAAGGAGCCTGAGAGCTCCAGCTCCCCTCTGTACAGGCCCCGTGAGAAGCCGTTCTCTCCAGGTATTCAAGGCCACTGACCTGGCATCTCGCCGCCAGCTAACCACCTCCTGTGGTAGTGGGCGGAGGTCTTGTTGACGCGCCCGCACGTTGCGGCTATACAACTCCAGCAAGATGTTGGCTTCTAAGTCCCATGGAAGGGAACCGGCTATGACACAAGCCACCTCGTGTGAGAGCGTGCGATAGCCTCTGCACACTCTCACAGCCATCACCCTCTGCGCTCTGTGGAGCAAAGCGATCTCCCGGGAGTTGAGGGTCCCAGCCCATATAGGGGCACCATACAGGGCCATCGATCTCACCACCGCCATGTAAAGGTGGCGGCAGCTCGAATTTCCCCCTCCGAGATTAGGGAGAAGACGGCTCAGTGCAGCAGCGGTCCCCATGAGTTTGGGTGACAGACGCTGCAGGTGTTCCCCAAATCTCCACCTGCTGTCGAGCACAACGCCAAGATATTTAAGCGTCGACCCGACAGCTATTGGCGTTCCGCCCACCACGATGTTGGAGCCTGCAGGAGGCCCCAACCGAGGACCATGAAAACAGATGGCCTCGGATTTACGTAGAGCCACCTCCAGGCCCAGCCGTCGGACTCTGGCCACAACCGCTGCGACTCCAGCTGTAGCCAGTATCGATGCCTCTCTGTAGGTCTTCCCCCGAGCGGTGACCAGTGTGTCGTCGGCATAACAAACGATGCCGACGCCACGGAGGTTAGCGCCCCGGAGGACCCAGTCATATCCGACGTTCCACAGGAGTGGGCCTAAAGCGGACCCCTGCGGAACACCACGCGCCATAGGTCTCCGTCCCAATCCTTCGCTCGTCGGGAAGACTACCTCCCTATCGGAGAGATAATCCCCAACAAGTCGTAGGAGATACTCAGGTACTTGATGGTACTTCAGTCCCTCCATTATCGTGCTCCACGGCAGCGTATTAAAAGCATTGGCGATGTCTAAAGACACCGCCAACATAACGCCGCCACTGGAGCACGCTTTCTCGTAGAGGTCGCGCAGACAGGATATTGCATCCAAGGTAGAGCGACCTCTACGAAACCCGAATTGAGTACCAGCCAAGTCCGGGCCTATCGTCTCCAAATGGTCAACGAGGCGGGAAACAATGATACGCTCCAGCATCTTGCCCGCCTCGTCAAGGAGCACGATTGGGCGATATCCCGCCGGTTCATCTGATGGGCGCCCATCCTTACGAAGAAGGACAAGCTTGCCCCGCTTCCATCTTTTAGGGAATTTCCCCTCCCGCAGGCAGCGCTCAAACAAGCCCTTCAGGCGGGAATCCAGGGCGTCTTGGGCGAGGGCCCATGCACGGCCGGGTATGCCATCGGGTCCTGGCGCCGTGTTCCGTGCCTTCATTCGAAACACGGCGGCACCGAGTTCTCCATCCGTGATTGCGGGGGGACTACCAGGAGAGCCACTCATCGTCACATTGTCGTGTTCCCTCTGTGGCACAGATAAATCGCTCCCAAGTGCGCCAGGGAATAGACCCTCTACCACTCGTTGCAGGACCGCGGGTTCCAGAGTGGTTGTGATGGGCGGAGCCCAAGGGCGGAGTTTCTGTCGCGCCAGTCGATATGGCCGACCCCATGGATCAACCTCCAGCGTCTCCAACAGCTGCCGCCAGGCTTGCGCCTTGGCCTCGCCAATTGTCACGCGGAGGGACTTAGACGACTCTCTATAGGCCGCGTAGAGAGCGTCTGACTCAGCTGTCTCTTGGAGTCTTCTCCTCCGGTACCTCTGATACCGTCGACGCCTAGCCAAGCATTCGCGACGTAGTTGGGCAATTTCCTCCGTCCACCAGTATACCTGGCGTTTGGATGGAGGTGCCCGCGCGCGGGGCATCGATGCGTCGCAAACGTGTGCCATTGCTTCGCACAGCTTGTCGGCTTCATCGTCTAACTCCATCGGCTCGGAGGGTGGAGCGTTCCATGCCTGTACAGTGGCAGCTTCCCGCAACAACTCCAGGTTCAACCGATTGAGGACCCACCGTGGCCCGAATTCGGGAAGCCTCCGCCTGTCCAGATTTGAATGGGACAAGGAGATGTTGAAGCATATGTAACGGTGGTCGGAGAGTGTCTCCTCATCCAACACCTCCCAGTCTCTGATCTGACGAGCGATCTCAGGGGTGGCAAAAGTCACGTCAATGACTGACCCACCCCGCTGCCGCACACACGTCTGCACAGATCCTGTGTTAAGGACGCATAGGCCTGTCTCCGTTAGCCACTCCATCACCGCTCTGCCACGCGCGTCAGTCGTCGATGATCCCCATGCCGTGGACTTGGCATTGAGATCTCCGAGGACGACAACAGGCAGAGGACGACTTCGGCCGACTACGGTCCCCAACTCGCCGAGGAGGGATTCCAGTTCGTGGAGGGGTGCGTTGGGAGAGTGGTATACCCCAACTACAACCATTTGGCCAACTCGAGCCGCAACAAACCCTCTACCTCTCGCAACTCCTTCGAGTGCTGGGGAGTGTGCCGGCGACTGCGTGGTTATTGCAACCAAGCCATCGAGGTCGCCGACCCAGTCAGGTCTGGGTGGGACCACGTATGGCTCGGCGACTACTGCAACCTGAATCGACCACTCTGCCAAGCTTTGGAGTAAAAGATCCTGAGCCCGCATAGAGTGGTTGATATTCGCCTGGAGGAATTTAACTGGCATTTCAGTTGACCTCCATTGAATTCACCTGCTCCACTACGGAGCGAGTCGGCTGTGACTTGGCGCTGGCCTCAGTCATGGCTGGTTTCCGTCTCGCCCCTGTCTTTTTCGGGGGCTTGGCACATGCCTTGCCCCCGGAGAGGTGAGCCGCCGGTTTGCCCGCATCTGCACATAAAGTACAGTGAGGGGCGGCGGTACAGTCGCTGGCTTTATGGCCGGGTTGACCGCAAC